>OX465381.1:10003047-10434513 GCA_950004255.1 Mesopsocus fuscifrons
TTCAAGAGTTTCGGTGATCAAGGACAAGGGGGATTCTTAGATATTAATAATAAGAAATTATAATCTTGAGGTGACTTTAGTCACAGTCACTATGGGGGATTCTCTACAGCAGTATTCCAGTGACTATAAGAACACCACTTAAACAAACAATACCGCAAACAAGGGGACGATCCACCTTAACCACCTAGTGGCATGGTATGGGGCATGCTGACTTAGGTCAGGCTGATCTACTCCAGCCTAATATACGCAGCAAATCTGGGGACTGCATTCGGCCTCAGCGCACCTCGAGCTGCATGCATTGCGAACCCACATTCCAGGTCAGGCCTCCAGAGTACCTGACTCTTCATGAGGATACGCCTACTACGTCGCTAGTTTTTATTCAGGTACTGAGTAACAGGTATGTAGGCATAAGATATACCTACATTAATAAGATGATATTCAAATACAGCTCGGCGGTGGTTCTGGTCAGTGGTAATCTGCTTAGTCTCGAGATCGACGCAGTCAAATAAAGTCCTCACCAATGTGAGAATCAGTTGCTTACACCACGTGATCGATAGGTGATCCATTGAGCACCAAACACCCGGCACGGCTGTCGTCTGAAAATAGCACAAATTTTGCATTAGAGTCATAAACGGAACTTCCACATGAGAGATGGGGAATAAAAGTAACATGCGCCATACCGGATTTTGATTTTTCCAATTTTTCTCCCTTTTACTACCTTACCGTTAAGTTGGACCATCCTAAAAGACTTACCAGTATGTTTATGTCGGCCGCTGGATCTTTGGTTAAATCCGACCGTACAACAATATCCCTTTCACCTCCTCCCAAGGAAATGAAAGTCACATGTTTAACGTTTTGGGCCCGTTGGAACCAAACTTCGGACAAGCTATCATAGTAATCTGGTAAGTGACAATCTGGCTGGATAACAGGCGCAGCATTGGGTGTCGCCAAAGTTATTATAATTTGAACGGATGGAGGGTTGAAGCTAGGGACAGTGAAAACTCCTTTGGCAACCAACCCACCCTGAAATCAGAATATACAATTAATACAAAATTGTGATGTACACCTGTTTTCAGATGCAACAGCGGTGAGAAGAGTTCCCTCTTCTTTTTTCTGAAACTGAGAAACAATTTTCTTGAGAAGGCAATACCTGTCAACACCTACACAAGACTGGATGGCAAGTCACGTCTCTTTAAAGAAGTAAGGCTTTGGAAAACCATTTTTCCAAATGGAACCTGTACGTAGGAAAATTTCATTTTTTTTACTTTACCTGTATACGAAGTATACGTAAGGTAAAGTATTGTATTCGTGCGGGCCAATTTTCGGCAAACCTCAACTTTGAACCGTCATTGCTCCCAGACCTCAAAAGCGACTGAAACTTGCATATACATTTCGGAAACGTCCATTCCTTCGGAATGTGAAAATCATCTCACTTTTTTCCTCCGACGAAAAGTTTGCCCACAGGAATTTTTAGAATAGGTCAGGTACTCCGTGTCAGTACGTATGTATGTATGTATGTAGCTAGCTAGCTATGTATGTGACATTGACCTGGACGGCGCACTTTTCAACCGATTTTCTTCAAAATCGGTAGTGACCTTTCTAAAATTGGAAGAAATCAGAATCCGGAAGCCCAGTTTCCTCCCTTTAAAATTAAGGGGGGTTACCCCCCCAAAACTCCCCCAAAAGGTAGAAAAAAAATATTTGCTCAAAATCGGCTCTAACGATTTTGATCAAATTTTGGACAATTATAGAACAAATAATTACGAATCCAATGATATCACCCACTACCCCCGCATAACTCCCTGGAAGGGGGAAGTCCCCCCTGGACCTGTAAAAGGGTGAAATCAGTGGATTCAGTTGTTTGTGGTATATGAGTAGTTCTGAATATGACACGTGACAACGGCCATACTCGTCACAAATGGTATATGGCTTATTTCGAGCCTCCCCCCCCCCCCCCCAGGGAGGGGGGCAATTTTGAGTGACTTTTAAAGTGTGGCTTATGGGGTCTCAAACTGTTCGGGGGAACGTTGTGAAGCAATTTTTTGTATCAAAAAGTTTTTCTGAACGTATCCAAGCACCCCAACCCCTAAGGGGGGTAGATTTGAGTGGTTTGCGAAATATGGGTTGTGTGGGCTCAAAATGATCGGGAGATCGTTCTGAGGCAATATATTTGGTCAAAATGTTTTTTCGCCACCCCCCCCCCCCCCCTTATGGGGGGAGTTTTGTTTACTTTCCAAAGTACGTTGTATGGGTTATCAAAATGCTCGGGGAAACGTTCTGACTCAATTTATTTTGTCAAAAAGTTTTTCCGAGCTTCCCCAACCACGTCACCTCGTTTTAGGGGGTAGTTTTGGGTGGTTGCCAAAGTACGTCGTGTGGGGTCTCTAAGTACCTACTCGGAGGAACATTCTGGGGCCATTCCTTTCGTCAAAAAGTTTTTCCGTCTCCAATCATTTAACCAAGGGTTTTTTTCTAGGAATCACGCAAGCAAGCAGGTAAAGTTTTGTCCGACCGTGTCGTACCGCTTGTTCCACTCGCAGTGCAATAAATAGTTTAAATACTTACAGCAGAATGTCCAATCAAAACTACAGACATCGGGGAGTATGGACTTTTTCGGTTGTAAAGGCTCAAAATTTTTTCAATGCAGGCTGCCACAAACTTGGTTTGATCACCGAGAACTCCTCCATAAACTCCAGACAAGTCTTCATTGAAATCAACCAAGAAGAAGTCGAAATGGAATGGTGATCTGGAGTTCAAAGCTTTTCTGAGGGCTACGGAGGCGAGGGAGCGCCCCTGACGATGGGATCCACCGCTCCCCGGAATATAGAGCACCGGTACCCCGTTGAATTTCATTTTCCTCAACTCTTCAGTGCCACTGCCTTCATTGTACCCATACAAAGAGTATCGCGGAAGTTTTCTTTTAATATCTGGTTCGAGGGGGATTTCCTATAACATTATTAAGGAGTTCGGTATAATGAAAATAATGATAACAGTGTTTTCCCTCTCTATCCCAATAACAAATCGAAAAATAGCCTGAGATCAATAATTAACATCGACAGCAGCATCCTACGAACATTTTACAACCAACTATACAGAAACATACAACTTACCACATACTGCGGATACTCGAACATGTAGGTCATTTCACAGGCATTTTCTTCTACCCTCGTCACAAAATTATGAACCCCTAATAAGTACAGAAAAATGGAAATTAACGATACCAAAATCACAAAATTGACCGGTATCGCCGCCATGTCAATTTTCAATGATAATGAAAATATTGATTGATTGATTTATTAGTCGTGGCACGAGATAAAGTTTCAAATGACATTACTCCAATATATTACTATTTATTTTTTGTTCTGAAATATAATATATATCTCAAATAGTGTAAAATCTTGAAATAAAAGTAACTAAGTAATTTTTTTCCAAGAAATATCCTTTGAAATATCCAAATCTCCAACACCGTGTGCGCAGGTGTCTTCTGCTAGTGACACGACAACGCGGATTTGTTTACAAATTTCCCTAAAAATGAGCTGTTGTCTTTGGACGTTAATTTCTTTATTTTCTGTGGTATTTATTGCATTTATTTTTACGGTGAGTTTAATTTCAACAGCTGGATGGTCAAACTTTTAAATCGATTCAAAAATTTCCCTTTGAGTTCGAAGTTTCTAATGGTTTTATAATAAAGACCTTACGTCCTAGCCTCCTTTATCTTGGATCATCGCTGATGCTTGGTAATTTACCTACGTGGATTATATTAAAAACTATAAGACTGAAAGCCAGCAAGATTAGCCAGACAATCTCGGTTCGTGCCCATTCATAATTCATTGTCTTTCCACTGCGTGAATGCGATCTAAAATGCCACACAAAAGCACAACTTCTTATGCCATTTTTCAGATATGTGTATTGGTAAAAATGCTTACTTCTCCATTCCCGACTCTAACAAGAACAAAGAAAGAAGACCAGTTTTGGGATTCTGGCGCCAAAGAACATCGGATGTTCCCATCCATAGATGAAGATCACTCAGTTCACTTGACAATTGTTGTCCCTGCTTATGAAGAAGAAAAGAGATGTAAGACTGCAACTTATCTACGTCAGTTCTTTTTAAATCTAAAACCATTCCCCACTACACGGTTGACTGTTAAATGTCTTTTATTTTTTCAGTGCCACCAATGTTAGACGAGTGCACAGAATTTTTGGAGGCAAGAATAAAGGAGCGACCAGGATTCCTGTATGAAATCATCGTTGTGAGCGACGGGTCGAAAGACAAAACTGCTGACGTCGCTCTGAAGTTCAGCAAGCGTTTAGGTGCAGATAAAATTAGACTATTAGATCTGGAAACTAATAGAGGCAAAGGTGGAGCCGTCAACCTAGTAAGTACATTTATAACCTGTCGGAGCGTGTCTTGGGCAGGACTGGAGAGGCTCCGTCATTCCTATAAGAAAGTGCGCACAAAAAGATATGTACTTGGTTTAGAAATATTTTGTGCAGTTACATTGTGAACACTTCTAGCCAAATATGAAAAAAAATACCATATTTAATTAAATAATGTTTGTAGGGTGTTCGCAGTGCGCGGGGTGCAGTCATCTTGTTTGCGGACGCAGACGGAGCCACGAAGTTTGCAGATGTTGCGAAGTTGGAGACTGCACTGGAGGCCTTGACTGGGGCTGACTACATTCGATATCCTGACAGTGTAGCGCGGCAAGAAGCCATCGTTTGCGGCTCCCGTGCGCACCTTGAAAAAGACGCTATCGCTACTCGATCTACATTCCGAAATCTTCTTATGCATGGGTTCCACTTCCTAGTCTGGCTACTAGCTGTAAGTATCTCAGTTAGCTGTAAGATATAGTTTGATGAACATCTCCGATATAATACTGTCAGAGGAACTGGTCTAGTTCCATCCCTTTGACATTATTTGGGAGCTGAGCCAACATGCAGAAAATAGTTTGTCATGTACAAAAGATATACAGCAGCTACTATATTTAAAGATAGTGTAGTCAACATGAGAAAGATTACCATTAAAAAGGTAAACAAGTAATAGGTATTAATGGATTAACATTACAACAGGTGCGTTCCCTGAAAGACACTCAGTGCGGATTCAAGCTGCTGACAAGGCAAGCCGCGCGTCGCTGTTTTCGAAGTCTTCACGTGACAAGATGGGCGTTTGATGTTGAGCTGCTTTACATCGCAGAACAGTTAGGAGTTCGGTTGGTCGAAGTGGCTGTCCGTTGGACCGAAATAGATGGTTCCAAGCTAGTCCCCTTCTGGTCCTGGCTGCAGATGGGGTCTGACCTGATTCTAATATGGCTTCGTTACCTTGTGGGTGCGTGGAAACTTGTTCGATAAGTGCTTTTTACCAATATTTGGACCAATAGAGTAAGTTATCATGTGATTTTATTTATAAAGTTATCGATAGTCAGTTAGGTACCTATCTGCGCTTCAAGGCGCCTCTGTTATGTACTTCAACGGACAACATCGACATAAGGCGAAAACACAATTGTGAAACACGGAAAGCTCAGAGCTAAGATAAATATAAATTTTTAAAAAAATGAGACTTGCACCGTAGGTGTAAAAATGTCATTCAGAAAGTAAATACTATCCGCGAATACAAAGACAAACTTTAAATGCTTCGATTTAATGTTAATTGTCATGGCGGTTTCTTTTTCAACTGTTTTCCCACTTCATGGCTGACACCTCTCCACATCAGGTCTGTGGGCAGTGACACTGAAATTGCCGCTCTGCCATACGTGGGTATATGCTGCAAAAAAAAATATGAAACAGTATCCCTACTACCTATATTCTTACGTATTTACTCAGCTTACAATCTCATCCTTTCATTTAGTTTTCATAGTTAATTAATTACCGTTGTTCCTGGGACTTCATCGTTAGGCCGTTTGGATAGTTTCTCAGTCCGATGATATTTTGAAGAGTTGGTCGCCTGTGCATATCGTAATTGGCATTGAAATTGTAATTGTGAACGAGGCTGGAGTCAGCTAAACCTCCGACTACTGGTAATCCTTTTGTGATAGACGACAAGAAGCTGTCCCAAATGTTTGCGGACCGAGTATCTTCTAGTTTCCTCCATGAACCAATTGGTGACCCATTGCTCGTCTGTGTTCTCTGTAACGGTGCGATGTCACAAAACTTCATTCACACAAACAATTTAACAGATGTGTTTGCTGTGCCCGTGTTCACCTTGCCAGGTACCTACTGTTGTACCTACTATGCAGAATTTGCTCTAAACATAGGTACCTACATATAGGTGAAACACCTTCTAAATGATTTCTGGATTACAATGACATGGCAATATGGACAGCCAACAGCCTATCCGTACAGGAATGAATGAGTTAGGTATGTCGTTTGCATCCTTTAAACCTAATGATAATTACTTCATGTGATGCCAGCTTCTAGCTACGAGCTACTTACTTACAGCGCCAACATTACCATCTCTTACCACCAGATCTATGTAATGAACTAGAGTGAAGAAGCCTTTATATCCCTGAAAAATAGTACTTTTTACTTACCAGGAGAATAAAGACAATGAAGGAAGAGGACAAAACTCCCCAAATGTTGGACATGGTCTCTGAACGTCCTTGGACCTGAATGTTATGATAAGTGATAAGAACCAACAAAAATAGTTTATTGGTACCAGAATTTTTCCTTGCACTTATTTGTTCTAATAATATCTTGGCATTACTGTAACAGTGTTGAACAAATTTATCTATTTTCAAAACTTTAAAAGATTTTTTGGAAGCGACGCAAAAATACGAAACTCTTACGAAGAGAATTCAAATTTTAGTGCGCGAAACGTCTCCTGCCACGATCATTTCTAAAAACAATATGGCAAACAAAGCACATGTGTATGATTACTAAATTTACATTTTTAAACGTTTTTATTTTATTTAAGCCAATATGGCACGAAAAAGTGAGCTGAAGGAATCGTAAGTAGTAAATAATTTTTAAATATGGATAGAAATTTGGTAAACGCAACCACTGTTCTAGAGCAAACATGTTTTTAGTCACCTAGTTATGTTTATGCCTAGGTAGGAGGCAAGCACTAAGTAGGTACCTACTGACGCGATTTTTATACGACAATAAGTAGTATTGGTTCATTGGAGCCTTGACTTGTCAGTAGGTACCAGGTCTTACAATACTAATTTTATCTACACTTGTTTTATAAGTAGGTATCTCCTGTCCCTTTGTAAGTTACTTACAACCGAGGCTACCTAATTTTAGTAAGAAGATATACTTACTCAGTAACCGCCCGTAATGGTAAGCTGTGGAGAACTTACCCCACTACTGGATTTCGGAAGCCTGAGATTGTAGCTCCGTCGACACCTGATTAATTAAACCTTACTTATCGTAGGTGCTTGACGGAGATGCAGTAGGTACTTACCTGTGCTTAGTAGGCAATAAAAATCTAACCCTAGATAAGCAGGATATACCTCCGACCTGCCTGCTCATGAAAGAGCATTAACGATCTTTTATGTTTGCAACCTACCTGAAGTAGATTATTGAAGTATGCTACCTCTTAAAACTTACCTTCTTTACCAAACCCCTCGCCTTTCAATTTAGTTTACCCATTTTCTGTTATCTTTTATTCCTTCCGCGTTGCCTGCCAGCATAAATCGCTACAAATTATTTTTCAGATATGAAATTGAAACAAAGAATGGTGCTTTTTACATGGGAGGTAAAGTATGCTGGTCGGAAGACGGGACAACCATCCTTTGTCCGGCGTCGGACGTGATTAACGTCTTGGACGTCTCTACGGGTCGGGTGCGCTGCACATTAGGCACTACTGACGAGGAAACCTCGGACAGTGTTCTAACATTTACTGCAAGCCTAAGTTGCGAACTCGTCATCAGTGCACATCGCAGTAGTCTTTTCAAATACTGGGATGCTACAAGTACGTTGTACAAAACATACCTTCTTGGCCGCTTTATATTGTAAGAGGGTGAAAAAAGCAAGTTTAGTATATTCGCTACGGGATGGCTCAGCTGGCTGCACTACCAAGTAGATGTTCTTGAGTCTTCTAGTGGTGGCTGGTGCGGGATGGGAAAAGGAAAGAAAAGCTCCGGCACGCGCCAGACATTGAAATGCTAATCCCATTTGATTTCTTGTAGGTGGAGTCCTGGTAAAGACATGGAAGAGTATTCATCACGGGCCTGTATGCGAGTTGGCCCTGAACGCAAGTGGGCTGACGCTAGCTAGTGGAGCTACTGATGGTGTGGTGCGGTTATGGGACCTCGTCAACCACTCCTGCACCCATGCCCTCAGAGGAGGACAGGGTGTTATAAGGTAAAGCTGGATTCCTCACACCCGGTTCAGCGTTTCAGAGGCTAAAAATTAATTTACTGGTTTAATGGGGCTTTTGCTACTTTATGAATCTGGGATATCTGTATATCAGGTCATAAATTTGATTGCAATTTGCATTATACGGAGCTCGAAGCTTCCGCCTCGGAAAACACAGTGACACCAGAAAGTGTTCTGAAATATATACAATACAATTTATGTATTATGTCAAAAAACAGCAGAAAAAGAAAAATTAAACAAAAAATTCCAACAGTTTCCTCATAAAAAAGTTAGTCAAAAGTTTAAAAAATGTTTTATATTATGGTTTCAGTGTTTTAAAGTTCCGCGAGATAGGAGGGAAGACAGAGGTGTTTGCCTGCGGAGATGACTTAAAAATTCGTAGCTGGGACTCCAAAACGGGAGCTGCGTTGCTGGAGCTGGCTGGCCATTTCAGCAAAGTGACGGGACTGGCATTTCATCCTTCGGAACACCTTCTAGTCAGCTGCGCCCGAGACAAGGTACTTTCACTTGTACCTACTCTTTTTCTCTGATTCAAAGAAATAAATAGAAAGTGTCGCCAGGCTTAAGGAACGTCACTGACCAGCATTGTATCTACAGTCTTAATTCTAACTTTTTTTTGCTTTTTAGGTGCTGATGCTATGGGACTTGATGAATGGAGCTTGTTTAAGGACTGTCCCTGTATATGAAACATTAGAAGACCTGTTTGTGTTCCCCAAACGCATGTTGATACCGGGGGTGGGCAAAGCGGCGTCAGGGATACACGTAGCTATCGCTGGTGACAAAGGTGGGTAGGCATACCGTATCCAGCCGTACCTAGATTCTATGCTAATTTTTTCCCTTTTTCGGGGTCTGAGATTGATATTGAGAGACAGTTCGTAGTCAGTGCAGTTTGTTAAAGTGCATTGCGAGCAATTCTCTGTTTATTTTTCATATCTTTAGCCTGGCCTGTTCTCACAGTCCTATTTGTTTTTTCTGCTCATTTTTTGCAGAAACTTTTTTATTTATACGAGTATGTTCTGAATATACCTTTTAAACCTCAGTATGAGTGTAGTCCTTCAGACCGTTTCTTTCGTTCTTCCAGGCAAAGTGCGAGTATTTGAAGTGCGGTCAGGGCGAGAAGTTTTCGTCCAGTCAGAGTCTCAAGTGACCGCTGCCGAAGATGGCGGCTTGTCCATTGTTCAGCTTCTTATCAACCCTGCGACAAACAAATGCGCTGTCGTTACTGCCGATCACAATATCATTCTTCACAGTACCGACACTTTAAAATGTGATAAACAGGTAAAGAACTTTGGAAAATAAAATAGGTACTTGCTGAAATGTGGGCGTGGTGTCTAGCTATTTTCCTCATTTTTGAATATTTGACTGGGCAAGTACTGGGGGCTCATATAGACCGCTATTTAGCTTCAGTGTTGCACTTTTTTGGCAAGTAAAAACGCTGTTGTGTCCTACTCAACCAACGATACGACTTATGGTTATGGATATACTGAGTGTTTTCCCTTGGTTACAGTTCGTAGGATATGCGGATGAAATCCTTGACGTGGCTCTACTGGGACCCAGTGACTCACATCTAGCGGTGGCTACCAATAGCGCTGACATTAAAGTTTACAGCATGGTCGACCAAGGGTGCCAGCTGTTGCGCGCGCACTCTGACTTCGTGTTGACGTTGGCTGTGTCACCTGTTGATCCTTGTCTTCTGCTATCAGCTGGGAAGGTACGCCAAGTTGCTGGAGACCAAAGCTGGTGACTCTTGTGGTAGATGTGTTGTGTTCACCCCATACTTCGCCTCCAGATGCACAGGACGCCTGATTGATCTCTGTGGGCAACAAAAATACGTCATCTCTAAATGATAGAAGCAGAGAGGTATGCGCCTTACGGAGAAGAGAGGTATGCGCCTTACAGTGCTTGAGCTATTTATTTATAATTCAAGGAACCCACTACAGTCGGGCATTATTTCAACCCCTCTAATGGAAGCCAAACTTATGTTAAGTCCCTAGTTTTATTCTTTTAATTTTTTAGTCTATGCAGAAGAAATATTTGTGAAGCTCTATATGCCCATCTAAAAAAACTAGCGATATTGTGTAGAAATGTAATACTAAAAACTTTCAGGATTTTTCCGTTCGTGTTTGGGCTCTTGATGTGACACAAGGTGTGGTCCGAGCCGTGGCAGCAGGCACAAGGCATACAGCGGCTGTAAACACAGTTGGGTTTGCGAATACCACTACTGACACGTTTCTGTCTGCGAGTCTGGACACGACGCTCAAGGTGTGGAAGCGCGAGGCTGATGGTGGCATCACAGTTGTGCGGACTGAGGTGGCCCATGGGAAAGATATCAACTGTGTCACCGTTGCCCCTAATGACAGACTGGTGGCTACAGCGAGCCAAGATAAAAATATTAAGGTATCCATTCCTTCACATTTTCTGGGACCTGTTAGCAGGGATGGACAGTTGAAGTACGCTTTGTTACTGTAAGGAAATACGAAAAGAAAACGAAAATGAACACGGGCGTCTCAACTTGTATCAAACGTTAAACGTTATCGCAGATGTTGGGCTCATAATGTGGTAAGTGTTGACAGTGTTTTAGCCCCAAAAACTTTTTAAACATGCCGCACACGTTAGGCTTGTGATGGATTTTACAACGAGGCCTCACCTTTATAGCTTTGGAGCCTACCGGACCTGGGCCTTCTCGGTGTGCTGACGGGGCATCGGCGAGGTGTCTGGTGCGTCCGCTTCTCCCCAGTTGATCAGATCCTCATGTCCTCTTCTGCTGACTGTACTATCAAGCTCTGGTCCATCGCTGATCTGTCCTGTCTCAAGACGCTTGAGGGCCACGAGTCTTCCGTGCTTCGCGCCGAGTTCCTTTCCAGAGGTACTGTTTGTAAACAGCCAATTTATAGTTCGAGTTACGTAGTGGTGTGCGTGAGTTAATTTTGATTGGGAATTTTCAGGAATGCAGATTCTGTCGTGCAGTGGAGATGGCCTCCTCAAGTTATGGACGATTAAAACCAGCGAGTGCATCGCGACTTTTGACGGACACGATGGAAAAGTTTGGGCACTAGATGGTAATTATACCTCATTTTGTTTTCTTCTTTTTATCTTTAAAATAGTGATTCTGGTATATTAAAGGCATAAATATGTTTAAAAAGTCCAAAATCTGAATATACGTCGGCTTCTTGCCCAGAAAGGGTGCGGAAACTGCCATTCCTCTTGACTACTGAGCCATTGAACCTTACTGGGTGTTTGAACTGTAAACAAATGAATGTGCATCCTCCGTTATGCTCCTCCATCTACCCTCACATCTCATATGGTTCTAATAGCTGATTTTTTTTAGTTTCGGAAAACGAAGACAAAGTCGTGACTGGGGGATCAGACTCGCTGCTGTTGGTCTGGAAAGATACTACAGAGGAGAAGAAAGTGGCCGCTCAGCAGAAGAGGGAAGCTATGTTGCTACAAGAACAGCAGTTGTCCAACCTAATACATTCAGATCGCCTGCTCGACGCTCTGGCTTTGGCTCTTGACCTCGACCGCCCCTTCAAGGTCCTCAGTATTATCAAAGGTGAGGAAAGAGATATTTTACTACTTACCTTGTGTAGAGTTGAGGACGTAGAGAACTGATATGAATATGACAGATCGGGATACTTTCGGCCACTGTGTTTTATTTATTTTAAAAGCTCTCGAGACTGTTCGATCGTTCCACCTTTGATGCCTAGGGTAAACAGACATCTTTGCCGACCCCTAGCGAAAGTCACCACTGTGAAGGCCTAGTAACCCGACCTTATCTACTGTGTAACATTGGATGGAATACATTTTTTTTAGAACTTATAAATAAAGAGCAAACAGAGGGGCTGAAAAAAACAGTGGCGCAGCTGACTACCGACCAGAAAGAAAGATTGCTGAAGTGCACAGCCGCTTGGAACACAAACGCGAAACATTGCGCTGCGGCACAACTCGTCATTTCAGTGTTAATGGACCAAGTGGCTACAGGAAGCTTACCCATGACAGACCTAGCGGGCTACATACAGGACGTGTTGCCATATACTGAGCGGCACTTCAAGAGACTTACCCAAACGCTCCAGAGTCTGCAGCTGCTTCAGTATACATTACATCGGATTAACCCTGTACTTGCCACGCCGCCATAGCGTGGTTTTAAATTTCAAAGATTCTGACCTCCTGCTGATTGCCGAGGAAATAATCTTCTGGCTTACGAGACATCAAAGTACACTGTTTGTAAGCCTGTAGATACAGTGGCAATGCTGTTTGTTTACAATAATTATTAATGACATTCAAAAATCTGTATTTGTAGTGATACTGCAGGATCTTTATTTCTTTTATTGTCAAAGAATAGTCAGGTTCTTTGTTTTGAAAATAATTTGATCCCTGTCATTTGCCATGAACAGGCAAAATATGGAAGGAAGGGGCATTTCATTATGTCCAAGAAGAAAATACAATAAATACAGGAATGTGCATAATATTGTTGTTTTTTCTTTATTTTAAAAACTTGTTCATAAGTGAAAAATCTAAAAATATCACCAAGTGTACAAAAGGGAAAAGATACGAAGAAAGAAACAGGGGTAGAGTGGACTCAAGGATTAAATTGATTTTTGAAAGTTTGAATAGTGGCGCGAATAGCAGCGTGACCGCAGTTAGTTCCGTTCATCACCACCAGAGTGCAATTCAACAAGCCATGGCGTCCTTTTTGTTGTGTAAACAATGTGGCCCTTTAATTTTGTTAAAAACGTCATAATCAGGTAAAATAGTTACTTTCATGTTATGATAGACTATGGACTGCAGTATAGCCTACTTCAGTGTAAACTTTCGTGACCGTTCATTCCCTAATAATTTGGTTAAAAACGAATAACCCACATCGCGTATTGTGTTCACTGTGTTATTTGTAACGTCTTTTTGGGGTCTAAATTTTTAATTTAAAACTTATTTTGTTTCTAAAACATTAGATATCTTATCTAGCTGATAGAATATTATCGAAAGGAACATCCGTACTCTGGATTCTCCTATGTTTAGTACCCCATAAGGACCCGTGAACTTTGAAGGCATTGGAAGTTCTTGGAAGAGAGTGTAGGTAGATACTGGTAAATCACGTTTTGGCATTGATGCCAGAATGCCAGTTATTTCCGTTCTAGATGTCAAAATCAGTTCATTTCTTTTCCAGGGATCTGCAGGTATTTGCACATTCCTCGCTTCGTCCTCTTAACATCTACTTCCATTGGGACGCTATAATATATTTTTTATTTTATTTTTGTAGCTAAAATGGGATGGGTGCATGTGTAACCGTGAATAAAGAAGAGGCGGCAGCCCGACGGCGCAGCGCGGAGATTGACCGACAACTCTCTGCTCTTGCCCGTCAGGAGTCCAACAACATCAAGATCCTGCTCCTAGGTAACAATCCAATATAAGTAACAATATCAAGCCCTGCTAGCCATCTCCGTTAGGTCGGATCCACGGCTTCCCTGGGTCTATAACACATTTTTTACTTCTTTTTTATCAGGGGCTGGTGAAAGTGGAAAGAGTACCTTAGTGAAGCAGATGAAGATAATTCACAGCGATGGATTTACCCGTGAAGAGTTGTCCTCATTCCGTCCTACTGTTATGGACAACCTTCTGGCCTCCATGAAATATGTTCTCACCGGCATGGGTCTCCTACGCATCAACCTGGCGAGCAGTAAAAACAAAATGGCAGCTCAGACAGTGCTTACTGCGGACTCGTGTTTTGATAACGAGTTTCGAATGTTACCGTCTGTTCACGCGGCACTGGTAGCGCTATGGTCAGATCGCGGCGTTCAGTTAGCTTTAGCTCGAGGCTACGAATATCAGTTAAACGACTCGGCTCTCTAGTAAGTAATTTCTGCATACTTATAGTTTGTGTATTTTTTTTTTACATCTTGCCTCGTTTGAAAACGACTTGTTCGCTAATACGATTGTAGGGGTACAAACTGGTCTGAAAATAGTGTTTAAACCCCCATAAGGCGAGTGTGGCATCAGTTTTTGATGGCAAAAGCAAAAGCCTACTCGCTGTCTTTGGAGTGTGATATTGTTGTCTATTTACTTTGGTGCCCACTGGCCCAAAACATGAAATTCTAGTGGCTGTTTCGTTTGAAAGTCAATTGAAATCCCATCAAATCAGGCTAATTTGTCAGAGCCCTCGGAGGACAAATGCTCAAGGCCTGTCATGCCAGCCAGATTGGATGTCATCAAAAATAACTATTTACCTTCATTCATACTGGGAATATCACTATGGTCGTTTTGTCTTTAGCTTGTTTGAAAACATGGAGCGAATCTGCGATGACAAGTACATTCCTTCACCGACAGATGTTCTGCGAGCGAGGGTCCGGACCAATGGGATCATTGAAACTAACTTCAGGGTCAATGACACTGTCATTACGATGCTCGATGTTGGTGGGCAGAGGTATGGTTCCTTTCACGTGTAATAGCTCTTTCCTAGTTACTGCACTGGTCCGATGTCAGTAAGTTAATCGAAGGATAAACTTTTAAATAATTTTATTATAAGTTTGGGCTTAGAGCCCATTAGCGGAGGTGATAAATATCATAGCTGGTTAAACCAAAATTGAGCTGGTAAACTTTAGGGGAGACTCTTTGGTCACAAAAAGGCCAATTAACAAAACTCACCATTAGCGTCCTGACTTCTTGCTGGATGTTGATTTTTCGCGGACATACGAGTAGAATCCATCTTCTGGAGTCTTCAGTACACAGCTGTATGGATTGGTTCCAAGATACTGATTTGCGAAATTCTCGTTTTTATTTGCTACAGATCTCAACGGCGGAAATGGATCTACTGCTTTGAGAACGTAAAGGCCGTGTTGTTTGTTGTGTCACTCAGTGGGTACGATATGACTTTATTGGAGGACCCAACCGTCAACCGTCTGGAAGAAAGTCTCAATCTATTTAAACAGGTAAATACAGGCATATTATTTTTCAAAACAAATCCAACAGTATCACGGAAGGGGGCAGGGGGTTTTGCCCCCAAAACCCCCACTCCCAGCAGCGAAAACTAACATGGCACTGCCAACAAGGAAAAAATATGAAGATATAAAGTATGTAAAGTATCCTGAAACCCCCCATAAACGCTTTCTAGTTAGCAGAATTGTATCTACTGTAAGAAATTTTTTTAAATGAGCTTGTGGTCAGTTGTGTTCGGTCTCCTTTTGTGTAATGTGACCCCCTAGTCCACAGTGTAATAATAACTATTTTTTTGTTTGTTTAGGTTGTAAATAACCGATACTTCCGAGAATCTAGCTTCGTACTTTTCCTGAACAAACTCGACCTGTTCCGAGAAAAAATCCTGTACTCTGGTAGACATCTCAGGCACTATTTCCCTGACTACAAAGGTATGCGTTACTAAGTTGCACTGGGTAAAATCACAAATAGTAGCTATTAGAATGGTTTTAGACCACAAATTTTCAAAGAAACTGCTGGATAGATATTTCTTGGTCGGGAGTACCTAAGTAGTTATTTATTACGTGACATATTTTTGTTTTTTCAGGGAAAGACTACGACGTGGATAGTGGGGCCCTATTCATCCAACACAAGTTTGCGATGCAGAACACGCAGACGAGAAAATCAGTGTACGCCCACTACTGCACCGCTACCGACACCAGCAATGTACAGGTTGTATTTCAAGTCGTTATGGAAACTGTACTAAGGGACAATCTTATTCACGTCACTTTACTCTAGAGTCTAGACTTTTGCAAGAGATATTTTAGTAGAGACAAAAAGTCATCTTATTTTTCCGTAGCGAAATAAGGAGAAAACGTTATATCTGGCCGTCCGTCTTGAAGTACCAGTTTGCTGGTCTTCATATTTTCTCAAAAACGATTTGGTTATTTGGTTATATTATTTAACGTCGGAGATCTCAGGTATCTATGGTAGAAAAAATTGACAGTAGATGGTGCAATTGATGCATTGGCAAATTTGATCTCCCAATTTCTTAGTTAATTTGACCTAGAAGGTAACCGAGGTACGCACTTTAGGTAGGTGTGAGCTAAGTTGAAGTGCCTGCTAATTTGTGCTTCCATAGTTTGTAAGTAGGGCTTCCTCGAGATAGAATTTGAATCTTTTGTTAATTGTGATACTGAAATCAAGTCTTGAATTGACGTAGTACCTACAAATATACAATAGTTCCTTTTCAAAAGTCAAGTAACCACCGTCAATTTTCTTAAGTGACAATTTTATATTGCCCTTACAAATTTTATATTTTACTAGTTGCTAGATTTTATACTTTTTTTTTTACAAATAAATTGCTTTGAATGTACTTCTTATATTATGTTTCCTGTTATATATTTTAACAATTTTTAACTACATTTCTTTATTATTTAACTTAGCAAATGTTGTGGCAATTGGAAAATAATTTAAAATTCCCTCCATAGTTGATGCTCCTGCCACGTCTAGAGCAGACGACGCAATTTACAGAATGGCGTTCAAAATGGCTAAGCTTGTGCGTTTAACAACTACTTTAAATAGATTTTCCACGTTACCTAAAAGATGTATAACAAACTACACAGGTGGTGAAATTCCAGAAGAAGTGTTAAAACTTCGTGAAAAAGACAAACCAGTAAATATTGAGAATCCATTCGAAAAACCCAAAGCACAGTGCATCCTCTGCAAACACAACATTGAACCGGACTACAAAAATGTGCGCCTTCTTTCGCAGTTTGTATCTCCGTACACAGGAAGGGTATACGGGCGACATATAACAGCTCTGTGCGAAAAGAAGCAGTTCCGTGTGGAAAGGGAGATCAACAAGTCTCAGCGGGCTGGTTTTATGGCCACTTACCTAAAGGATCCCATTTACTTCAAAGACCCCAAGCTGTACGACCCTGAGAACCCCTTGAGACCAAACAAATATTGAAATATTTTTTACTGAATAAATTAGGTATGTATAGCACTGTATAGCTGCCTTTATTTATATCTAGGTTCCTCGCGCATAAGTAAAGGAGGTATAGGTATATATTGAACGCTGGGAGGTTGTGCTTATAAAAATTGAATGTGTGTGTCATTAGTGGCGCTTATCCCGATTCGATCTACATAAGGAGCGACTTGAGGTTCGGTCTGTGGTGACTCAGTAATGAGGAGTAATTTGGTGCTGGCGGCAGGTAGGTACTGAAACTTCACCAGTTGCAGTAGCGGGTTAGCTGTTATTTTGTTGGCTAGCTTTTTGCGTAAATTTCCAAGAAGTATTCTAACTGAACGGTCGGGATGAATAAAATTTATGTGATTTTTTACTGAGCAATTTATTTTCAGTTTTTCAGACTTCACGGATTAATTCCCAGCCAGAAAATCAAAACGCTAGCGGTGTAAAGTCTTATAAAAAATAAGCGATAAAGGAACCTAGGTTGAGCTGGAGGCCTGGAGGTAGCCACGTGACTTGAGAGGTACCTACAAAGAACACTGAGATGATATTCCCAAAGCACCTAGAAATGGGAACAGTGACTACTTGCATCAATCGGTTTCAGTGGTAGGTAGGAATAATAACTACCTACTATTCAGTCCCATAGGTAAACGGCGGGATTTGGTAGGCGATACTTACCTACCAGATTTTGTTAAACTCAGCTAAGAGCCTCTCCAGGTAGCCCAACCTCTGCCGTAGAACCAGCAGGGTGGGGTCAAGTAATTCGCTATAGGTCTCGTTGGATCAATTTTTATTGGGTCGCCGGTGTACCGCTAGCCTGCATATTCGTTCTGAGATACCTTTCGACATTGATATTCAAAAACTTATTAAAGTTGTACCTCCTTGAATGTGCATGTCGTTAGCGTCGTAGCTAGCTAGTGTTGTAGGTAAATTAGAAAAAGTCGACCTTGGCTGTGGTAGGTTACCTACCGACCATAAGTACCGACAGGTTGTCGATTGCTATGTAAATATTTGCTTCGTACCTATTCAAACAAGTGCAGCGCATTATTCCTGCTGTTGCTAGTTGGAGCGTGCTCTGTCGAGAAGTTAGTGCCCTTTGTATTGTATGCAAGAGTATTGAAAAACAAAAGTACATGAGGGTGGGGTGGGGTGGTCGTAGCCATGGCAACAGCCTCCTCAGCCTGGTGATGTAATTGTCCCCTAAATGGAATTCAAGTTCCGTTAGGGGGCGCAGCCAAGCCTTGTCTTCTTACAATGAGCTCCCCAATCAATGGAATTTTAGGCAGTATGTGCGAGAAGAAGCCGTGGTTGACCGCTGAAACATCAGCCTCTGCCAGCATTTGGGCCAGCTGTACCAGGACCATGCCGGGCCGCACCGACTCTTTACAAGGTAGGTGATATTACTTATAAACTTTCGGAAAACATACGCACCTGAACTCCATAATGTCTACGTAATAAACTCCCACCATGCTCCCACCATTGTCAATTCTCTATGACACCTCATATGCTTAGTTCGGTATGGTAAAGTGCTATCAACGTCAACGAGCAGTGACTGCTATCCAAGTGTTGATTAATTATTATTAATTAAAAAATTAAAATTTTGACTGTCGCCATGTCTGGCAGATAATGTGTAGGTATACCAGGTATACCTATATAGGTATCTTTTTAGGTTTGCTGTAAAATACTGTTTATAAAGTACCCACCAGCTCCACAGACCAATGGTCTTGCGATAAAAACGTTGGAAAGCTAACTGTTTTGGGCGTTTTGGCACAAGTCATTAGTGAGAGAGTGACAGCGGAGAGGTGACTTACCCCTTTAACTTCCCATAAGAGAGAATCTGTGAAATAGTGGCAATCAATAGGTACCTATTTCAAAATTTTCGAATATCAATCATTTTCCCGCCAATAAAATATAAATTTTATTCCTGCAATTAATTAAAAAATATATTAAAATCTTGTTTTTTAAAATAAAAATAAAATATTTTAAAGACTTTTAACTTAATATTTGAACATTTTAGAAACTATTTTGATGTCAGCAGTAAGAGCATTACTTAGCTGCCATTTTTGTTGTTGTAAGAAAGTTGAAGGCCGCGGGTGTAAAATTTCAAAACTTTGTTCGAGTTTCAATAAAAACGTAAAAGGACCAAATTTGTAAGTAAGGAATTAGTGAATTATTGGTTTTAAATGATAATCTAACAATATTTAACCTGAAATTATGGTAAATCAAAGATTTAATGGACACAAAGACCACTGCCTACAACCGAAAAAATGTCTAGAAAAAGTGAAAGAAAAGTATGCTTGTCCACGAATTAAGGAATTTTGAAACAACCGGAGTATTATTTTATAAATACCTGTGAGATAAATTGATATTAACATACGTTCGTCAAGGAAATATCAAAGAACGAAGTAGGTAGTGGCTAGTGTCAACGGACCACCTGGCTTTTTCCCGAAACCTCAATCCAATCATCCATTAGGTTCGTACCTGCACGTCCTTGAAATATTTTAGATACAAAACCGTTACTATTTTGGTTTCACTTTCACTGTAAATGCTATTATTTATCATTTCCAAATTAGAACTAGTGTTTCGGTTGTCTGATTTAAATACAGCGGCGCTTCTAAATTAGTGCAACCTCGCTCAACATGGATTCCCTTGTGTCTAATGTGGGGTGTTACCCCTACAGATAGTATTATTCGGCATTCGCCCCCAAAAGCAAACTTAGAATCTGTAGAATGAAGGTGGGTGAAGGTGTGGCTAGTATGGTCACCCCATAAGGGGGTCTCTCTCGGTGTCTCGTGTTTAAACTTTGATTTTTTTACCTTGTTGCTCTCTCACCAGGCCCGTATCCAGAAAGCGGTCATGGGGGGGGGGGGGGGGGGGGGGGGTTTCGCCTATATTTTTTCGCTTTACGTTGGCATTACCATGTTAATTTTCCGCTCATGGGGGGAGGGTTAACCCCCTAACCCCCCCCCCCCCCCCCCCCCCGTGGATACGGCTATGTCTCTCACTACTTCGTTCTTTACGACCTTACCAATCACTATCCATACGGAGTGGGACAGTTATCACAAAATGCTCTTGAGCTCGCACTGCTGGGCTAATTTCAACCGTTTGCTTTGTTTAGAGAGCGGGCGTGCCACGGCTCCCCCGAATACAGCAGCCGGATGTGAGAGTCTGCCCCGATATCCGGGAACAACGCAGTACGCGCCATTTCCCCAGACGTCGTCGGACCCAAACCCGGCAGCTCCCCGCTACACTCCCAACTACTCCGACCTTAACTTCTTCACAAAGCCCAAGTTGGAGGAAAAAGCTGAAAGTGACGTCGGAGCTCACCTGGTTACTAAACATAAGCAAGACACTGTCGCTGACACTTTGCTGTCCTTCCTTCAGAAGAAGTCCGAAGGGGAGTGCTCGGTGGCTAAAGAAACTGGCGGTGAGTTTGGAAACTCAACGTGAATGTGAAAAACGAATCATTTCGATTGGTTATCCTATGTGGTAGTGCCAGTTTGCCTGGGTTTTCAATAACAGGAGATTTCGTTTTAATCTGTAAGTAGGTATTTACCTATATTTTCAACAAAAAAATTGTTCAAAAAACATATAAAACAAATGAACGGCTCTATTAGTTCTTTAACTTTGACAGATGGGCTCCGTATGGAAGGGGGAGGACCCTAAATTTTCTTTAGTGTCTTCTTAAGTGTTGACTTCAAATTTTTAGGGAAGCGTCGGCGCAAAGAGAATGCCATGAGTCATTACCCGGACGACGCAAAGCGGGTGCCGGGTTACGATTATTACCAGTGGGATCACAGAGGCGAAGGGGCCAGTGGAAGAAGGAATCATCTGCCGTTCTGCGGAACACCCCAGACTCACGGATGGGGTCCTATGGCAATGGGAAGTCCTTACTTCCCCAACCCTCACATGGTTTGTACTTTAGATCAACATTTGTCTTGGAAATAAGGCGGTAATATGTTCACCATCACCGATTTTCACGTTTTTTAAAAATCTGATAATTTCATACTACAACGGGAAGGAAAAAATGCCTGAAAAGTGCGTCCAAAGATGCTAAAGTCTTCACGTTGATTTTACTTTGTCTAAAAGTTATCTTTTATACCGTAGGTTCCCGCACACGCCCATTCGACGCCTGACTATCGGTTCAACCAGTGGACACCTCCAAGCAAACTTCAGCACGCGCACTCACAGCCCAAGTTACCGGCTGCTGTCAAACCCGCCGACCCGCCACTGCTTGACCCACTCACTGACCTCCAGGTACGTCGGTTCTTTTCATTGCAACTGTAAATGGGACACTCACTCTGTGTTGTTTATGTGACTCAGCTATCTTTTTAATTGACATATTTTATAGGAACCCCTGCATATTTTTTTTTCTGACAGTTATTTCATGGCTTTCCGATGTTACAAACATAAATAAGATTTTAAAAAAATGTCCAACAGTTTCCTAGGAAAACTGTCATCAATTCGACTGATGTTTTTACACCTTTTCAGGCTTTGGTGAGCAGTCGAGAGCAGCAGGAGTCGGTGGACCTGAGGCTGCCGGGGCCCGCGGGCCTCAAGGCTGAAAAGCCTGTGCAGTTGACCGTTACCAGGCTCGACACGGCTGACAAAGAAATTTCCTCAACCAATGACGGGCCTGACGCTAATCTAGTAAATAACATCCAGTTATAGTACCATCTGCACGAGATACTTTTCCGGACAATTTTCTAAATAAACTGATGAACGCTGAAATAGTGGAGATAGAATTTTTTAACGTCGGAAAGTAGGTCTCTGTTTTTGTTTGACATAGGAGTAATCATGATGCATTACTGCTCATGAACTCTAATGGTTGCACATAATTAGTTCATGTATCTATAGATATGTATATTTTTTTCAGAAGTCTAAATCAGAACCGGCGAGAGACACCTCCTTCAAAGCTGAGGCAAGTCTCCCATTGAGGGCAGCCACAAGTAATGGGATTCACCCTGTGAGCCCACACAAGATGGAAGCAGTACTGTCCCAAACCTCTGCACCGTCACCGATGTCCCAGAAAACAAGGACACCTCCCGTGGCCGAGAAAGCTAGAGATGAGATAGCGGCGACTCCGCCAAAGTCTCAGGTATCAGGGACGTCACTGTCCCAGCTACACGGGACCCCCATGTCGCAGCTAACTTCGACACCTATACCGCAGGATAAAGGATCACTGGGGCCACAAACACCTGGGACACCTCCAAGGTCTCATGTTTCTGGGACATCGGAATCTCCGTCACCTACGACTTCGGCATCCCCCATGTCAGGAACTTACGAACCGAGAGAAGTGAAAACTCCTAAAGAAAGTCCTGTAGCTGTTGGTGAGAAATTGAACACGCCTGTGGAGAATATTGGTCTGGAGAGAGTGAGCACTCCTCCAGCCACAAGCAGTGATGTGCCTAACGGTTAGTAGACTGCCTCAACTAGAATCGCTAAAACTTTCAGTTCAGGCTGAAATCTAATATAAAGGTTAAGAAATAGCATTATGAGCCAGACAGCGCAAACTCCCACTTAAATCATTTTATTATTGCTACTGTTGTATTTGCGCAGTATTATTTATTAGTAGATGAGAGGTTGCTTAATAAACCTATGTATGTATAATTGCAGATAGCGCTGATAAAGTGGGAATTGCATCATCTCCATTCGAGTCTACCGTGGGAGAAGACGTGTCTGCTGCGCTTCCGCCAAATGAGTCATCTTCCGTGATGGAACTCGTAACTCAAAGCGTAACACAGACGCCCGTGCCGACGCCCATCATGAGTCAGAGTGAAACCCCTCCCGTTACACCAACTGTCACTCAGAGTGGCGACACGCTCGAAGAAAAACCTGCCGCAGTGGAGCCAGCGGAGGAATCACCACCGAAACCAGCTGAAAGCTTACCTACAGTTAGCAGCACATCAGCAGACGTCAAACCCGTCAGCAAGGAAAGCTTCAAGAAGAAAAGACCCGCCCGGAAAAGGGGTCGAGGTACTGCGGCTAAACAAGAAGCAAAAAAGGCGAAAATTGTGAAACCTCCGAAATCGGTTATTGAAAGGCGGGGGCCGGTTTTACATATAAAAGGATCCAGGGACTCTCCAGTAACTGTCGCTGTATTAAACGCGCCTCGTGCGGACGAGGATGACACGGCGGGAGCAAGGGTACGAGCACCACCACCTGCGAGGGACTTTCGGCGTCCCGGGCGCGCTCGAAACGGACTCTTCAGCAGTACTTTATCGGCCCGTTACGATGCCCGAACTGCCGATCCTACATGGGTTTGCGTGTTCTGTAAGCAGGGACCCCATTGGAAGGGTTTGGGCGATCTTTTTGGGCCTTACGTTGTTGTGAAAGACCCCTCCAATGAACTTTGTGAATTCTCAGGCGATGAAAACGATATTGTGGATGCCCAGAGACGCGGGGGTCGCAATAAGAAAAGCATACGGGCTAATAACTTGATGGACTACTTTCAGATGTCCAGGAAGGTGGGTATATTTTTATTTTCTACATTACCATTATGTACCAAACAACTTTTTTTTAAAAAAGAAAGAGACTCCTAAAAATGCTGAGATGGAAGTAGAAAGTGCATTTTGTGATTTTTTTTTTTAAATAACGTATTTTGTGTATTTTCAGCTGAAGCGGTCGCAGTCGATAGATGCCGCTAGGGCCATGAGTGGGCTAACCCCTCTTTCAGACGATGAGGGCGAGTCGCCGAGGTATGAGGTCTGGGTGCACGAGCCCTGCGCTGTCTGGAGCCCTGGGGTGTGTCTCGTTGATACCCGCCTTATGGGCCTACAGGAGGCCGTCTGGCACTGCCAGCAGGCGGTATGTTGTAGCTTCGTCATTTATACCTTGCTCAGTAGGACGTGGTACTGTCCCACGTAGGTAGAGAGCCTGTTTAAAGCAAACTGCTGAATATTTTGTTTGTTCCGAATTTTTTACTTTTTCGTTTGTAGATCGAAGCCGAGAACAGGTTGTTGACTATAAAAAACCGAGTATGGTGGGACGCACCCTAAGATAAAAGTTATCCATTCGGGCATTCGGTGCCAGAACGACATTAGTGATTCATGAACCGAAAAAATTAGTTATTTTCTTTTGTTTGTTATGTGCAGAAATGCAGCTCGTGCGGGGAGAGTGGCGCCAACCTCGGATGCATACACAGAAACTGCCCAAACCGCAGTCACTACGCATGCGCAAGAGAAACAGGATGGAGTTTGCCTGAAGATACGTTCATCTCGACGTGTCATTATCACGTCCAGCGATCGTGACACGACAAGCCCGCCAAGTCTGCTACCCTGTAACGTATCTTGTGACTCATCATCTCTTCCTTTCAACTGTTTTTGAAGAGGTTTTGTTTTTGGTCACCATTTCCTTCTAGATAATTTTTTTCTGTGTTTTCTTTCTCCTGCTTCCTACGTCGTTCATTTTGGTGCTTTTTTGCGACCCAAGCGGTTACTGAAGTTTTTAGTACTAAAAATATTTGAAAGATAGGTATTCTAATACTTAGCTATTTTTAAGTAAGAAGTACAAAAAAAATCAGACCCTCCTCTTGCATTGCGCGCAACGTTAATTGATATTTGTTTCTGGAAAGATAAAGTGAGGTTTAAAATGTGACGCTACTCTTCGAAAATAAGTAGGAATTTTCACAACTATCTACCTCCCAGAATCCTATAACCTTTGGTCTAATTTCATACTTTTCAGAGTTTAAAAGTTGATGAATATACAATGACCGTAGTCACATTTTAAAACTCCCTGTGCTTCCTACATCGACACTCGTTATTATTAGAACATATTTTCCGAAACTCTACTTCATGTGGCTGATGACGTCTTAATTCATTGTTTTGGGGTACTGAAAACGTATTGGGCCATATCTTCTGTACAGGGGAAAATTTAAAATCTCACAAAAATAGAAATATTTTGCTTTTAAGAAAGCTTTAATTTTTGAAATCCGTGTTCGGTGTTGTAGCCGTGGACTAAATAAGAAATTGTTACAAGAGTAATAATTGTGCTAGACTAGACGCTCTGACCTAATAAGTTTAAGAATTTAAATTGAAATTCTATCAAGATGCCGGTGTCGTCAGATATAGCAACTTGAACTCAAACTCGAAATAAATACATACCTAAATACAGGTTAGATAATCTATCCACAAAGATGATTTCTAATGCCTTCTCGCTGTCAGAACTTTTTACCAAAAGAATTTGTAACTCTGATATGCTGATATGATTGAACCACAGTGATTGCTCTATTTCTGACATGACTTTTTCGTTATGTGTGGGACGCTTAGGGAGCGTCCCACCATGTCCAGTTTTCTCTTAACTGGGCATGGTGGGACGCAGCCTTAGTCTCAGAGTGCATCCAGTGATTCAGCAGTTAACTAATCTTGTGGTCTGATAAATATTTTCTTCTTGACTTCCACGGTTATACCAGCCCCTTCTGCTTGGAAACAAGCCCACTGAACTAAATGAATTAAGTAGATACTGCTCCACTTCTTCCAAGTAGCCAGTACCTTTTACTTGGTTATCTATGACAAATGCCTGCAGATTAATGTATAATTAATGCTATCTACTTTACCGATAGGTAAATTAAAGAAATTGAATTAAGGCTGCTAGATTCAATGCCGTTAGTTTCTAAGGATAAAGCTTCGTTTGAAGAGTGTGTGGTCGATTGATTTTGAAAGAAAATTTTGGAAAAAAACAATTGCTAAATTAAACCGTATTCAGCTGTTCCCGACGTTAAAAAGAAATATATTTCAGAATAAATATCCAAAAGTTTTCTCCAGAAAAATCAGTATTGTATCTACAGTCTTGTGTTGTGTAAATTATTGAAAAAGAACTAGCTATAGATTATTTTTTTCTATGTTTTCGTCACATTGTAAGTTATAGTCATTATTTCATGAACCTGCTAAAGATTGGATATCTTGTATTTTCTAATTTCTGAAAAGATGAATCGAGACGTTGAATTGCGTTTTGTGAATCAGTTGAAGGCCTACCGTGATCCAATTTTTAATTTAATTACATTGTAAATGTCAAAGAACTGAGTAAGATGCCTAATAAGCGTTGACCTCACGCTTCAACTTTCAAGTGGTTTTCACGCTGATTTTTACTTTCCTACATATGTGAGATGTATGAGAGTATGATTATCGTCATGAGATGTTGATTAGACACCAGTAAGGTACCTAGTATTCATTAAAGGTGGAAGAATCTCGGTTAGCGGCCATTGTATAAAGTTAGTCAATTTTATTGTAGGTGCGTACCTACCTAAATAGTTACTCATGGAGAATTAGATACTTTTGTGCCCGTATAAGCGGCCGCTGCTCTTCGGATATTGTCAGACTGATTTTTTGTGACTTGGTGTTTCTTTGTTCGTTTTTTACATATGAAGTTGACTACTTACCTAATTAATTATTTTATTTGCGTAGATTACTTTTAATTTTTGAACGTAAGTAGTAAAGTACTGTCATTAAGGTAGAAAACTACTTAATCATCAATCGCTTTGTGTTCTTTTCACCAGTGTGGTCATTGTGGCATTGCACAATGTAATTGTATGGCTCATCGAAAAGTGTGTACATTTGAAATTTATTGAAATGACCTTTACTTACAGGATGGCAATGCTGCAGTGCCATATTGACCGCCCTGACAAAGCGTACTTAAATAATATGCTGATGTACCAGACTGAAAAGTTGGTGGTCCTACCTCCATATGTACCTAACTTACTCAAACTTCACTTCATACCAGACTGACAGTCAGTTTATGTTATATCAGTTGTGACAGTAGACTTCAGTCTGTTACTGGGTAACTAGGAAATCAATTGTAATATCTTCCAGATAGGTCCCTATTCGAGTCACAAAATTAGTTGAGGTGTCTCTGTTACGACTCACAAGTCACATGTCATTTCAATAGGAACCTGTCACCTCAACCTTCTTGTCTTTACTACTTAAATTCTTTCTTTCCCCCAGCTTTAAAATGTAAATAAATTTTTAATTGATAGGACTAATAGGTTCATTAAAAAGGTTTCTGAAGCCGGCTAGTTGAAATGTGTTTGTAGAGTTCTTTGTACGCCTGATACCTGTGACCAGTTACCTAATATTTATGACCTGGGGACCAGAGTAGATTGACAGTTCCCGAGGTACATGTAGACTGACAGCCTCGATAGCCCAGTGGACTAAATAGTCGACTTTTGAGGAGCAGTGATAGGAGCCGGGTCACACCGGTTCGATCCCGATCCTACCAAAAAGTTTTTCTGATCGGCATTCACCTTTGATATATGTTCAGCATGTCAAGTGAAATGCATATCGAGGCTGTGGTGGTTCGGAACCCACCTAAAACTGTAGGTCCCCATCGTTTACTCGATGGCTGGGGAGCTGGTATTTGGTAGTGCTGCCAGCTGAGCAGAATGAATAGTTCTTGAAAACGGTCTAGGTCTAGTTTGTAGTTGCAGGGCTTGTCCCCCCATCCCTCAGCTATTATTATTTGTACATGCAGACTAGTTTCGAAATATAATATGATAGCCTGAGGCTGTAGGACTGAAAAGTGATCACTCCATCTTTTCTCAAAGGTTCTTTCTTCATGGGAGTAAATTTTAAATTTAGGCGCCAAAGATAGTTCGCAGTTTGACCACGATCTACAAACAGCGCTAGCGTGACAGTGTTATTGTGCGCCGTCTGCGAATGCTGTGCCTATTTCGTTTTTCGAGTGGAATTTTGATCGTTTTGCTATGTAGCTTTTAAGAAAATTGGTTTCTCTTTCTAGCCATGCATTGGTGTTGTGTGATATGGGCTCTGCCGCTGCATCGTTATTCTACATATCGATTATGGCTTTGTTTCTTGGGATCTACGCTACGAGTAAGTGGGACAGCCAAAGAACTGTCATGTTTCTGTCGTAAAAGCTGTCAGATGTGTCAGATTTTCAGCTTTTTATCGTGTTTTACCAGAATTATGTCTTGAAACAATATGTTCGTACGTTTTTCAAGACGTTTAGTATGCACAGGTGGGGGCCACATTGTTGTAGGTATGGGCTATTGTTCGGAAGTCTTCAAGCAGGTGCCCAAGAAGCAGGTTAGGTAGGCACTAGGCAGCAGGCAGACACCCAAGTCTATGCATTCTGGAGGTTGTCTTGTTTGAAAGTGAGTTTTCTAATGACCCTGACCATTGGGTTTCTTATAGCTACAAAAATGAGAAATTATATAAATGTAGGTCCTGTTTCAGCGAAGAATTTGTACTCCATCTTTCACAACTGGGGGAAAAAACCAACAGGAAAATGATTTTTGCAGCAGGTGCCAATTTAATTCTGAGTTAGAGGGTAGCTGGGACGAAACAACCTGTAGAGTTTCTGTTGGGGAGATACTGAACAAACTGTCTTTCTTATTTCTCATTCCCTGACAACAAGAGTAGAGCTGTTTTTATCGCAGCTACCACATGGAATTGGCTGCACTGCAAGGATTGTCGTTGAAGGACATATGAATCACCCATAACAATTAATGCTGGTCAGTAATTGCATGTAGGTAGCCATAATGTTGTCTGAAGACTCGGGTAATTTTATGATAGAAGTGCCTATAACCATGGTCTGTTTATTGTATTTTCCTTGTTCTGTCCTTGGGTGCCTATAGCAGTAGCTTGAAAATGGTCGAGATGTTGCAAAAACCTTTTACAAACCAATAGGTTGGTTGAACCAACTTAAAGAAGAAAATGAGACAAAGAGCTGGTAGACGTTTGCGTGTGTTTTGCCAGACCGTTAGATGCATTCCGGGTAACGAGTGACTAGCATGGGACTCTGACCGTGACATTCGCCAGCTCTCTGAGACATGTCACTGGCTACATCAAGTTGTGAAACTCGCCACAAAGTTGCTACACTGCTGAATACTTAATGTATGTATTCGATATGGTGTGTGGAAACTGTCACAAGTCACGATTATTTTGTTGTCTTTGTGCCTTCTTTTGGTCTTCATGGTTTTAAGTGCACACGTTTTTTCGGGTCGTTTGTTCCTCCTAGTACTAGTAGGTCTTTGATTTGTAGGATGACTCTGGTTGCCTTTACCTCGAGGACTTGAGGCGTGGCTATGTAAAAACTTCGTTTCGTGACTTTCATGGATAATAGAGCAAAATTATGTTGATTTTGTTGACCTGTACTCTTCAAGAAGCTCTCTGTTACTTCAGAGTGTATTTTCTCCTCCCGAGGGGCCCGAGACACTGCTGGCCTTCTCTGTTAGTTAGCTGACGTCGGTTTGAAACCCACGGAGGTGTAATGTCTTCAGTAGCTCAGACATCGGGTATTAGAGGATTCTTCCAACTACCAAATCCCGTACCTGATCTTGTACCTGCATATCGCTACGGTATCTCTACGGTCACTCCTGCGATTCCAGACCCTCGGCCTAGCCGAGCACCGTGATGTTCATCGCTGAGCAAAATCGCCGGCAGGCTAGATAGTTGGCCTTAGAGGTTAATACATGAATGGCGCCGCGCCCCCGCTCTGGGCGATTAAACCCAAGGAACAAGGCGTGATGGTCTTCTTACGTTTTCGCTGACTGACTCCATTTAGCCTGCTGATGTGTTTGAGGTTGGCTTGTAAGAAGACGGCGAGATGTTGCTGATTACGAGCGGTAAAGTTCAAACGGCGAGGTGATGGTGAGAGGCGTGACGTAACATCAACCTGCTCAAGCCTCGAGCTCTACCTAGATACGATTCTGGTCTATTGTTGCTGTTGTGTGAACTGTATGTGGATGGACTAAACAACAACACGGGAGCTTAATGTTCTGCAAAATTGAGTCTCAACTGAAGGGGCGCGATGGAGTGTTTAGTTATTTCCTGAACTAACGAAACTGAGGTAATTTTTACGTCCTAGTTTGTTAGTGAGAAAAACCGAAAGAGTGGTTGCGCGGGCACTCGATGGGTTTCGTGCTGCCTATAACGATACATGGTGAGAAATTAGGTAGTCACACGGGTCTCCATAGTAGAGAGTGGTACCATCGACGTAATAGCTTATTAACCATGAGCGGATCCTGGATTTTTTCTGGCGGGGTCCGATGACCTGTAATTTTTGGGAGGAATAGGAAATGTTCAAAAATCAGAAAAACTGTATTCAATAGTCTTATTATCGTTCATTATCTGGAGGAATCCATCCCCTAAATCCTCCGATGAACATAACGAAAAGGGGAAACCTGGAACCATTTCTGATGCGATCGATAAAAAATCTTGAATCTAGATAAAGGCTGATTCACATTGGATACAGACGAAACCATAAGGCGTACGGGAAACATGTTATATGTTCAACTTCCGGAAGATAGATTTCCGGGCCATGTTAGCACCAGCTGTGCCGCTGGGCCGCCGTGCGGTTGCGCATCGTGCCATTCATGAATCACCGGGTGTGCACGTGTGTAGTAATATTATCTATCACCCTTCAGTCCCCTCATTCATGTTTACAATCCCCAGACATCCATTCATTGACACGTAGCGATGGGGTTGCAGTAGGATCTCTGTATTATTAAACGTCTATGATAATCTGGGTGACAGCTTTATTCTATGGGAGTAATGGGCTTTATTGACGTTTTATTTGTTCCTTACTGTTACAGTTCAGAGGTGTCGAAACGGTAGCCTCATTAGTTCAGGGTTAGTTAAGGGTGGAGCTTGTGGACTTGATCTTCTAATGATACTGCAAGAGATCTACAATCTACATCTTCAGCCATGGAGAACTGTTAACCTAAAAACTAATGCACCGTTCACATCTAATTTTGTGACTGGTAGAGCTACACACAGGGGTCGTTCTTATTTTAAGGTAATTGTTTTGTTTTCAGATTGTTCGGTGAACTTAGGGGGATGCGTAAGATGCGACGTCAGCGGCACCCAGTGCATGAAATGCCGCCATGTTATGGACGAAACTACGAGGGAATGCAGGATGGCCTGCGGGGCGGGCCAGAAAGAGGCTTGGTCCTCACGGGCCGATGCTGTTGGTCGGTTGTGTGTGGAGGCGGGGATTTGGGCAGGTCTCGGTCTGTCAGGTAAAATGCTTATTGGGGCTGTAACTGCCCCTATATATACATTCCTGTACACCAGCCTGCTGGAACAGCAGAGCTGAGTATTGATTTGACAAAGCATGTTTAAGAAAAACTGAACCCAGCTTCGTTTTTAAGATGGACAATTTTATAAGCTAGTAAAAGAAGAAGCTGGAGCATGGTATGGATCTCAGGAGACTTGCTAGAATTAAAGCTACCTTATCTGAACGAACTCTGACTATTTTTATTGGCTACAGGTCAAGAAGCTGCGGTACTGGTGGGATGCCTGGTGGGCGTGGCTCTCAGCCTAGCAGCTGTGCTAGGGGGCGTGGTCTACATGAGGAGACGTGCCAGAGCGAGGCTGCTAACCCATGACGACAGCTCAGACTCCACTCTCACTGTCACGCCCCTCAATCAACAGGGTGCGCATGTATTTTAATGTGTTAGTGTTAGTCTATTTTATGCAGGAAGAATATAGAACCTCAGACTCTTCGCGCCCTGATTCTATTAGGGAAGAGCGGTTGCAGGAACATCCTACTGTCTGGCTGTTTTAATATACTGTGGGGCCATAAGTCATGAAAAGAACAAATGGGAAAAAAGTGCTTGTGTCATCAGGTTTGTTATCCCCATGTGCTGAGATTTGTCCATTATTATTTCTTAAATTTATTTTTCTATTGATTTGTAGATCGAGGAGAGTTCTTGTCGTGGCTGGGCGGGTTGCGCCGTGACGCGCCCACGTTTCTGGCCATGTTAAATGAGACTCGTGCGCAGGCGCGAGGAGCATCTAGCTTGCAACCATATAAACCTGTGCTGAGGGACCTGCTGACCCTGCTGCTGCTCCTCAACACGCCGGAGGCTCGTGTCTTAGCCCCTCCACCTGACTGGCGGAGACTGCTGGCATGGGCGGAGCGGGTATTGAGACGCTACAAACGCCAGAGTCAGCTCACTAATACTGCTGTACGTATTGACAGGAGAAACCGTAAGAGTGACTACCCAAACTAGTTAATTTCTTTTCTAGGAAACTGCTGGATTTTATAAATTCGTGAACATGTTACATAATTTTTTAGGTGGGTGAACTAGTCAGCTTTTTGCCGTACAACACGATGAGTACGGCCAGCACAACAACGCTCCAGTCGCGACACAAGGATTGGGTTGCTGACACGGCGGATAGAAACTGGTCTGCTGCCACGACAGCTGCAGACAAGGACTGGGAGGTGGGAGGTAGCGGTGCACCTAAAAATTGGCATAACGACACTCATAAAGATTGGGCTGGTTGGAATAATAATGTAAGAAGGGTGTCCTTGTTGGATTCGGACGATTGTCGAACGGACCCGAGTCCAGTTGTAGCCCCGCATTCGCTTAACAAGTTTTCCTTTTCCGACGCCGAATTAGCAGCAGCCTGGGATCACGCCCCCAACGCGCTGCCTCTCTGGTCAGTCCCGAGCCGGGAAGTTCTACACGAAGAAGATTACGGTCCTCTTGGGTTTCGGCCGCAAGATGAGATAACTACGGAGTTGTGACAAATTAGCAGAACATCCCGATATCTTAGGTGGCAGCCATTATTTTTGTTCAGCACCTAAGAGTTATAAGTACTTGCTGGCAAAGTAAATCTGTAACGGTGGCTTCTGTTAACTAGGGATGTTTTTTGTATATAAGTTAAACGTGGGAAAAAACATTGCTGCCGGAGTTTGTTTGTGACGCCCATCATTCCTTTGTATTCCATTCCATCCTAAGTTAACAAAAGCCAGTGAGTGAGTCAATGATGACGTCAGTTTTGACAACAATAGGATGATAAAGCTTTCTGTAACAAGCTTTCGTCACTTGTTTATGGATATTTATTTATTCTAAAATATAGTAGGTATGTCTTTTTAACGTCAGAACTATCTAGGTGAATAAGTTGTAATTAAACAGTCAAGTGGTTTTTTCACTATAAAACTGACAAAGATCAGTCTATTGTTAAATCATAACTTATTCATCTTGTTTCTGACGTAAAATAGGCGTTCGCGTATTTCAAAAGAAATAGGTAAATAAGCAATATTTTGTTCAGAAATATGTAAACTAAATCCTTTTCAACGACCTACAACCTTAATTAAGGTAAACTGTGTCCCATACATCACAAACTATATTTCAATTTAAACACATCCTTCTCTTAAAGCTGACAGTCTGGTTATGTCTAGAGAGGTCCTATGTATACATTTTGGTAATTGCTCTCTAATTATACCTATGGTATGTGGCTGCTTAACTTTTTTTAAGTCGCCATTCTGGTGAGTGGTTATTCTAGATTTAGAGGCCATTTTGCATGTTACGATGCATGCTTAACTGTTATTGGGCCATAGTCGTATATTGCCATAATGTGCCAAAAATGCGAAAATTGGACAGAGCTGATAGATACTATTACTGCAATGGACACATTCACGTCTCGGTTCTCAGTATTATAGATTTAGTTTTTAACTTAAGAACAATCTCACTTAATTCGGCCAAATTTATGTGATTACTTTTAGGTGTATCGAGACTGTGTCTGCTACTGTTTGGTATCAAGCGCTTTTTGTCTCAGTCTCTTGTTGATTTCTTTCATACGTGAATAGGCTTGCAAATGAAGTAAAACTCCTTGTCATGTGACAATTTTGGTAAAATTTAGAAAAGATTGCGGACTTTTTATTGATTTCCTCACTGTTGGATTTACAACAGACTGGTTCCGCAGTTTCCCTGTAAGAGAATGGTTGCGCATGATTAGGACTTTCTCCTCACTTTTCCTGCCTATTTCTCGGGCCGTTGTATATTTTGTTATCTTTTGTAATTCCGTCCACGTTTTGTGCCAAGCCGTCATTGCTCTTTTTCTGCAGCCATAGCAAGTAGTAACTGTAGGAATGGTGAATGCTCACTTCGATTTTCTGCGCACTGTGTACCTGTTAGCAGGTATATTTTTGTAAAGAAATAAAGGAGGGGAATGATACCAATTGACCTTTTTAAAGTCCTATAAGTCCAACACTGTCGAAAAGGATTACCTACTTTAATTTAATCTCTGGCGCAGTCCGCTAACAACAACTAAAAGTCCAAAATAAAAGATAGAGTTTTATAATAACAATAAAAATGAAATAATAATTGTGACGTTACAAACAATACAAGAACAGCCAACTGTACAACTAGCTACAATCTACCAATGATGCCCTTTATTCTCCATAATATGCCGTCAAAAAAAATTATGCGGCAAAATATCACAGAACAATCTGTTCGTAATACACTTACGTGTTCTTTCCACTATGGACGTCACAATTTTTTGAGCAATTGAGGAAACTTCTAGAGTGAAGAGTGGAACAAAAATTTTCAACTCAATTCGTAATTAGAATAGCCAATCCTAATAGCTATCACTTACAGATGAAAGTACCTACCTACCTAAAAACTTTACACAACTCTGAAGGCACAAACTTTTGACACTGCATTTATACCTACATACTACCCAACGAACCTAAGGATGGTGTCTAGGTAAAAACCTACTTATCTGAAGAGGTATCGGTTGGGTCGTAATATTCTTGTCTAATGAAATTTCTACATGCTTCTAGATCAATCCAAATCTAAGTATTCTACTTCCCTAAGGTACTGAATTGGAAAAAAATTAACTAGCGTCAAACGGGCTAATGCTGAGTCAAAGTCCGGCTACTTTACAAAGAAGATAAATGGCTAGGTACGTGTGTGCGTGGCAAACCTACCTATTCTCTTAAATCAGCAATTTTCTAATATCGAAAATGTCATACGACTGTTGTCAATTATTAATTGTCTTAGGTCAGTCTCGTAAGTCATAGAGAAGCTTAGCACCTACTTCACATATTTAAATTTTTAAAGAGAAATTTCTACTTTGTTCTTTCTTTACAGTAATACTTACTAGGGTTCCTTGTAGGTTGCGAATAACTGTAATAACCACCTCTGCGTAAATGCCAGTGAATGCCAATGAATAAAAATTGGTAGTTACGCATGTAGGTAAAGGCCTACGTACCTAAGTTCGTAAGGTCACTGTAGTTTTTCTTTCGAGTCACTGAATTTGTTAAAAAACACAGGCACTTGTTTGTTCAGTTGAAAAAAACATTTTAAATCAAGTTTTTTGGGATAAAACCAAAGTAACTTATCCACTACTAAATTAGGATAAAGGTAAACAATTTCGAACGTGTCTTCATTAAATTTGTTCTTTGAAATTAATTATTGTACGTTATAGTAGGTATTTAAACCTATATTCGCGTGTAAGATTCACAAAAAATTAAACTGCCAACAAAGAGAGGCAGCACTTTGGTTTTATCAACAAAAAACTTGCAACAATATGGCCACTACCGCCATCTTGGAAATTAAACCAGTAACAAGATAGTTTTTCTATGAACTGATGTTCATGTTGGAGCCCTCGAAAGCAGGGTTAAGTCCGTTGGAGTGGCCATTCTTCGGTTTTTCAGGTTTGACGTAGTGGCTCGTACCTTCCAAGTTAAGACTTTCTTGCCGTGAGCTGGAGCGGACGATGCAGGTCATGCTGAGAACCAGCAAGATGGCACCGATAATGAAGACGCTGTAGCAGATGACAGCCTTGGCGATAGGTGGTGCTGTCGCTGCCAGGCTCAGGAGACTCGTGATCTCGTCAGGAAGCTCGTCAATACCCTGAAAAATTAATGGTCTCAGTTAAAGCTGAATTGAAGTTCATATAACTTTGCAAGCCTTTCCACAAAGTGCAGGTTGGCATTTTTTTATGGCTCATTTTCCGAGGGAAGTTGGATATTATTTATTTGTTCTGAAATGTAATATGCCCTTGCAACGTATTAAATAAATAGTAATGGAAAATTATTCCAAGAAGGTCCGGTTTCTTCTCGAACTAATGAAAGAATTTTTTTTCTGATCTTTTTTACTTGGCCTCGTCACTTGCCGTACATAACTAAATACCTACTAATTATTCGAAAAGCAAATACTTACATCTTCGAACCACATAATAGGGAATACTATGTCGGGGAATGTGGCGACCTGCTTGATATCGATGACCTGAGACACGGCCAAGTTGATCTGAACTCGAGCCTTCGCACTAAGCGCCACACCCATTTCCTGCAATCACAACAAATACTTAGTTTTATTTTCCAAGCTATGTACGGTTACATGTTACCTGAACTTAGACTTAATTTTGGGTCCGAACTCCTGAACGCTGGCAGCAGTTGGCCAATATTTCTTCCATATAGTTAGTTAGCGAATTTATACGTTCCAGCCAAAGACTATGCAGTGAACATTCTGTTTGTCCCTCTTACAAGAAATAAACGACGCAACCGTCCTAAAAGAGATAAGGTTTATGAATGGTTACCGGTTGCACGTCTATGTAGAGTCTGTGCTTCTCTGGGTCAGGAGGGCTGATTCCTTCAACGGCTTCCCTCAGCTTTGGATCCGCCAGGTAGAAGTGAGGGAACGAGAGCAGAACCGGAGAATCTAAAACACGGAAATTATTCAAATTCAGCCAAAATGTCAGCACATTATCGTTCCTTTTTCTTTTGCTCTTTGGTACATTTTGCGATTCCTTACCGTACTGGCAGAGAGAAACGTTGAAGAGGCCGTGGGGAGCGCAGGGAGGTCCGGCCGGACAGAAGCAGTCGTTCTCCGGGTTTTTCTCGACTTCAGCGAACACATTTTCAGGGGGTGAGAAACGGTAGCCGGGAACTCCACCCTTCGTCGTCACTTCCTTCAAGAACCTGAAACAGATTTTCAGCAATTTTTTATTGAAAGTTAAACGGATTTTTGGCATGGTGTTGTAGTAGGCACGCAAATGACATCACTACTTTTTCTAAGCTGGGTCTTTTTTTAACGTTAGAAAGTTTTACTACAGTGTAGAAGAATCATGCTGTCAGTAGCTTCCAAGTAACAGCAGCAGCTCTATTATGGGTCTTGGTCGTTATCTCGGGAGTTAAGCTCCTAATGCTAAAACTTCACTGTACTTCAATGTAAAACTTCACCACTTCGTCGTTATCAAAGTCGTTAACTTAGCGTTAACAGATCCGTAATAGACCTGTTGTTGTAAATGGAATATTCCACTGACAACCTGCCAGGTGGATTTTGAAGAAGGTCGTTAGGTGTCAAGTTTATAACACTGAAAAATAACGAAAACTTGACTTACGTGAGAGGGAGCAGTCGGCACAGATCCTTTTCGTAAACGTAAAGAGTCCTGTTCTTGTCCATATGAGGTGGGAAGAGAGACCCGTCTGAGCCGTTGAGTCGGTTGCACTTCTCTGTCTTCCAGTGGTGCAAATGAGAGTTTCCATTGAAAGATTCGATGAGATTCAGTTTCCGGATATCGCCTTGCCCGCTGAACACCGTGAAAATGTCTTTTCCGGTTCCATTTTTCTAAAAAAAAACAATGAAAAATCAAGTTAGAGAAAATGTTTCTGATGTGAGACTCATTATTTTTATAGCAATTTCCCCATACATAAAACCGGTAGAAGGTACCCCACTCCAGGTTCGAGTCTCAGTACCTTTAGTTAACATTCGCAAGCCCCACACTAACAGACTACTAATTCCTCAATCCAGAATTTCAGATAGGATAGGTAGGTACGTAGCACGGTTTAGATGTTCCAACCACAATAGGGTTCATGCTCAGTTCTTCAGCAGATGCCTCGATATAGTTGTTCAAACAGATTCGAGTAATTAGTCATTACATCCAATACCAATAATGCAACACCTACTCGGCTCGAATAACTGGGCAGTTTACAATTTTAAGCCAAAAGTGTTCGACGGAAGTATAGGGGCCACTGACGAGTATAAAATGCAAGAAAAAACACACTAAAAAGTGCAAAAAAAAACCCCTCAAAGTGCAAATTTTGAACAAAACACCACATAAAGAGCACACGACACGGCACACGTTTTCACGAACCCCTTTAAAAACAGCCATCACTTCTTGAGTCTCATTCGAGGCTGATACTCCAAGATAGTAAAAATTTTCAGTGCAACGATGTTTTTTCCCCACTGAAATAAATCTCCTGAAAGCTAACTTTGGAATCACTTCCGACTCCAGAACAGTTTCCAGCAATTTCTCTGGATCTTGGAGAAGTTGAGCAAGAATCGTCAGCTAGAATTGCGCAATAATAAATGATTGTATAGTTACCTACTTTCAATGATTTTATAAGAAAAAGTACCGAAGCTACGAGTAAAACATAAAACATGAAACCAAATGCACTAGGCACCTAGATAGCTAGGTAGGTAAAATATTTGCCAGGAGAATTTTTCGGAACAAAAAATACATATTTTTGAAATCAGAAAAACTAGCTTGGTATGTTGGGATTTATCAGTGTCCATAGCGCGACTTACCCCGTACATGAGACCGAATTCCTCATAGGGCAACTTCTGTTCTTTCGGGACGACGTCCTTGGCGAGCTTGAGGAGCGGATCTTCGTAACCCCAAAGCAGCTGTCCAACAGAAACTTCCACGAAAGGTTTGATTTTGAGGATGTCCATAATGGAAGCCATGGCGAGACGCAGGAATCGAGCTGCATGCTTACTCTGAGAGGTGGCACTCTGAAAAACGAAAATAATTAGGTACCATGAGGTCACCAGGCGGCCTCGAGGACTTAATTTTCGGAACTCACTAAGACTGAATTTTGGCTGCCGCCCGTGAGCGGAGACTTTCCTACACTCCTTACAAATTCTGTACCTGCGAGAAAGTAAAAAAAAAATTCTGAGTGTATAGTAAAATAGTCACTTAACACAGCAACTATAGCTTCAGTACAATGAAGACTTAATTAAAGAATCTATCGACGGACGGATAATAATTGATTGAAGATTAAAGCGTTAACAGGAAGCGTTTTCACGGTAGGTTCCACTCTTCTTATACGGTCAATCATTCTCTATTCTTTACTTCTTTCTCCACAATCGTCCCTCTTCTGTCAATGGACCTACTTTCTCTGTCTTTGTATCTTATCGCTGTCCACTGTCCTGCTGATTACTAGTTTATCTGGATCTGGACGAAAACGAAATAGTCCATATTCCGAGGGGTTAACCACTCGTTGGGAATCATTGGAAATCTTTATGAAATCTCAGGGAATCTTGGAATTTTTTTTGGAGTGGTTAACCCTTCGGGGTTCATTTTTCTATGAATATCGATGGGAATCTTTGGAAATCTTTATGGAATCTCAAGGAATCTCTGGAGTGGTTACCCCCTCGCCATATTCTGAAAGTCTTTGAACCAAAATTCGTCCCACCCCCAAAAAGACAATGAAATGGTAGAGAAACTATCTCCAGATTGAAGTTCAGTAGATTGCTAAGAAGACTGATCCACTTACCAACATAGGAATATTGGGAATGACCACCATGTCATCCTCAGTGCCGACTGATCTTCCCTGGTCGAAGACGAAAGTCTTCTTGAGCTGGTAGCTGATGCTTCCATTTTTGTGTTCCGTTACGTTCACTTTTTCCCACGTCTCACTGAAAATAAAGAAAATAGGATAAAATTTTACGCCGGGTAACTTCCTAAATCTAAGGTACATAATATTTAAGTGACGGATATGTAGATAGGTGCCGAATTTATACATAGAGTCTCTCAATAACAGCCGTTAAGAGACAATGTAAATTCAGTCGCTACAGAGAGGGTGACATTGTGGAGGTATAGGATGTAAACTCGGTCGCTATAGAGAGGAGCTAGGATTTTTCTAGGGACCGTAGCATTCACTCGTTCTAGAGAGGTATTTATTTATTCGTTGTAGAGAACGACTACTACTGTAATTGCATCCGCAGGTAGATAAGCCACAACAAAATACTAAAAGAGTCTTTTTACATTTTTTTCTTCATTTACAAAATTCTCCATAAAATATACTCCAGCGTATCTTACGGCTTGCGATAACGCAGAGTTTTTACCGTTTTATGTCGTATACGGCTCGACAGTACCGTACAGAACCCAGCGTATTATAAAAATTGAACTACAGGTATTTGGTAGGTATATCCATCTCTATCCGACCATATACGGTTGAAGCTAGGTACATCATAAAACAGCTAGCAACACCATCACCATCACAAATCAAAATCCAAATGACGCACTGCCACAGGTACACGCAAAGGTACACAGAGGCATGCACGCCGAAAGAATGACCGGATGACAGCTAACACGAATAGGTATTGTGAGTCAGTCATGAATCTAAAATCGCTTTTGCATCCAAAATGAATCAGGTATGAATCAAATCCAGGAATCACGTTCCAAGGCTTCAGTGAGTGATGTGAATCACTAACTGAGAATCTCCAATGAGTGTGGTCAAGGTTAGGTTTAGGTTTACCTGTCTAAACGAGAGGGAGGACAAGATGTAAGTATAGGAACTACGCAGCATCGAAACATAATTTTCTACACTGACCTGAAAAGGGCCTCTGACGTTTTCTCAGAGCCAAAAGCCGCAAGTCACTGGGAATTAATAGACTAGGTACGTAATGCAAATTTAATTAGCACCTTTAGAATAAAGCTTGGTTATTAAAAAGAACGAGGTCTGGTCGAAAAGGAAGGAAGTTAAAAGTAAATACAAGAAACCGGAAGTCTCTCAAGGAGTGCATGGTCTTGAAACCTCTTAATTTTCGGACAACAAATACGCTTCCTCACGCATTTTACGAAGAGGTTTCTCTGTTTCAAATTACCCTCAAGTTTATAATTTAGCTCGTCAGTTATCGAGGGGTTTACCGCTCGTTGGGAATCATTGGAAATCTTTATGAAATCTCAGGGAATCTTGGAATTTTTTGGAGTGGTTACCCCTTCGGGGTTCATCTTTCTTTATGAATATCGTTGGAAATCTTTGGAAATCTTTATGGAATCTCAAGGAATCTCTGGAGTGGTTACCCCCTCGGTTATGTTAGCTGATAACGCTGATCGTTTATTCCAAAACTCCCTCAAGATTATTTCCAAAAGAAACAAAATTAATCTCAAAGTATTGAACATAAAAACTGATGTGATAGATTTCTTCCGGTAAACCACTGCACCAGTCCCAGAAGCTGAATGAACGCAGCTGGAATAAACCAAGGAGAATTCAAGTCTATTATACAACACTGGCACTGCATACAGTCACAAAGAGCCCTCAGGACAACACTTTCTCTGCTACGGCTCTTATCCGTCCTTGGTTCTTATTGGTTCATCCCATCGCTTAATCCCGACAAATCGGCCTATCAGAAGGCCTTACAATTAATACTCCAGTTGCTTTACACCAAAACTTAGGTTCAAACTTTCATTTTCACGAGATGTCGCGTTCTAATCTCGTATGCAACGGTATGCATAATAATATAATAACAATAGCTAAGGGTTGGGGGGGACAAGCCCAGCAACTAGACCGTTTTCAAGAACTATCCATTGTGCTCAGCTGGCAGCACTACCAAATACCAGCTCCCCAGCCATCAAGTAAACGATGGGACCTACAGTTTTAAGGTGGGTTCCGAACCAACACTGCCTCGATATACATATACATTTCACTTGACATGCTGAACATATCAGAGGTGAATGCCGAGCAGAAAAACTTTTTGGTAGGATCGGGATCGAACCGGTGTGACCCGGCTCTCACTGCTCCTCAAAAGTCGACCATTTAGTCCAGTCGGCTATCGAGGCCGTTCTCTATGGTATGCATAGTAGAGGGTTAGATGTACACTCCACGTATGGAGGGCCATGCCACGTGGAGGGCCATGCCACGTGGAGGGCCATGCCACGTGGAGGGCCATGCCACGTGGAGGGCCATGCCACGTGGAGGGCTGGAGGGACAAGCCACGTCGAGGGCGAGACACACCAGCTTCACGAAGGTACGTCAAAAATTCCAGAATAGCAGTGCCAATTCAGGCTGAAATGACGACGTGGGCTCAGGAGTAAGGTTTAGGTCCGCAGTAACCAGGAAAACCCCAGGCACGTCTCACTCAAGGGCCAGCCCTCCCGGCTCTATAACTACTACGGACACACTACGTGATACCTCCGAGCACTTTATGAAACTGTTGTGAAACGCAACACATGAGTTGGTGAGTCAATTTCAACGGTCACATCACATGCCCCACCACCAGGTATCTCTCCAATTTTTGTGTAATTCCGGCAATGGCTCGCATAACCATAGGTATACCTATCGCTACTTCTCTACCAGTATTGCTATTCTTATGAATATAATTTAGGTATCTAGTGTAAAATGACCGCAGGAGGCTGTGGGGGTTAACAACCTCGATTCCCAGGTCCAATTACGCCGAACACACGAGCCTAAGATTACAAATCTTGACGATAAAAAATAAGTAGTATAGTTCACTAGGTACAAGGTTCCTACAAAACTACTTAAAATAACTAGCGCACCTTCGCGTTTTCAATGGTGGCTATATTTGGGGAGCTCTTAAGTTTTAAACTATGTGACTTCTTTCCCTAAGTGGTCGTTAAAAATTCAGACATCAACGTGAGAATCCCAACTATAATAATAATAATTAATGTCCCAATAGAGACTTGCGCAATGACAACGCGTTTGTCATTATCATTGTCGGTAGGTAGGTACCCCGCTTAAGGTGCTTTAGGTACCCGCCTATCAAATGACGTCATACAGTCGTTAGTTATGCTTGGGGGTGACATGACCAGTGCCCGTTCCCAGTAATAATCGTGAGTCACAATCACATCAATTAAAGGGACTTAGTCAGCTATTTATCTTAGTCACTTAGTCATTTATCTGGTTTCTTTTATTGCAACTGTTTTGCAAATGCTAGCATCGCATACCTCAAGAAAAGTGCTGTATCTCGAAAACCAGTAAAAAAATGGGAAATCTGCTTCGAACACTCCCTAGAACATTGTTAGGGCTAGGTACAGGCAAAATTTTGTGTCTTTCCAACCGAGGGTAAACCTTGAAAATGAATCGCCGCTCGCAATGTTAATCTTATGGGCGGCAAAAAATGCACCGTCAGGTATAGCGGACCCTCAAGGGGCAAAAGTGGGAGATCTCGAAAACTACAGGGAAATTGGGGAAATTATTTCTTTATACCAATACATCTGCGCGAAACTCTTTTCAAAAAGGCAAAAAATTAGAAATAAATCCACGCTCGCAATGTTAATCTTATGGGTCGTAGAAATGCATCATCAGGTGAAGCAGAGCCTTAAATGCATCATCAACTGAAGCAGAGCTTAACGTCGCTCTCGTTAGCAATCTTTTCTTCCGATTCTCTTGATAGTTAGTGCATGGGTATAAATATAGGCATTGTGATATTACTATAAGTATTAGATATTAATGGCCATTTATTTTTGGAGTAATTCAAGGCAAACATTGTTCGAAATTTCTTCATAAAGTTTTCTCAACAAACATAGTCTGCAAACGGCCTTGGGAAACTACTCCCTGGAGCCTCTTCAATCAGTAATCGACGAAACGATTGAAAGGTGTCAATAGACCAAGCAACCAGGTTAAAATAACAAAAAAATGTACCTAAACCTTAAAATACTTAAATGAATCCATAAGAAACCGTGAGTTTGTGCGAGAAAGTCTTTCTCTTACGATTCCAGTTGGCACTAGGTCAAGCGATTTACTGTAAGAAGAGCAAACCTAAAACAATAATGATTCCATCTTTGGTGGTCTTTTTATATAGATTGGTCGGTTGGGTCTCAGTTTTTTTCTACCATGCTGTAGTTTTTATCAGGCGTAGAGTAGGTATGTACCTTCACGTTTACCGTTGGAGTTGGAAGACAGGCTTATCCAGTGAGGGACCTCACAGTTATAGGTATTCAACAAAGTCATGGAGAATTAAGCATAAAAAAACCAGCATTCCAGGGACATTTCTGGACAAAATCCCCGATTTCAAATAATACTGAAAAAATTGCATTTCTTTGACTCGTCAGTAGGCATAGGTAAGTCAACGAGACCATATTGTTCTGACTGAGTTTAGTTACCTACACACGATGTCGCCATAAAAATCATAGACAATTTGTTCTGGTCTGACTCACTATACGCTAACAGTACCTGTCGTACACGTAAGTCTGTAGTATGGTAGGTCGGTGACAAGCGCACTGTGTCGAATCGATTTCGTGCAAGAAACACTTAAAAACGAGTACGGAGCAAAACAGGTATTGTTGAAGATGTGAAAAGAATTGTATCATAAACCTATTGTGACTTATAACGTCTTGTCCTATATCTAGTCATGCAGTGTCGCCCATAATGATAAGTCCCCTATTTTATTTACTTGAGAATAATCGAAACAACAATCGGTTAATAATAATAGCTGAGGGGTTGGGGGGACAAGCCCAGCAACTAGGCCGTTTTCAAGAACTAGCCATTGTGCTCAGCTGGCAGCACTACCATGCTGAACATATCAGAGGTGAATGCCGAGCAGAAATTTTTTTTGGTAGGATCGGGATCGAACCGGTGTGACCCGGCTCTCACTGCTCCTCAAAAGTCGACCATTTAGTCCACTCGGCTATCGAGGCAACAATCGGTTACTAAATGATAAAATGAAATGTCCACAAACATTATTAAGTTCCACTTGAACTCAATCGAAGATTGTTACTGCGCTCTTCGACTGAGACGCCGAAAGGGCAGTACCAAAGATTGACACAACAAATACCTGTGCGTACCCTGGTTTTTTCCCTATAGCACGCCTATACCAGCAAAGAGTGGAATGATGCCGTAATCTCGCAGCAAAAGGAGGGTCTACCACATGGTATGTTCCTCCTATACCTGGTTCTCCTTCCTGGTAGCCTCCCAGAGAAGTCACCAGTCATCAGTCAGTACCTATACTTCTTCGAGCCTACACCCAAGATCTCTAAATTCTAGAGGTTGTTAGGTATGACAGCGAAGTAGCCAGGTCATGGTGACCAATCACAGAGACCAAAGTCTCCGAATAGTCAGGGTGACTTATCGTATTCGAGACCCTAACGTTGAAACGGGGCAGTACCTAGAATTTATAGAGAACCTACCTACCTACTTACAGAGAGACAGGAATGTGACCTCAAACGAGTCATGCAACAATGGCAGGTATCCGCGACGTGCTACACCTTACCGGTCTAAGGCAACTTTGATCTCTAGAACAGGTGCGAAAATCAATTAAATTCCTTCAGACTCTGAAATTATCGAGGGGGTAACCACTCCAGAGATTCCTTGAGATTCCACTGAGATTCCATAAAGATTTCCAAAGATTCCCAACGATACTCATAGGAAAATGAACCCCGAAGGGGTAACCACTCCAAAAAATTCCAAGATTCCCTGAGATTTCATAGAGATTTCCAATGATTCCCAACGAGATTCCCAACGAGATTCCCAACGAGTGGTTAACCCCTCGGAAATTATCGTCCGAATTTAGAAATAGTTTACTGGACTTCCTCTGACGTCATAGATATTATTCGTAAAATCACCACTGAATACCAGAATGCTGACTCATTTTCTAAGATACCAAAAGAATAGAAGAGGCAATCAGGTTCACAAGATACATACACTTCTTGATCATACCAAGATATAGGTATCTCATCTATGGCACTAAACCTATACACTGACGCATGGACGTAATCTGGGGGGGGGGGCAAGGGGGAACTCGCCCCCCCTGAAATATTTCAGGGGGGGCACTGCCCCCCCTGAAATCTGTCTCCTCGGATGAAGTGAACTTGAATAAAGGGTCCGACAATGGTCGCACTAGACTTTCTCGCAATTTTTACGCCGGCGGTATCGAAAATTTTGATTTTTTTTTCCGTAATTTATTTTTTTTGGACCAAAATTTTAACTTTTTCTAAAAAATATTTTGCCATACACTGGACAATAATTGTAGGCACCGGATTTCAAACATATCCGTCAAAAGGTGAAGTGTCGTTCGACGCGCAAAGTACGTGTTTTCTATTTTCCATGTCACGGCCTTAAATTTCAAGTAATTGAAAATCTATTGAAAATGACCTTGAAGCATCTATCTGAGACCACTTTCACCAATTTTCAAGGAAATCTGTCGATTAGGGTTGTTGCAAATCCGTCTGAACCAATCAAAAACGTGATTTCCATTTTTGGAAAATTTTCCTACGATAATGCCAATATTGGCCATAATTATTATGTTGGATAAATTTCGTTCGGTAAAACATGAAACTAGGTTAAAGTACACCTCCCTACCAATTTTTATTGAAATCGATCGAATAGTGCTACCGGAGTGACGACCAACGCGTTTGGGCCAAAACTGGGCCAAGTTATTGGCCCACCTCCAAGTGATTGTAAAAGACATAAAAGCATCTATTCAAAAACACTTTCGCAAATTTTCAAGGTTCCAGCTTGATATACGTAGCTTCCAGCCCTTCTTAACTGTCAAAAAACACGATGTTTTGCCTTTTTTTGACCATAGCAGGCGCAATTTTTGAGTTATCAAAATTTATCAAAAAACATGTCCAGATAGTTACATTAGGTACCTACATACCGAATTTGAGCAAAATCGGACGAACGGTGTGACGTCCAGTTGCGCGAAAGACTGACGTACGTACGTACGTACGTACGTCGGACGGACATTTTTTAAAAACCACTTTTTTGGACTCGGGGGACCTCCAGGATCATGGGAAACCCAAAATCTCAAAATCGAAATTTTGCACGAAGACATAACTTTCTCAGCCCATGTATTACATACGGGCGAGAAAGTAAAAAACTGTGTAATCAATTTATTGGCAAAAACTCCAAGAGAATGACTTGTTTTAAAAAATTTACTTCTTTTTAAAAGAGGAGTTTTTGCCAGGTAAGATATTGACGTTCATAAATATTGTACATTTTTATGTAGGTAGGTACCTAAGTTGACGTTCTTTACTCCTTACCCTACCGACTACTGGCTTGCTTGAACCTTGCCCCCCCTGAAAAAAAATGAGATTACGCGCCTGCACTGACGTTCTGACTTCAGGTTCTCTTCGCCATCGGCCTGCCAATGTAACTTTTATGAGCGATCAGTCATAGCCCCAGGACACGTTACCATGGTTACCGGCCAAGCCAGTTTCTTCGCTCCAAGGTCATCGCGAAATCATCAGTTTCAGACCGAAGTCACGAGTCCTCTACTTCTTGTTCTTGTTTATTTTCACTCAGGTTACATCTAAGACTGAAGAGGATGGGAAACCCAGAGGGAAAACCAGAGGTATGGGAAACGGTACCTACAGGTACCTATGGAAGTAGGAGAAAAGATGTGAGAAGATTTGTCTGTGAAGGGAGAAGGTAACTCAGCATTGTACTGAGTAGTTACTACAGTAGAAGAAGAAGGGGAACAAACTTTTCAGATGACATTTAAATATTCTGAAATATAATATGTCTTTTTAATGTCATTGTCATTACTCATGAGAGTCATGAGGCTATGTTGTGATTCCACGATCGGTTAATTTTGGACAATTTTTGTTTGTGACAAAAACCACTCGATCGTAAAATCACCACATAGCCTCATGATGAATAATGACTAATGACGTTAAAAAGACATATTATATTTCAGAATATTTAAATATCCAATAGTTTTCTCACAAAGTTTGAAATCGGAACGTAAAAAAATAGCCCTTAGTTTGGCGGAAGAGTTTTCAGGGGATAGGTACTAAAGACACATAAAAGACTGAAATAGAGCTCCCGTCATTCGAAGAAGAGATAGGAACGAAGTTATATTAAGGAGTGTTCAGACTTCCATTTTTTTGCCCAAGGTTTTTCTTGATGATTATTTTAAATAATGACGAATGGATAAGGAACGCCCCAAGATTATGGATGCTAGATGCCAATGGGAAAAGTTATTAGTTTCCTTCCTATCTGAAACCTCACGGAGAGGTCAAGTACTACAGTCAGGGCCGTCATGATGGATAGGCCCTTAGCACTATGTGCACACACAATATACAATCCTGCGCCTCGACCATCGAAGCTGCTTTAACCCCCCTACTCCCATGACTACGCCTATGGGACCTAGGTTTATCTCATTTATTGCGCCTCTCAGTCATAGTGCTCGGAACAAAAAATAAATAGAACAAAAAACAGACCCACTTTTTTAATACACATGTACCTATAAGCCTGAGCTTCCGCTCGTGGATATTGTGTAGTTTTAAAACAGGAACCTATAATTTATATTTTTTTTATGGATTTTAGGTTCTGCATCGCTAAATCCGCGGAGGGTTTCCAAGGTTACGTTGCTATATAGATCATTACTCCGTTCTATAGATAATGGCTCAAATTTTCCGGGTAATGGAACGCCTTATGAGGAGGAGATACAGAGAAGGGGATTCCACCATTTTCTATTTTCCCCGAATAGCGATTTATTTTTATGAAAAAATTTTAACACAAATTCTGGGCACGTCTGGTCCCATGGAAAATTCCAAAAGGACTGTCACAGAATCCGTGCATAAATGTCACAAAAATATAACTTTGTTTTATGTGTACCGGATATAAATCGAAAAAGATAGGACGTGGGGTATTCAAAAAATTTCCCTCGTCTATAATATTAAATGAAGACCTTATATTACAGAATTTCCCTTGTCTAGTATCAAATGAAGACAGTATATATTTCATAGAATTTCCCTCGTCAATTATCATCACAAATAGCAAGTGAGCCATTATCTCACAGAATAACTTGGAAATGGTGTCGCGGTGTTGAGTAGGCGGTGACCTCCTGTAAACAGCTCACAGCTCAGCCTTGGCCAAACGTCCCTGTTTCACCATCAGCTACTTGGCGCGGCGCTGAGGTCCCTGGCCATTCAAGCCAAGGCACAGGTCTTTGGCCATTCAAGCCAAGGCACAGGTCTCTGGCCATTCAAGCCAAAAGGTACAGGTCTTTGGCCAAAGACATTAAGGGTCCGCTATGCCTGACGATGCATTTTTTGCCGCCCATAAGATTAACATTGCGATCGGCGATTCATTTGCAAGGTTTACCCTTGGTTGGAAAGACACAAAATTTTGCCTGTACCTAGCCCTAACAACGTTCTAGGGAGTGTTCGAAGCAGATTTCCCAATTTCTCACTGGTTTCTTTTATTGCAACTGTTTTGCAAATGCTAGCATCGCATACCTAAAGAAAAGTGCTGTATCTCGAAAACAAGTAAAAAAATGGGAAATCTGCTTCGAACACGACCTAGAACATTGTTAGGGCTAGGTACAGGCAAAATTTTGTTTCTTTCCAACCAAGGGTAAATCTTGAAAATGAATCGCCGCTCGCAATGTTAATCTTATGGGAGGCAAAAGATGCATCGTCAGGTATAGCGTCCTCCTAAGTAGGTTAAAATGTGCGTTTTTCATTTAAACAAAATTGTGCGAATTCTCAAGGCCGATTTCCATGTCACTTGAAGCATCTGAGTCAAGGAAAGTTTTCATCATCGTAGATAAAAGACGAAGTTCTGAAGGTAAGTAGAGATGATATTGTACGGATCGGTGTCACTATAGATGTCACAGCACAGTGTCATAGTCACTGTCTGTGACGTCGTTGACTTGACATGACAGTTATATTGGAATTCTCTGGGGCAACCATCCAAGGTCTTTAAACCTTTATATTTAATAGGGACGAAAAAAATTTTATGAAGTTTTTTATACAATTTCGATCCAATTTTCCATCTCCTTTTCAGGTACATGCCATCACGAACCACAAACAAAACCTTTCTATATTTGTGAGAGTCCTTGGCATTAGGTATCTACGTATCGTTTTCCATTCAAACCATGCCTTCTTTATTTACCATCAGCCATGAACCAGAGGTTAACGACGATGTGTCACATACCCATACCAATTTCTTTATGAGGAAACTATTGGATATTTAAATGTTCTGAAATATAATATTTGTATTTAACGTCATGCATTAACAGGCTATGTTGTGATTTTACAATCGGTTAATTTCGGAAGAATTTTTTCATAAAAATCACTCGATATAGCAATCACAAAATAACCTGTTAATTTCGGCTGTTAAAAAAACATGATATTATATTTCAGAACAATTAAATTTCCAATAGTATCCTGTGCAGAATAAAATGTAAACAAATACGACTGCGTAGACGCTCTTAAGGAGGGTGTGTGTACTGTTTTCTTTTACTCTTGAAACAACTTCTTTGGCAATGTTGCGACAGTTTTTTGCGACAGTTGGTCCATTTAATTACCAACCTAATATTAGTAAAAAAAAATGTAGTACTTACACGTAGGTGAAAGGACCCAGCTCGTCAAGGATTGGCTTCTCCCCATTATTAAGGAACGCATCCGCATTAGTAACGTTGTAGACGTATATTTTGATGGTCGGGTGAACGGGCGGCGTTTTCCACCATTTGAAGGTTAGCGAACCTTCTTTTAGTGCTATTTCCTGTGAAAAAAACAATAACAAAACTATTAAGCATCAGATCAATGGCCGATAATTAAGTCCAACACATCCGGGGACAGTTTTCCTAATATAGGTACAGATAATGGAGGTGAAAAAAAATCCAAATCAGCAAAAAGTTTTTGGGCTATTGAGCCAGCTAGCCTCCATGTAGGAAAATTCGAAATCAAATTTTGTGAAAACCACTCGGCCAAGTCTGAGCTTTCCACTGTAGTCTGTGGTATATATAGGTAGATGGACAGAATTTTGTTGAATAAATGTCTCGACAATTGTTATTCTAGTAACGTATTGACCTTAATAATAAAAAGCAAAGGTACCTTAACCGAGGCGCTTTCATACGTGTGAAGATTATCAAAATGGTCGACCTTCAGTTATATCTAGCCCAAAGAAAGGTCATCTTTTGAAGAATAACCGTTTAACCAATGTCAAAGGTTAACATCACCTTTAGGCATGTGACCTGACTCTGACAATGAGACTATAACACCCAAAAGTATAAGCATAGCCGCACGTTGTGTGTAATTTTTGAAAAATCATAACACAGACAACTAATTTCTGACGTTAAAAAGGTATATTATATTTCAGAACATACATGAATTTCCAACAGTTCCCTCAATGGTCGAAAAACATAAACTAACTGGATTGTGTGGGCGCTCCTAAACAATCGTAACCAGGGTACCTGCTTAAATACCCGAGGGGTAACCACTCCAGAGATTCCTTGAGATTCCCTAAGATTCCATAAAGATTTCCAAAGATTCCCAACGATATTTATAGAAAGATGAATCCCGAACGGGTAACCACTCCAAAAAATTTCAAGGTTCCCTGAGATTTCATAAAGATTTCCAATGATTCCCAACGAGATTCCCAACGAGTGGTGAACCCCTCGATAAATACCTAATCAGAGCTTTAGTGTTGAGTTTAGTTCAGTGCTTACCTTATCTAAAATGAAGTTGAACCATGTTGTGAAGAATATGACAGCTAGAATTCCAAAAACTAGGAGACCTACAGCTACTAGGAGAACGAACCCTGAAAACAAAGAAAAAGCGTTATTAAAATTAGGTACACCCAACAAACACAAAGTCAGTGTTCTCAGTAAAACAAAGGGTAAATCGATCAATTTTCTCACTGAAAAATAGTGATAAACTTGGGCGAAACAGCAGAAGATACTTCTCTTACAATCTAAAGTCTAAACGATGTTCTCAACTCTAACAACCAAGAAAGTGAAATTATAATCATACGTATAATTCTGAACTGCCGGAAACATGTGCAGAGGTAAATGTTAACGTGATGCAGGTACGTCTACATGTATTGTACAGGTTTGATGTAGATATATCTTAGCAAATGGGGCTGCCTTGAGCCACGACATTGTACACTCGTGCTGGTGTTCTTCCGTACTTGTACCTCGAAAGAGGAAGAACGCGTGCGAGCGCTATTCTTCCGACTCTGGAACTCCCACGCATACAATGTAAACAATCAAGTTTTATTAAACTGACAAAAAAAAAACCAACCAGTTGCCATAGCGGAAAAAAATGTTGAAATCGAATAGCCCCCTTCCCCCAATATTTGGTGACAAAAATCATTAAAAAGTTCTAAAACAGTGTTGTAGAAGTTGACTGGCTGACCTTAATAAAAAATCACGATGCTTCGGACTTGACAGTAATGAAAAGTGCATCGGTCAAATTTTCCAATAAACCTGAACTTCCGGCCTTGGACGTATCTGCCACCGGAAATGGCAGTTTTCCAGAAGAGGAAAAAACATTTAAAGACTCGCAGTGGATAAGTTTACCTAGGGTAAACAGAATTTTAGCAGAAAAGGCCAAAATTCCATTATTTCTTTTATACATTTTTTTTAACTATTTATTGTTATAACTCTCGCAACAGTTTATAAGAAAATAACTTATAAGACAGATGCTTGCAAACATAAAATGTTCAGTTATCAAGGTTACATGTTCCATTAGCCAACGTTTATTGCACGGCGGACGGTGTTAGTTACTACAGAATCCTTTTAGACAGCCAGTGGAGCCACTAGTTGTAAAAAGACCTACACCAATAGCCGCAGTAAATTGGTATCAAAGGGTGATGGCTATAAAAAAACTTCAAAAGAAATACCGCAAATTGGAGGCAGTCTAATAAAAAATATTCAAGAAGCGAAACGAGTATGTATGTATATTGTAGGTATAAGTACTTCGCACGGGGTAACTATTTCTGAGATTTCCTGAGATTCCCACGAAATTTCTACAGAGACTAACCCCAAGGGATTAAATCACTCCAGAAATTTCCAAGATTTTCTGAGATTTTCAACGAGATTCCCAATGAGATCCCTAGAGTGGCTACCCCCTCGGTAATTCGAAGAAATTATCTTTGAGCTTTTGCAAAAAACACGACCAGCTGCTTCTATATACGTTCACATAGAGCAAGACGTGTATTGCGTCGAATTTATCAAGGAACAGATATAGGTATACATTCCAGTTCGCAATATGCGAGGACACCGGCTAAAATTGTTTCTAAAATGCATTCTGCACGACAGCCTCGAAAGCGACAAAAAAGTCAAAGGAACATGCATGTAAAGTGGCTTGCTCGTTACAGAGAGGTGTACGTTATAGAGAGTGAGAATGTCATACCAAGCTTTGGATTTTTTGCTTCATCGTGGGAGGTACCAAAAGTAACCAGCATGCCGTTGGGAATGACTAAGCTCGCAGGCATTCACATGGGGCCATGCCAAGTCTGTAGATGGGTCCCAAGGTGAAATCATCGAAACAAAAGACAAAGCTCTGGTCGAGGGTGCTCTCCACCTCATGGCCAAAGGTCAAGGAAACCAAAGTACGCTAAAAAAAAAGTGATTTTTATCACCACTGAAGTATCTCATCAAGAAATGTTACCATGCTCAAGATGTCATTGTTCGCCCTCTAGGACCAAAAACCTTTTTTCTTCTTTTCCTTTTTTTGGGGGGCTAAACGAAGTGATTGCTGAGTTTGAAAAAAATGTAGGTACAGCAAAGTGTACTGTACGAGATACATGTACTGAAGCTTTCCAGAGTAGGTACCTACCTATACCTTCCCGACCGAAAAGGGTCCGCTATACCTGACGATGCTTTTTTTGCCGCCCATAAGATTAACATTGCGAGCGGCGATTCATTTTCAAGGTTTACCCTTGGTTGGAAAGACACAAAATTTTGCCTGTACCTAGCCCTAACAAAGTTCTAGGTCGTGTTCGAAGCAGATTTCCCATTTTTTTTACTGGTTTTCTAGATACAGCACTTTTCTTGAGGTATGCGATGCTAGCATTTGCAAAACAGTTGCAATAAAAGAAACCAGTGAGAAATTAGGAAATCTGCTTCAAACACGACCTAGAACATTGTTAGGGCTAGGTACAGGCAAAATTTTGTGTTTTTCCAACCAAGGGTAAACCTTGAAAATGAATCGCCGCTCGCAATGTTAATCTTATGGGCGGCAAAAAATGCATCGTCAGGTATAGCGTCCTCTTAATGCTCTTGCTAATTGTATCTTTATATTTAGTAAACAGCATAGCCAACATATACACTTTCAGCTCTTCGATAGCGAAGGTGCTAAATTCATGACATCATCGTCCAAACTTTCACACATCCATATAAGTATAGGTACATTGCCAAAATCCATATCATGAGCTCGGGCGCTATAAGGATTAGGGAAATCAAAATCTCAAATATGCACATTAGAGTTTCCCTAGAAAAGATCGGAAAAGATATAGGTACTATCTTTCCCGGGAAGAAAATTAAGTATTCAGCAACAGAACAGTCAGTTGATTTTGGCCAGCCCTCAACCTTATCAAGGTCGTGACGTTTTGAGTCCTTGAGTACCTATCGCAGTGATCTCAGTTTTAGCAGTCAGCTACTAGCTGTCATGTTTTTCTTACGGCATTAATATCCTTATCCCCAACACAAAACCTAGCGCACTCTGGTGCTCGCCAATTTCCCAACTGATGTCGAGTTGCGTTGTCGAATACTTGAACGGGTACCTAGTAGGTACTAAGTACCTATTCACCATCCAAGGCCTTCGTACATCACCACCACTAGAGGGTCCTGAACCACGCTTCTGCTCCTGACCGCTGGGTACCAATGCATAATCGGTCCCAGGAGGTGTATTCCCTTTCTCGAACGCCAGCAAACCCACCCAACTAACACCTTCAATATTTATTGTAAGAATATAAGGCACGCCATGATGCAATATACTGAGAGCATATCTTCTTACAATAAATTTTGAAGGTGTTAGTTGGGTGGGTTTGCTGGCGTTCCAGAAAGGGAATACATCTCCTGGCACCCACCAGTCGTATATCCAAAATATTTTACGTTGATTACAGACAAATCAATTTTTTTATGTTTCTTAACAAACATTTTCCGAGAAAACGGCTTTTCGAGGGGTAACCACTCCAGAGATTCCTTGAGATTTCCTGAGATTCCATAAAGATTTCCAAAGATTTCCAACGATATTCATTAGAAAGATGAACCACTCCAAAAAAAATTCCAAGATTCCCTGAGACTTCATAAAGATTTCCAATGTTTCCCAACGAGATTCTCAACGAGTGGTTAACCCCTCGCGGCTTTGCATCCTTTTTTTGTAAAAAAAAAATCTGGAGTAAAGGAAAGCTAGGGAAATGTTGTTGGTTAGGGATAAAACATCGCGTATTAAGGTGAAACGAAACTGAAGACATTAAAGTTAAAATATCTCTGCCTATAAAGTACGCATTTTTATCAAGGAACTAGTCAACGAAAATTTGGTTTTCCTAGCCTCACGGAAGGGAAAGTATTCATACCTACCACTCTTCTTTGAAAGAAATATCCGCATAGTACAAATCGCCTCACAGTTTAGACACATAGCACACGAAAGCAGCGAAACTGTTTGCCTAATAGCCTAATTTATACTATAGGTATACAGTGTCTACCTATAGGTACAGTGTCTAGGCCGCCTCTTATTGAGAAGGTGAAATCGACTAGTCGACTGCATCGCTGTTCGTAAAACGTTCCTGAAGACGTTTACCGTGGGTAGTCTTACGAATCTTATGAGAATCTCAGACCATGCATGCCCAAGGTGGGCATATTTTGTGACGGTGGTCATATTTGAGGTCTGCGGGTTCCGAGGGGGTAACCACTCCAGAGATTCCTTGAGATTCCATAAAGATTTCCAAAGATTCCCAACGATATTCATAGAAAGATGAACCCCGAGCGGGTAACCACTCCAAAAAAATTCCAAGATTCCCTGAGATTTCATAAAGATTTCCACTGATTCCCAACGAGTGGTTAACCCCTCGGCGGGTTCTATGGTTGTAGTAGTTCATTGAAACTTTACTGTACAGTACTTATACGAGGTACATCTATTGTGTCATTCATTATAATTTTAAGTTTATTGCAGATTGCAGTAGCGTTGAATTTCATAATGACCGGTTAAAAGAACTGCAAGGGTCGGGTAGTTCTGAATTCGGCACTGAAGTCCAGTCTGGCTTAAGAGAACTGCGCAAGAGTTCACACAGATTTCTCATTGCATGATTGTTGACTTGGCACTCACAACGGATTGACGTCTATTGAAATTGGCAGGGCCAGAAAGAGGCTACAACTACCTAGGTCGGGAGCTAGGGCACGTCTCACTGTTTTAATGATAGGTGCCACAGGACCTGACCGCTATACCAACGGTCAAAAACGGGTGTCGCCGAGAGAAACACATACCTACTTCGTTAGGCTGAATTCTAAATACCAATATGACGGTTTAAAGGTTTGCATGAAGAGTATTTTTGTTCAGCCACGAAAGAGAAAGTGAACAATTTGACAAAATATCAGACTCACTCACACGGCTCACACGCATTATTCTGTTAATCAGAGGATATTTTTTTTTGAATACTTACACCATCGCCTGAGGTATCCAGTAGTGTATTTAGAGAGTTTTCCCTTGTTCCCGCGCATGGTGACAGGAAAATGGAACTTGGCACTTCACAAGAAAACACTTAAAACAAAATGGCAACTGTTTTTCACGTGTTCATACTTTCTGTCAAGGATTTTGAAGCGGCTGGAATAATATTTTAGCTTTTAGATTCAAAAAATAAATTAACTAAATAAATTTAGATAATAAACAAAACAAAAGTAAAAAAATAACGTGGCGGACAGCAAGACAAAACTCCAGAGTACTCAATTTCAGAGGCTGAGCATTTTATTTATGCAGGAAAAGGTGGAAAATCTATTCGAAACCCTTTTTTACTACATAGTTGCCATGTTTTTCTCAACACGTGACTCTATACTGGAAAGCAAGGCGTTTTTAACCTTTGCCCCAGCTTTTTTCGCAGGGACAAGGTCAATACATCAGGAAGGTACTAATTTTCAACAGACCTAGGCTCTGACCTCTTCAAGTAAAGTGGGTCATAGAAACACCATCTCATTTTCAAGCATAAATATAAACGTGTCAAAGTATTAACAGATAATCTGTCGTGTCATTAAATTAACTATGCAGCAACCTTGATCTAAGTTGTAGAGTTCTGGACCTTGGAACTTCCTGGACAAGTAAGGGGAAATAAGTACATCTACTCATCAAGTGTACTTATACTCACGTTATGAGTAATTTTCCTAAGTAAAATGTAAATTTTTTACTCATCAAGATTTGTCTCTATCAGTTAAGAGCCCATCACATGAACATACAGCACTCGAGGAGTCCGATTTTCTTCGGTACCATTGTGCCCTGACATACTCGTAGGTCACAATGATTTTCGTTTAAATGGAAATATGAATTAAGGTTAAGCTCCATTGATGACGCATTTCTGCCAACTACAACAAAGGAGTATGGCAGAAGTAGGAGCAAAGAGAATCACGTGTGCTCTGCAGCACAAAAGAACTCCAGCTAACTTACAATATATTTTGTGAATGAATGTCGGATATTTTTTGAACATCTCGTACATACGTATCAAAAAAATCAGAAAAAAAGTGAGGTATCGTAAACGTGTTTATGAGACGTTTATAATTGTTATGGGAAAATTTACACAGCTATGTACAAAGGCTCCTGAGACTAATTTCAACTTCCTCTATTGTGGTAGGTAAGTAGTAGGTACCTACTGATAAAATGGTAATTTAATGAGCATTGTTTTCCACTCCAGAATGTCCTTGGGGACCTACTGTGTTTATTAATGCAATCGACTTGTGGGTGCGTTTGCGACTGAATAAAAAGAACATCGGTATACGCACTGGAATGTATATTCCTATAGTGACGTCTTTCCTTGATGTCCTCCCAACACGCTGTGGTTTTTTACTTTCTCGCTACTGTACAAGGACTAGTTCAATGAAGCAAGAAAACAGGTTCAAGTTTCAATTAGACAAAGACTTTTTCTTTGAAAAAAATAGCCCCCCACCCCAAATGAATGTAAAATTTTCAAAAACCCAAAACCCATTGAGTCTTGATCCCATGCACTACCCTTTCAAGGGATTATTTGCTTCTACTTCCTCACTAGCCAAGATGGCGAGAAAGTATTTATTTACTACACATTTATTACACAACATGTGAAACAGGGGTTTTTACTTTCTCCCTTCTTCAAAATATCACTTGTAAGCAACCTATAACGACGGACTGTTTTTTTTTTTTTTTTTTTTTTTTTTTTTTTAAACGCGCGACGTTCAGAGAACATATGCGCCGATGAGTTGGTTTGTTAGATGTTTTTGGCCGAAGCCGAAGATGAAGTGGCCGAAGCCGAATATGAGTGGGCCGAAGCCAGTTTAGGAGTGGGCCGAAGCCAATACATCCATGTCGGAAGCGGAAAATTTTTCCGTTCCGCCGGGATTCGAACCCGGACCTCTCAGGACACAAAGCGGACCCTTTGACCACTCGGCCACTGTTTTTGTTCGGGTACCTACGTCTTGAACTGACATTTTAAGGTGGCAAGGTGTGTACTACCCTCTTAACATACATGCCCAGTACACCTGATATACTGGTGCACCGATGTCGTCACAGGTGTGGCCAGTGTAGCGTAAAGAACGCATGGATAACACGCATGGACATGGGAAAGGCGCCTTAGACAATACCACAAACAAAAGTAGGTTGGCGCTCAGCAGGCATTGGTTTGTCAGGTAGAGGATTCCCATAGGTTGCATATGAAATTGCTATCAAATTACCCTTTATCGAGCAATACAGGGTCACTTCTTGTTAGCCTGCCCTATTGTATTCTCACAAGTGTTTCTTGTGAGGTTTTTTTTTTAGCAAGAAGATGCGATGAAAACAAAATATAACAATCCCCACAAAGTAATCTCTTAAAGATAATTTTGGGGGGAGAATTTATCCCACTGGAAGAATTATAGTTCGCCCCGAGGGGTTAACCACTTGTTGGGAATCTCGTTTGGAATCATTGGAAATCTTTATGAAATCTCAGGGAATCTTGGAATTTTTTTTGGAGTGGTTACTCCTTTGGGGTTCATCTTTCTATGAATATCGTTGGGAATCTTTGGAAATCTTTTATGGAATTTCAGGGAACCTCAAGGAATCTATGGAGCGGTTACCCCCTCGAGAGACTGCTTGAGATTGAATGAAGATTTCCAAAGATTTCCTGATATTCTCAACGAGATTCGTGGAAAGATGCACCCCGAAGAGTTAACTACTCCAGAAATTTCGAAGATTCCCTGAGATTTTATAAAGACTTCCAATGATTGCCTGAGATTTCAAACGAGATTCCCAACGAGATTCCTGGAGTGGTTAATCCCCATTATCCTTGTTTCTTTAACGTCAACACCTGGGTGGGTAATGCATTGTGGGAATATGCATTCGTGTGTGGTGCAACCACAGTGAGAGCTAGAATGACTGTATGTATACTTTAGTAGGTAGGTAGGTACCTAACTACTAATCTCTTCGTTACAGCTTAACGCGTTAACGCCATTTAAGTACAATGTGTCTGAAGTGAAAACCATGTGTTTACCGGGGGGTCACTGTCTTTCAGACGTTTAGAACTTCATTGACTATTATTTTGAAGGGGTTACTTCTACAAACTATTTTTTAGCACTAGGTACCTACATGGCCTGGATGGGTTCTGATGGACAGGCACGGGGGCGGGGGAGCCTATAGTTGAATTCTACCGATTTTTCAACATTGTTGAGATCCTACGTAATTTATGAATTTATGCATGGTAAATTCCAGGTACATGATGACAACGGGGTGACAAAACAGAAAGTAAAATAACAATTGAAAAAACAAACGAAAGCTGTCAAAAATAAAATCCAGCCGCTTGAAGAAAAAGCACAAATAGCACAGAAAATCACCAACCCTTCGAAAACTTGGCACAAAGTTTCAAACCAAATTGTTTAAAATAAGTTGTTTAAACTGTGATTCGAACTAACAGCACCAACCTCCTACTGCAGCCCGAACCCGACTGAGGCTGAGTCCATCGAAGCAGGTTTTCAGGCTTCTCCAGGCATTTTGCAACACCCACCATAAGCGAAGTATCTATTCTGGAGCATCGCATAGGTTGCATACTCCTGTTGTGCCTTGTCACAGTCTGGAGTATGTCGGAAATAGAGTCGCCTCGTCTGCCTTGATCTCTGTCTCTGTGCAAGGTGTATTGTGTTTATTGTTTGAGTGACAGGAGGGGTAATCAATGCGGGAAATACTGAAGACGAGAAGCTGATTATTTTCCCTTTTTATGGTTCTGTTTCTGCAGATAATGCACTTCTGGCTTCCAAAAGATTAAAATACATTTTGTCTCATCTGCGGGAGAGGCTCCAAATTTCCCCAAGGCGCAGCCTTAGTAAATTCATAGCAACCCAATGCCTCTCAGACTTTTTCAATTTCAACCGATTTGCCGAGGGGTTAACCACTCCAGGAATCTCGTTGGGAATCACTGGAAATCGTTATGAAATCTCATGGAGGGAATCTTGGAATTTTTTTTGGAGTGGTTACCCCTTCGGGGTTAATCTTTCTATGAATGCCGTTGGGAATATTTGGAAATCTTTATGGAATCTCAAGGAATCTCTGGAGTGGTTACCCCCTCGCGATTTGCCAAAGCTAACATAGAAAGTATAACTCAATTTTTCTAGGTGAAAAGGGGAGACACATATGGTAATGTAATGGTAATGGTAAAAGTCAAACATGTCTCCTAAACTACAATTTTACAGTTTTAATACGAAAGAGTCAGACGACTCAGATGGAGCCGACTAGTAAGTTCTGGCAGAGCTGCATTAGCTTTCCAAATTTTTCCAGCCCTTTTTTCCCCCTTTTTAGATTTATCTGACAAATACTTAATTTTTTGTACGTGCTAAATTTGAACAAAACCTTGCCAATGTGGGATATGGGCAATGTGCATGAGCACGGAGTTCAAGGACGTACCCTAAAGTCATGTCATCCCAAGCTGCTCATCTGAAGGAACTTTAAACTCTGATTCAGCACAAAAGCCACATTTGTAATGTTGATAATTACAACCTTTGCACACTCCCTAAAAAACGCATGCTACTTCATTCTCTGACATAAAAAAATCCATCTTCTAATGGGGAAAAAATGAAGACTTCCAGGACCTTGCTTTGGAAACTGGACCCCTTTAGTGTCGGAGATTTTGCGAGTCATTTTTAGGTATGGAAGAACAAGGCATAGAGACTAAACTTGTTTTAAGGTAGTTCATCTTAGCCTGGGAACCTGACGGCACGAATTAATATCCAATATGAACGACGCATGTACCTTAAGTGGCACATGTAGCCAGATTACGTTTACGGTGCGTTGTAACAAGCCCAAGAGGAATGGACATATTTTCGAATGGTATTTACTCATGGATTTTGACTATGATATTGGAATAAAGGCGTAACCACACTTGTATCTTGTTGAGTAACAATGTTTAGGACATATTTCCCAGCTTTGCTAACCTTCAGCAGCTGCAATTCAGCATAGTGTTTAGAAGTTAAGCCTTAATGTGACTGGTTTGACTGACCAATCACACTGCGGACTTTATGAGGTAGTCTAAAAATTCATTTGTAATTTTTGCATAAGGCTCTACCTCAGTTGATACCAGAAAGAAATTTTCCATCAGAAACACTGAGGTCATTTTTACCAAGAAAAATCAAATCAAAATCAAGTTGATTTGAATTAGTTGGTTAAGGAAATCAACAAATTCGAGCGTTGCTATTGGTGTTGCTAGGGTCAACTTTGATTTTGATTACAAGTCAACGTAGACTTTCTTGGTAAAAATGGCCCTTAGGTTATCAGATGGCGTGGTTAAGTGGTCAAATAACTGTCTACAGAAAAATCCACGCAAGAATGGCAGCTGAGAAAATAGCCCCGAGTGGAGGTGCGGTGCCGGAGCATGTCTCAATACAATTCCCAACTGCTATTTTCCACCTAAACATTTCTTGAGGGAGCAAATAATGACGTCACAGGTGGCTAATTAACAGAGACAGGTTTTAGGTATTTTTCAGGGCCTGAAATGGGTGGTTAGTTCTAGAACCGAATGTTTTAGGACAGGTACGATAAAACCTGGTGTTATCTGCTTCATTTTCTTACGTCGCGTCGGCCACTGTTTTCACATTAGAAAAGGCCTCCAATTGAGGCAGCTGGAAAGAATCCAATTATTTTTCTATAAATTTTAACGAAGGGTTAACCACTCGTTGGGAATCTCGTTGGGAATCACTGGAAATCTTTATGAAATCTCAAGGAATCTTGGAATGTTTTTTGGAGTGGTTACCGCTTCGGGGTTCATTTTTCTGTGAATATCGTAGGGAATCTTTGGAAATCTTTATGGAATCTCAGTGGAATCTCTGGAGTGGTTACCCCCTCGAATTTTAATAAAAAGATTTCTGTAGTATCAATAAAAAGAATTACAGACACAGGACGGCTAAATGATTTTTGAGGATGGGACAAGACCAACTACTTATACAAAGAAAGAACATAATCAAATGGCAGAAGCTTAAGGGTCCGCTTAACCTGACGATGCATTTTTTGCCGCCCATAAGATTAACATTGCGAGCGGCGATTCATTTTCAAGGTTTACCCTTGGTTGGAAATACAAAAAATTTTGCCAGTACCTAGCCCTAACAATGTTGTAGGTCGTCATTGAAGCAGATTTCCCAATTTCTCACTGGTTTCTTTTATTGCAACTGTTTTGCAAATGCTAGCATCGCATACCTCAATTTTTTAAGGGGAAAAGTGCTGTATCTCGAAAACCAGTACTAAATTGGGAAATCTGCTTCGATGACGACCTACAACATTGTTAGGGCTAGGTATAGGCAAAATTTTGTGTCTTTCCAACCATGGGTAAACCTTGAAAATGAATCGCCGCTTGCAATGTTAATCTTATGGGCGGCAAAAAATGCATCGTCAGATTAAGGGGACCCTTAAGGAGTATTCTCATACACCAGGGTGAGAAATAAATGTATCAATAGAACAGGTTTAGTCGCTCTGATCCGCATGTGATCCCTGGTTTCCTACTCACAGTACAAGTTCTTTTCCGCTGTTCATGTGAAGCTACAAACTGAATGCCTATTCAGTGCAATTGCTTCACTCAACAAGCCGATGTATACGATGGTTGTACAAGGTTAGGGAGAATTTCCTTATACAAACATTTATAGAATAATGCGGTAGATGCGGTAGAAAGAATATCTGTATTTCTCAATCTACCTATGGAAGCAATAGGATAGCATGAGAAAGGAAAAATTTACCACCAGAAGTACGTGATGATGGGTGGATCGTGAGATTTGCATGCCGAAGCCGAAGGAGAGTGGGCCGAAGCCAATGCATCCATGCCGTAAGCGGAAAATTTTCACCTACGCCGGGATTCGAACCCTAGTCCGTTCGGCCACTGAACATTTTTTTTCGAACATCGCCCCTTCAAACTCCTTCAACTATATGTGCTAAGCCAAAAGTCATAAAACCCCTACTATAGCGTCACAAAACCTGAAAACGCGGAAACTACATTTCCCGGCCGGAAATAGCAAGTTAGTTTTCAGCAATGAATCTCAATCCTATAATGTCAGTATATATACGTCTTCCCTCTCCACCAAACAAATGCTGCTACGCCTATGATGAGTCCATTCTTCCTTAGCCTCCAGCTGGTGGTAAGCACATTGATAAGATACCTCAAAAACACGTCATAGGTCAGAATAGCACGCATGTACTGAAGCACGCAAAACTTATCATTCAACAAATTAAATGTGATGGTGGGAACATGCCTGAAACCTATGTTTCACAAACGACCTATAGGGCCTGTGGTACCTGCCACAAAACATAATACAGCCTGTGTGGTCAGCTGGAGATGGCCTTGTAGCAGGTAGGTACCTACCTAGGTAACTTCTGAGAGAGCAAAAACTGGCTTTGATCATGAGAAGAGCGAAGAGGCCGGAGCTACGAATCAGACGTACAGTCATTAGAGGAGTTCGTACCTCATTTTTAAAATAGGTAAGGAGCTACACACATTCAAGGTTAGGTTTAGGCTCATTTGAAGAATTTTTAAGGACACTGCTGGATATTTAAATGCTCTAGAATATAATTAATCTTTTTAGGGTGCGTCCCATCATACTCGGTTAACATTTAATCTCCAGTTAAATTTCAATTTTTGCATGGTAAAAATCAAATTTACCTGGAGATTAAACGTTAACCGAGTATGGTGGGATTGGTGGGACGTACCCTTAAAACCACAAATAGCCAGTTAATTTCTAATGTTAAAAATACCTATTCCTAATATATTTCAGAACGTATAAATCTCCAACTGTTTCCTCAAAAAATGATCGGTAAAGCGTAAACAAACAAGACTGTGTGGCCCCCCATATTTTTTTTTTTTCTACAGTGTCTCCAGTAGAAAATACATAGACAGAGAATAAGTAATGCCATCGTTATTTTCAGTTTTCAGTTCATTGTCGAAACTGCTTACATCTTCACAGAGCAAGACAAGAATGACGGACAGGCAATCAAAAGTGTTGAAATTTTCCAGGCACAAGTCAGAATACCTGAGAGAATTTAAATGTAGCCGCGCAGGTATAACAGCGAATAAAACCTGAGTAACTCTTTCAGATAACCTACTCGACAGATCGTCCCACAATGATGAGATTTGAAAGACTTTGTCCGTCAAAAATTGCGAAATACGCGCAACAAAAAATTCTGTTATGAAATAGTCATAAAGAGTTCGTCAACGTCAAGGGCTTCATTCCGTTCTGTTATTTTGCTTGACACCCTACAAACAGTTCCATTTTCTTCTGGTTGGTAATTTTGTTCCTGTTCCTACAAGCTGTTGTCTATTACCATTGCCCAGTAGTTCGCAAAACATAGTTTAGTTAAAACGAAAATTGTGGTTAAAAACTATTAACTGATTTACAGTAAAGTGCTAAGTTACAGTCCCTTAAAATGGCCGCAAATCCAGAGGTAGAAAAAATAATTTTGGGGGGCTCCTTGAGGTCTGATATCCCCCAATGGATTCACTGTGTAGTTTTGGATCGAGGGGTTAACCACTCGTTGGGAATCTCACTGGGAATCATTGGAAATCTTTATGAAATCTCAGGGAATCTTGGAATTTTTGGAGTGGTTACCCCTTTGGGGTTCATTTTTCTATAAATATCGTTGGGAATTTTTGGAAATCTTTATGGAATCTCAGGGAATCTCTTGAGTGGTTACCCCCTCGTTTTGGATACAGACAGGTGTTGTCACCCAATAGCCAGGTACGCACATAGGCAACCTACCGCTTCATCTGCTCTCGAGTTTGGTAACAGCTTACGTAAGGTCTCCCATACCTTCCTACCTATGTCCTGGTCGTTCAGAGGTCCCTAGGTCTTGTACTGTGTGTACGCATCATAATACTGACCTCATTTTGGTATTTCCTATCGAACAGGTGCTGGTATTCGCTGCTGGAGAAAAAGGGGGCACTCTGTATCGTGGAGATCCGATAGAAGAGTGAGGGTGCGTAGGGTGTGTATGGACATCGCGCGGACGTTATGTAACAGCCACATTTTTTTTACTCAAGGGAGACTGGATCACGGGAGAGTCAAAATATTTTTCCTCGATACTGTTAAGGGTATATGGGTACAACAAATTAAGCGCCTTGTCTGCCTTTCAAACTGCTGGTAATTTTGCGGTTAAGAAGCGCAAAAAGTGATTTCAAAACCGGAAAATGTTTCCCTTACGCCTCTCAGGACATGAAGCGGGGACCCCTTCACCGCTCGGCCACTGCGAGAGGCACTTAAAAAATTATTAATACCCTCCCAACAAACATATATATTAGTTCCGACTCTATTGTTAAGTTTTTGGATATGGTACACTGTGCCCGTAGTTGCACCAACCCGAGGGGGTAACCACTCCAAAGATTCCTTGAGATTCCACTGAGATTCCATAAAGATATTCCAACGATATTCATAGAAAGATGAACCCCGAAGGGATAACCACTCCAAAAAATTCCAAGATTCCCTGAGATTTCATAAAGATTTCCAATGATTCCCAACGAGATTCCCAACGAGTGGTTAACCCCTCGCACCAACCAGAGCTTCGATTGGTCTTAGGACGGCACTGTTGGAACACCTGCGTATGGTACGTCGGTACACTGAAAGGAAGTGTCCTCCTTTAGTAGGTCTGTGTAGACGAGACTGATCAGTTACATAAGGAGCTGATATGGTACTGCTAACTATACCAACTCGTCTGACCAGTAGCGTGAGTTAACTTCACCCATTATAAAGGGTGTCACCCAGTTCCGGTTATGGGGAAGCACCTACCTAAATGCCAGAGGAAGCATAGCCGTATCCACGGGAGGGGAGGGGGGTTTAAGGGGTTAAACCCCCCATGAATCGAAAATTAGCTTGGCAATGCCAACGTGAAGCAAAAAAAAACTAAACCTAAAGCTAAACCCCCCCATGAACGCTTTCTGGATACGGGCCTGCAGCTGTAGCGTAATTTTGGGGGGAGGGGGGGGGGGGGGGCAGAGGCCCCTATGTTAGAATTAAAATAGGAAGTCATATTTTCCTATTTGTTTTTTTTTCTAAAGTTTTCCTTTCGCTCGCCATTCGATTACTGACTTCGTTTTTCGGGGGTCAGGGCGGCCCGCCGTAAGCGGTTGGCACGGTTTAGAAAAGGCAGCTGAATAAATAAATAACCGTTTTATCCCAGCTTCGCTCGCTCGATTACTTGATATTGTTTTTGGGGTGGGGCGCCTGAAGGGGACGTCAAAGAGGTCTAGCCAAGGCAACTGGACGAAAAAAAAGATATAGCTTTTTACTCAAGCACTTTTTCATCTAAAGATTTCTTCTCGCTCGCTGCTAGAAGGGAAGGTGGGGGAAATGGCATCGGTTAAGGCTTGCTTGTGTCTGAAATTATTGTTCAGACGAGACCACAAATCGAACCCAAGAGCCTCCGAACCAAATATTCTACTATAAACCCAGCTAGGAAGGCAGTCTTATCTCAACTAAGCATACTTATATCACATACCGTAAGGGGGGCCCGGGGCCACCAGGGGGGCCCGGTGAGGCAAAGCCCCTTAGATAATGCTTAGTTACGCCACTGGCCTGCAGAGAAGCATAATCAAATCACAACGAAGCTCAATCAAATTATTTGAAATAGGTGTAAGGTATACTTGGAATAACTGGCAAAAGAAGGGCACCAACTCGACAAAATGGGGTAAAAAATATACACTAAAATTGATGAAAACGAAAATCCCGGTAGTCCCACGATTTCGATAATTTAAAAATAGGTATTGTATGCCTAAAATAAGGTACGTTGTGTAGTAGGTACTAAACAGGTCATCATAAAAACGATCGTAAAATTGGTTCAAATTAGATCATTAGATCGAACTGAAAATCCGCCCTTACCATTCCACCCTTACCTACCCTCGCCCCTAAAAATTTGATAAAACGGAGCATATAAAGTTCTTGAGTGTAATAGGCCCTAAGATGCCACTAAGCCCCCGATTACACCTTACAATTTCCAATCCAAATAGGATCATAAAAAAATATGATCAAGAAAAATTGTAAGGTGTAAAGTGAATTGAGTCAATTATGATACAATTTGTATCGGCCGGTACAAATTGTATCATAACTGCTGCAACTACCTTCCTCTATGCTGCGTGTGTTTGTTGTTGTTTGGTTGAAAATGGCGGCTGAGGTAAGTGGAATGGAAATGACCCGTATTTTAATAGAAAATGTGGAGGAGTACGAATTTCTTATAACGATGAATTGAAAGAATATAGCAGAAATTATTTAACCTAAAACGGTTCAAAAAAGGACCCTAAAAATCTTCGAAATTCTATTTTGTTACCATGTCAAGTTGGCGTCTTTGCTAAACATGATCCTATTTTTATTGTCAAGTGTATTGCAGTTTTTCTAAAATTTTTATGATGCTAAAAAAATAGGATCATATAAAAATAGGATCATATATTTATTGTAAGGTGTAATCGGACCCTTAGTCACTGAATCCAACTGTATCTTTCCTCTATAGATTTCTATCAATTTCGTTACCTATTATTTTTAGTAAAAAAAATATTATTATAGAGCGTAAAACAGGAAGTGTCAATAATCCACTCAGGTTTTGGGTATCGAATCAATATTAATTCCAGTTTATCGGGTCTGCTTTCCAGTTCCTAAAAACCCTGACAACTGGTATACCTAATACTAGGGAGCGCTATGGAATTAACGCCTGTTAATACTGGTGTAGTCTAATAGAGTACACTTGCGTACATTACTTTTGTATAGTCACTATTTTTCACAGTAAATTTCAAATATGCAGCCACTTCTAAATTGCATAGGTTTACGAAAAGGGTTTGAATCTTCATCCGCCAGGATTTTCTGTCCCTCTTCTTCACTCACCCCAGACAGATTCCTTAAGTTATTTGAAAAGTTAAGCAGCAACAATCTTTTTGAAAAGATTCAAATCCAGACGCGACAGGAATTTTTTTCGACACTTTTTTCTCAATAAATTCGGTAGGTAGGTACAAGAAGTTTATTTTATTTATTTATTTATTTTTTTTTTGTTGAAAAAATTAAGTAAGTACTCAAAAAATACTCAAAGGAGTTTCAGGATCGTAAAATCTCACAATCGAAATTTTGAAAATAAACAAATCTTTCCCTTGTTGAGAGTGAGAAAATAAATCGATATAAAACTCCAAGGAGGGACTGAACTATGGCCTCAACGCCTGACTAAATACCATTATTCTATCGTCCGCTTCAATGCGGTTCATAACAAAATGGAGTTCTTGGAGGCGCACTGAATTCTTAGGTGCATTTTAGACTAATTCAACAAACCATGTTTAGTTAAACGTTAGTGGACCCAGCACCGCCTCAACCAGAGTTAGTATTAGGAACCACCACCGAGAAACTGTCAAAAATAACTTACTTAGTCAAAATCCACGAAAAAAGTAATAAAAATCCTAAGCGCTTTCGACCTACACGGTCATCATCAGAGGGGTACAAGTGTAGGTCGAAAGCGCTTAGGATTTTTATTACTTTTTCGTGGATTTTGACTAAGTTATTTTTGACAGTTTCTCGGTGGTGGTTCCTAATCCTAACTCTGGTTGAGGCGGTGCTGGGTCCACTAACGTTTAACTAAACATGGATTGCAGAAAATGCCACAAAGTTACGAGTTCCCTCTTAAATCATAATTCAACAAACAGTAATTCATGCCACCCTCCTCAAAATTATCAGCGCTATTTCTGAGAGGGAAGTATTAAGGTTTACCGGCTGAAGGTCCCAAATATAATCCAATATCAATACCTACAAACCATCAGAGTCCTTCAGAATTTGGTAGGTAGGTAGGCAGATCTCACAAAATCACACTAAACCAGACAATTGCAGCTGCTGGTATTGTTATGAAAAACATTCAAGCAACCATTTTCACGCCTTCAACCGAGTGGGTAACCACTCCAGAGATTTCTTGAGATTCCACTAACATTCCAAAAAGATTTACAAAGATGCCAAACGATATTCATAGAAAGATGAACCCCGAAGGGGTAACCACTCCAAAAAATTCCAAGATTCACTGAGATTTCATAAAGATTTCCAATGATTCCCAGCGAGATTCCTGGAGTGATTAACCCCTCGCCTTCAACCAACGACCCACCAGTAATCCACTGACAAATTTTCTTTCAACTTTGTTCAAAAAACGGGACTCACCACAGCAGCAGCAACAATCCTTTTTCTTCTCTTTAGCAATGGGCGCAGGAGGGATATCCAGATCAGTTACTTGCCAATTTCTGGCCAACCTTCTGGGGGTAATCACCATTTCAATTCTATCTGCATGCATCATTTTTTATGCCACTTCCTCACTCACTTTACGAACATAGGAAAAAATTCGGGGAGAAAGTAATCGAAAAGAGTGACGGAACCCCAAGTATGAATAGGTAGGTTTTTTAAGGATTGTACCTTTCAAATTTTTATTTCACGAGTTGCTGACCTCGTCCCTCCCAAAAAAGAAACGCGAAACTAAAGGATGAAGCACCGGACCAAAATAACTCACTTTCACTCACAAACAACTAAACACTCTTTTCTTCTGTACACGTATGACTCACGCTTATTCAGGTTTGTATTGTATGTCAGTCAGCTACTAGGTTAGGTAAAGTACTGACTGCCAAGGTCTACCTGACCCCGATTTGTCATAGGTACATGTCTAAATACTACTGTGACTTCCCATGATAAGCCATGTAGGAGCGCTCAGAGATTGTGCTAACCATACATACCTTTGTTTTCACAAAAATTAAATAGTAGGTAATTCTCACCACTATGTTGTCATTTTCAAAAAAGACTGATAAAGTAACGAGCCAAACAACAGCATGATCAGGTTCGGTCCTCCGGCTTCAAAAACCCTCCGCCGATAAATTCGAAAAATTTATGGGCTCAATTGCTACATACTGCGGGAGCAAAACGATTAATTTACTTGTTTGTTATTTGAATGAAAGGTTGATGTCTTTTTGGACATGCAAGTGGTAAGGTCCTCCAGATTTAGGACAAACCGTCCGACGGACAGAGGTCACGGGGACACCCCTCGGGTCAACAACTAATAAAGTCATTACAGTACTATTTACTCAGGTTACAAAGGCTGGGTCGTAAAGGCGAAACGGTATACGCGGTCTGCACCTGACAACCTGAACCTCAGACACGGGTGCCACTGTGGCAGGCAGCTGTACTACAAGATAAACCTCTGCCTGTGCCACATGCCGTTACCTACTTTTAAAAATCTCAGTTCGTGTTCGTAGCCGCAGATGCTGGGATTTGATTAAGGAAGAGGAGTTATATGAGCCTGCGTAGGCTGGGAAGGGGCTGAAAGAAAGAACCATTTTAGCTCTGGGGCTAGTTCAATTTGGAGAAAAAATCGCCCTAGACTTGTGGCGAAGAGGCTATCCAAATTTACACTATATTCTAAGAAGCCACCCTGCGCATGCAGTCCAAAATAATGCGGCGAGAGTGTTGAGTTTTATCTCAAAACTCTGCCCACTTGGTAACTATACTATCGCCCAAATGTACAGCGGTCACTCTCTATAACGAGAGCACACTGTAGTCCCTTGAAAATCCCCTCCCTATAGCGAACTCTCTTTAAAGCGAGCAAATGTACATGGCCCCTTGGAAGCCTCACAGAGGTTTGAGATTGTACGTACTATAGTCTAAGTCAGGCTGCGGGAGCGTACCGATTATTCATAATTTCATGAAGATTTTCAGTTGACGCCGATCCGGATTTGGGTTCCATATCCTACCATACGCTAAAAATGCCAATCCGACCCTGAGCAGATATTTTCCTGCTCAAGAAAAAGTTTTGATCAGCCCTAGATTTGCAAGAAAGTATGACTTATCGGTATGCTCCCAGCCTGGCTTGGACTATAGCAATTACTATCCTCAATTCTTGCATCCTACATGGTCGAACCGCACAAATGCTACGTTAATAGACATGACGCAATTTAGTTCGAACTCCTCTGGAGGTATCTCCATAAAAACGCAGCTTCTAGCTTGAACTTTTTTCACAGTAAAATTACAACGAAATCTGAGAAACCATGGTTACTTTCGGTAATAGCGCATTATACCAGCCAGCCTAATCTTCAAGAGGTGTAATTTCAACGTTAATGTCACCACAGGTTGGACAAACTAATCCAGCGTTTAATATGTTTACAAAGAGCATGACATGTGTAACGTCCACTGACGTTACGGGTAGTTGGCTATGGTAGGCTACGACCATGCAGAGAAAGTAAGTAGAAGTTGGTACCTACTTCCTCAGTCCTCAAACAGACCATTTCCCTGACGCCCTTAACACATAATAAAGGGGTCTTCTTCAGTCGAAATTTAAAAGTCCTGCCAGTGATAAGCAGAGGCGAAAAATAACATTTCTGTATCTACCAAGGGAGTAACCACTCCAGAGATTGCATGAAGATTTCCTGAGATTCTCAACGAGATTCATGGAAAGATGCACCCCGAAGGGTTAACTACTCCAGAAATTTCCAAAATTTCATAAAGATTTCCGCAATGATATAGCCTGAGATTCCCAACGAGATTCCTGGAGTGGTTAACCCCTCGGAATCTACAGAGTTCTTCCCGTATCTGACAGCCTCAGGAACAGGTATTATGTCCCTAGAAAACAAACTAAAACCTAGAAGCCTGAATGAAAAACTACCTTTGGACTGAGACTTGAATGTAAACAGATTCATTTTTTAGCAGTCTTGTGACGCGCCGAGAATTGGACTCTGGCCTTAATTATGTTGATCGTGACTAGGTATAGCTACTCAGCTACGTGCAATCTCCTAATTACATTCGCGTAATCCAGAAAAGCATCAGGACATCAAAGGGCTACCTATTCAAGATATTATGGGAACATCTCGAAAAAAAAAAAACGAGAAATCTTTCTAGCCAGTGACATTACCCCGCATGTGAGGTTTCTTTACGTTGTAGGTAATAGGTATTCAAAGAAAAAAGGAAGAACAACCAAATCTTACTAATCAAGTTATTATCTTTTGCTTTTCCATCCCAGATTGTTTCCACCAAGCTTTATAGTAGCAACAGTCAAATTTTTATTTTCCGATAATTTTTGATATTTTCGATTTTGAACCTTTTTATTGTCAGATTTTCCTCATAACGGAACCTCCTACTACCGCGATACATGGGTAAATCTTCATTGTCGGTCTTTTGAAAAATCAGTAACCCTGCCCACAGGAAAGTGTTTACCATCACTATCATGGTTTAATCGGCTAGGTATGTCTAGGAGGTAAATTTTCCTAGAGGATAATAATCTAACAAACAGAGGCACGTACGAGTACTTACATGTGTAGGAACCCATTAGAAAAGAATAATAGGTCTTGCGCAAATTATGGATGGAAATTAATACTTCTCACATTGCTTCAGTTCTTTAGTACATCTGTAACATTTTTTGCGAAGGTGAAGCTAGCTAGGCTAGCTAGTTAGTTTTTTAATTGGCCTCTCCTACCAAAGGTAGCCACGTACAAGGCCAAGGGTTCATCATTCTATACCATCAGGCAGGCTCCACGTAATCACTATCAAGTCAACATAAAAATTTCAGAGGAATAAACACAAGCTAGGCCAGGGAATATTAATCCCACATCTTGGACTAACTAAATTATAACTGTGGCAAATAACAGGCATTGCAAGCCAAATATCCCACGTCAAAACTCTTAAGGTCTTCTTACACGAAATAGAACACCCGGGTCAGTTACTAAGCGTGATTTCATATTCGCCAGTTCGACCAGCATTTCAGCAAGGCTTCAACCGGAGGTTGAACAGTTAATGATTTTGGCGAGATCGAACCTCAGAAGCTAGGTTTAACTTTACCTAAGGAAGGAGGTAAAGTGTAGGTGGGATGGTAACTTACAGTATTTGTCCTTCCTCCTCATTTTGAATCTGAAACAAAAATTTCAATCCATTATTCACAACAAATAAAATTTCAGGAAAAGCTTTAAAATATTTTTTATAGTTTAGAACAGCCAGGCGTTTTATACCTTAGCCCCACTGATGCTAAGACAGTCAAGTCATTGGACTCACAACTCCCGAGTTCGAACTCCAGTGGTGAATTTTTTTTTGTCATTTTTTTTCACTACACTAAAAAGGCTGTGAATATCCTCGCGGAGCGGCAAGGGGTTCAGTTTCTCAAAGGAAAGATGGGCAACAAATTTTCACTTTTTTTCTTCCTGATGAGGAGACTAAAGTAGACACCACCAGCTGACTTAAATACTGGCTTTCCAGTCAAAATAAAAAATTGACAAATTTATCAAACTAGGTCTTACTTATAAATTTTTTTTCCGAATAAACTGGATTTTTAGTAATTCTTATTAGTTAAACTCAACAGATTGTATTTCAAATAGAAGAGAAGCCACTAGCCACTACTATCCCAACTGCTGAGAACCAGTTCCAAACCGCTACGATTGCGGCGACCACGTCAGTACCAATCCCTTAGCCCAAAAACCTTTCAATCTTACATCCAGGACTCTGCATTAACCCCCGGGCAATTCTCAGTCTATTTCTCGAGCTCCTACAGAGTACGTGTGGTCTGGCAAGCCACTTATAGGTACAGTTGGCCACGCGTTTCGCTTACGAATACTTAGAGCGTATCGTAAATCGTGATGCAATGGGCGGTGACCAACCTCTCGGAACGGTTTTACATTAGCCCATACCACTAATGTTCATAAGGAGAATGCGACTAGGTATGGAGAAAACCAGGCAGTGTATCCAAGAGGGAAAGGAGACAATGAGAATCAATACGAACCAACATTAAACGACATAGTGGAATCATTAAAATGTGATCGAAATGTCTTGGACCTTGGATTTGAGAGATGATAAGATTAACTTTATACGAGGGGTTAACCACTCGTTGGGAATCATTGGAAATCTTTATGAAATATCAGGGAATCTTGGAATTTTTTAGAGTGGTTACCCCTTCGGGGTTCATCTTTCTATGAATATCGTTGGGAATCTTTGGAAATCCTTATGGAATCTCAAGGAATCTCTGGAGTGGTTACCCCCTCGAGAAGAAGTAAGACTCCAGCAGCTCTCACGGGCCTGGCCTGGGTAACCCGAGGAAGTCGTTACAGCTGCTCAAGTGTTTGGCGTCTGGGAAAGTGATCATTTCGCAGCCTCCTCATTCCAATGAAAGGAAAGAGCCAAGAATTCTTCCAACCACCAGGTCAAGCAATACTTAACTTGCACAGACTAACCGTTGTTATTACCTACCGGGTACAACTACAAGTTATCTCCCAGGGTAGGCGACGGTCGTGTGGAGACAAAGGCTAAGTGTCAATTAGACAAGTCCGCGACCGTACTTCAAGTCATTCTAGTTGCTCAACTTTCACATCGAAGCTGTTGAATATACCTTAAATATGGTTTACGTCTGTTCCCATTATTAGTTTGTTGTGAACACAAGGTTTTTTTTTTTTGCTGAAGCCAGGCTTGTTACATCCATTTCATAAGTATTGTTTATATGTCGTGTGGAAAGCATTTCTTTTGTCGAGATTCAGGCCCAGAGGCCTTCTAGTTCAACCATGCACTGAGAGGTGCTTGTATTATGGTTATTGTCTCGTCGAGTCGTTTGAATATGTCGCAGGATCTACCGGCGTCAACGTCAAATCCATCTAGCCGTAGCTTTCCAAGCACTCAAGCGTGATCACGTTCACTAGATACTTACCGTACTGTAGGAATTTTTAAATGAGAAACTATTAAGTTTATTTCAGTTTACAATATGATATTGACTGACATTTTACACAGCATTGAAGACGCCGAAGCCAGGTATCAGATGGTATGATTAAATATTTCGTCACCTACATATATATAGATTCGAACTTCGAACTGACATTTTTATTGACAGTCCAGTAACCCAACCTCTTCACCTACTGTACTTACACCATGGAAAGCTGCGCGCCCCGTTCATCTAATGACTACGAAGATAAGTTCCCACATCTCCTGTCTCTCTGTGCAATAAAATGCATTCTACCCCCATTCGAATGGGAACACGGAAACAGAATAATTTTATTCTCCTGCACTGAACCAAGGTACCCACTTAGTAAGTAGGTACCTACTTCCATTCACATTAAAACGTTGTGACACTGAAGCGTGAGATATCTCTGCTGGGAAGAAAACAATGCCAATCCCATTCTATTCTTTCAGGATCTGCGAAACACTGTGAAATTAGGTAGGGGTATCTACCTACTTAATGTTGTTCCCAGTTCTCAAGATCCTGTTGCATCTGTCAATGGGCCCTATGACCGCACTTTCAGTGCTCACATCCAAGATCCATGTAAGTAGGTAATAGTTTCAGGGAGAACTAGGTAGGTAGGTACTCATATCCAAATGCAAAGGCATAACCATAACTTGTCATCCAAAAATCTCACCATGCCGGTCAGCAGCAACAAAATATGAGGGTCAGCGGCATACTGCAGAGGTTGCGTCCAAAGAAAGGGCAGACTACAGATAGGAGAGTAAAACCGCACCATGATTGAAAAATATCAAGTTTCTGAAATTTTTCGGCTGAATTTTTAACGTAAACAAAAATAATAATGGCGGACGCGAAAAAGACGTGGCATTAGTTTGAAAAACCCGCAACTTTTTTTGGCGCAACTTTTAGTTTTGATATCGCTCCTTGAAAACAAAACAGTTATATCTGCAAAAAGGTGATTTCGCAGGAGAGCGTTTCAAAGTTTTTGGAAGTGTTTTTTATTTAATTACGACTTTGGTATGGAATATCTTAAAGATTTTTTTTTACCGAAAAAAAGCTTTTTTCTTTTTCATTTATTCAGTCTGACTAACTAGTCCATGAAAGTCAATATTCATCACCAATTTAATTTTTTAAAAAACTTGTAACGGTTTTACCTTCAAAAAGGCCTCGCGTGGATTGGCCCAAATGCCAATACAACACTTCTACTTTCTGTGCATTGAGGCTTTGAGGGTAGAAAATAATACGGAATTATTCACTGGTATCAATTTTTGTAATACAATGTAACGGTGAAATAGGAAACCACAGTATAAAATAACAAATAGGCACTTAGAAAATAAGTAAAACGTAAAAAAGAAGTTTAATCGGCTTCTGTTTTCTTATAGATAGATAAACTATTGCCACCTATAACATTGACTCTGTGAGTAGTGAATTATTTTTAACAGAAAAAATAAATAAGTCGAATATAAATTTACTGCTGTCAGTGTTAATCTTATGGGCGGCAAAAAGGTAGGTATCTATATAGGCAGGGGCGTAGCGAAGGGGGGGGCAGGGGGGGGAGGCTCCCCCCCCTGAAATGATGAATTCTCGAAAGTTGGTAAATCGAAGATGGATTAAAAAAATATACAAATGTTTTCTACCAAGTTGGCAAATTGGCTAAAGCCGTAATGATGGCTGTAAGTCCTAACTTACGGTCAACTTCAATTTTCTGCCAACTCCTATGTTGGCAAAGCCACAAAACCAACTATAGTGCCAGGTTCTATCCAAGTCCTACGTCCTATACCCAATTCAATTTTCGGCCAACTCCTAAGTTGGCAAAGCCATAAAACCAACTGTAGTGCCAGGTTCGATCCAAGTCCTACCCAATTCAGTTTTCAGCCAACTCCTAAGTTGGCAAAGCGCTTTTTTACCAACTTTGAATGAGGGATCTTTACCAGCTCTTCAGCGAAAAGTGTAGCTGCCAAGTCGCTCAATCCCATACAAACTTGATCTGAAAAGCCAAGTCGCCTTCTACCAAGTTTGAAATTGGGGTTTTTATCTCAACTACTCAGTGGGAAAAGTGTATACCTTAATTCTTCTTAGCTCAGCTCCTCAGTAGGAAAAAAAGTAAACGCTAAACTTCGAGCTCTGTTATTTTCCTACTTTTTAGTTGGAATGCCAGTGATGTACGGTAGGCAGTGATGGATCATAATACATAATAATAAATACCTAAATAAATAATAGTGAAATTGAAAGTTCTTTCCGTGCAATACGGAGATTTTATGGAGATAAGTTAAATTTTCTTCTCGCTCGCTTCGCTCGCTCGAATCCTGACTTAACGTCTGTGTTTTCCCCCGCATCCTGCTTCGCTTCGCCCCTCTCAATAATTAAGGATGAAGTTTTTATCTTATCTTAAATTTTCCTCGAGCTCGCTTCGCTCGCTCGGCCGTAAGGTCCTGTTTTCTTTTCTTGTACTAATTTTCTTTTTTCTCCATATGAGCAATTCGTGTTGACAAGTTGATACGACAATATTTGCTGCCCTCACCCCGATCTTTACCTACACTGCAACTGCGTGATCCGGCGCCAGGCGCGTCTATGCCCAACTAGATCATACAGGCCCTAGAAATGGTCTATACTAAATTAGAAAAAAATAATAGGGCCTAGAAACAGAGCCCAGCTAGGGGCCTCTTAGAAGCTTAATCAGGCGCTAACAGTAGGTATTCGAACCCAGCCGTAACAGTAAAGAAATTAGAAAAATCACATGAAAAAAGCAAAATAGTGACTTGGCAAAATCGGGGTCTCTCCCCCCCCTGCAAAAAGCCTTCGCTACGCCCCTGTATATAGGTCCACTCTTCAGGGCTTTGGTTTTTATCTTCGTCATTCAGAATACTCCAGCAGGTGTATTCCCTTTCTCGAACGCCAGAAAACCCACTCAACTAACACCTACAAAAGGTATTGTAAGAAGAACTGTTCTCCATGTATTGCATCATGGCGTCCCTTATCTTCTTACAATAATTTTTGAATGTGTTAGTTGGGTGGGTTTTCTGGCGTTCGAGAAAGGGAATACACCTCCAGATAGCGTTTGTGTTCATATCGGCATTCTCGTATGTTCGCTGCTTTTTTGCTAGTTTTAAAATAAGCTCATCCGTCCGACGTTTTATTTTCTGAAAACAAAAATTATTATCAATATTATTAGTTATCACAATGATCAGCCCTTAATAGCATGCAGCAAAAGTATCACTAAAAACTCAGATTGACAGTCTAAGAGTTGCATCTATCAATACAACATTTTTTTCATGATGGCATGGAGCCGGGAATTGAAAGTTAAAAAGTTGCATCTACCAATATAACACTTATTACAATATACTATGGGAGGTCTCAGGAGCACAGAATTTACGGTAAAGAGTTATATTAGCCTACAAAACAGAGCATCCGATGATACAACAGTTTACTCACCAAAAATTGTGACGTTTCCCTCTGGTTGTTACGAGGCAACTGATCCAACGGCGGATGCAACTGTCTTTTGCTTCAGCCGGCCTAATTTTCGCGCTAAATACAAAGAGTTGCAATGCTACCAAGCGGTAAATATCCGACTTACAGATATAACACTTCTACCAAAAAAAAGAGAAAAAAAAATAATTTTTTTTAGTGTAATAAAAAAAAAATCGATTTTTTGCAGATATAACTGTTTTGTTTTCAAGGAGCGATATGTTTCTTTATCAAAAAAAGAACAAATTAAAGAAATAATACATTATTATTATGTAACGGTCCTGTGCAGCCGATAGGGCCGTTAGAGCTGAGAACAAGACCGATGTTTTCGGCTGAAGATGGCGCTTGTGAATGATAGGTACCTATGTATATAGAAAAATGGGAAATTTGGGTTTATTCGACTTGATAATATGCAGTCTTTCACATACTGTCATCGTTTGATCTAGTTTTTCGAGCAGGTATCACGGTTGTTCGCCACACTCATGCAGATTAACCTCGCTCGATCAATTTATTCTGGGATTTCCCACTTTGTCTTTCCTTTCTCTCTACTCCAGTCTTCAGGGATGACAGGTTTATAGAGTTGATGCTGCGTCATCATCAGTTAAGGTATAGGTACTTATTTAAGCAGAAGAACACCTTCCTATCCACGTGACGTAGCGATAACTCCAAGTTCAACAATATAGGGGGCACTGTGAGGTCGGTCAATGGCACCTCAGTTGAAGAACCTCTATACCTATATGCCTGGACCTATCCGAGTCCTCATCCATCACTTTGAATCTTGAAACACACGCGTGCCACTATTCGTCTTAAATTGCTATGCAGTTTAACCGCAAACTGTTGCGCGATAGAGAATTTGAAATGATCAGACGATTCCTGGAGCATCCACAATAATAGGTAGGTAGGTAGCTATAGGTACCTACTGTAACTGGTTTGCCAGGCAATCTTATATAGTAGCGTAGCCGGTAAAGATATACCATATAGGTACCTACTTAGGTAGTTAAAACTTATTTGTTCCTATCCTATTCTACAGGTCAGGCCCGTATCCAGAAAGCGGTCATGGGGGGGGGGGGGTTAGTGTCAAGGGGGGGGGGTTTTAGCCTATATTTTTTTTTGCTTCACGTTGGTATTACCATGTTAATTTTCCGCTCATGGGGGGGGTTTAACCCCCTAACCCCCCCCCCCCCCCCCGTGGAAACGGCTATGCTACAGGTGGTATATAGGTTTGGACTGGAACCCTCCCATATTTGAGTAGGTACCTACATCCTACCTACCACCACGTACCCATCACCCCCATCGTAATAAGCCCCTTATTGTGCGGCATGCCTTGGGATTTTGCTGACCTATATGTTTTATTTCATTTAGGGAACAAACCCGTGTAGAAAGCTGTAAAGTACCTAAGGTAGGTATATCAGATTAGAGTAAGCTCGCTATAGGGTAAAAAAAACAGGCGAATAATACCTACCCTTTGAACAGAAACGAGCCTGAGACGTATCTACACAGGGCGCGCGGGGGTAATGCTTACCCCCTCCTCTCATCTGTTCTCGAAAACGCCCCATTAGGTAGGTAGGCAGGTAAATAGGTCGCTCGATCCCAAAGCTTGAGTACTTAGGTATACCTATAAGTATTAACGCCTCCACAAAAGTACCTATAGACAGCTACGTATTTTACCTTTAGAAAGCAGAGTCACCTACAACCACACAGAATCGAAAACTCACAAAACGCCGTTGGAAACAACACAGTTGAACGACCGAAAGGCGACTGACAGACCAACCTGGTCAACCTATGGCTAGTTCCAGTTCGCATACTTTAGCGAGATACCTATACTTCAGCATCAATGCTTCGAACCTCCGTAAAGCTAAGCATGGTTTTCGCGCTGCTACTTTTCAGGTGGTACCTATCTACCTGTAAATCCTGCATTGGGACATTTAAAGCATTGCCTAGCGTGATGGAGTCTAATATTGTACCTAGTTCGTTTTCCAAATGTGTAGGAATGGAATGTATGATTGTGTATAGGTATGAGTAAATATAACCAGACCTACCTAATTGATTTAGAAATCTCTATAAAGAAATAATGTAGGTAGGTACTTAGGTAGCAGATAGGGGAGGGGGCGGGGGAAACAAAACAGACTTTTCAGCTGTCTCCTGGGCCGAAATTAGGATAATACTTCTTTCTTATAGGTAGGTATACCTAGGTACCTGCCTAATATACATTGTAATACGAAATACCTGTAACTTCTAATGAGTTTGATAAGTCATATTGGATCCAGTCATGTGTACCCAGTGTGTACAGAACAATTATTATTATTTTACGATTCTTATCGGTTTTGTACTGTTCGATAAGCTGGAAACCCCACTACTGCTGTTACACACTGCTCTTGAAGTACTGTACTGATAATAATTGAAAAACCTCCCAATTAGGTAGGTATTTAGGTTCCTTAAATTACGTTCTACATTAAGCACCAAGGTACCTACCTACCGTTTTAAACAGCTAATGAATAATTTCAAATTAATAAATGAAGAAATAAGAAAATGAAAAACTAGAAATAAAGAAGTAAAAAACTTTCAAAAGTTTAAAAAGGCGCGAAAAAAGGGCGCCAACTTTTCTGAGAAAGTTTTTGTTTTGATAAGTTGGCAACTTGTGTCCTTCACCACTTCGTTTTATTCTTTACCAAGATAAAATTGAACTGTTTTTATAAAATTTTGAGTGTTTATCCCTTGTGTATATTTGAAGGATTTTACACGTTTTAGGCCGAAAATAGGTTCGTTTACTAGCTGAAGTTTCTATGTTTTCTTGTGCTATTTGAATTGGTCTTCTCTTCTAACCTAACTTGGCCAAAAAAATTGGGGAAATCGTGACTAGTCAAATGTGTCTTTCCCTATTTTGTAATTATTTATAAGTTATGAAGTGACGGAGCGGTTCGTCTTGTTTTGTGGGAAGTCTGGGTTCAAGTTCCTGAATACGAAGATTTTTAACTAACACCTAGTTTGGATGTTATATGGCTTCGGCCGACTCCCCTTCGGCATCGGCCTGACTTAAACCCCTGAGACGTTATTGTCCACTGGGCTTCCGCTACTTCCGCTCACACACCAAAATACTTGATGGCATATAATTCTGTTTTTCACTGTCTGGAGTGGTGGTGGTGGTTGTTTAAACTCAAAATATAATTGACTCATCTTGAAAGTCTATATTCTACGGATTGCTTCGTTCGGATCTAAAGTTGGGTCTCATAGTGACGTCAAGTAATGTATGCCAGTCAGAGCGCTTGGCCCAAACATTCGCGAGGGGACCCTACTTTTGTAAACCTCGGTTGTTTACGAATGTTGGCTCCTATCTAGGTGTCTTAAGTACCAGCACGAAAGTAAACCAAAAAATTACCGTGACGGTACTTACTTACCTACCTCAAGATTTACCGTTTCTTGAATTTTTTTCAGCTTCAAGATGGCAGATGAAAATAGTTCGGATAATAAGAAGAGTACAACAGCTGAAGAAGACGAAGAATTGTCTGCGCTTTTAGACAGTAAGTACCTACCTTGCAACTTGAAGGTGAACTTATCAATGCAGTTAGCTAGCCCGATTTTAGTGTTTTTTATTTTCACTATTCTGGCATTTGATAAGTGTGGCATACTTCACTCCATCTTTCAGAAACTAATTGGAATTTAGGCTACCAACATTAAGGTTTACTTCGCTAGAACGCTATTGAGACCACCTTAAATCTAGATGAAATACAGCAATATTCTAATAATGCTCGCCTGTAATATTCCAAAGAAACATAAAACCCCTTTTATATCTTTTTATGATTTTCTATTTCAGGTGCCGTTCTGGATTTTGGTAAAACAGAAAAATCAGATACATCGAAACCAGAGGGAGAAAAGAATAAAGAAAGCAGCACATCCTCCAAACCAACCCCTCCTGACACCTTGTGGACTGAAGATTTCATGCGGTCCGCTGCGGGTCAATTACCCGGCAACCTGTCTTCCCTCTTCTCACCAGGTGAGCAAGCTGTGAGTGCCAAAAAATATGGCTCATCCCAGTTTTTAAACCACCTCAAACAAGCATTTTCGTCCTTAGGGGTCTCGTAAAATAATACTGACTGCAATTCCTTTCAAAGTAAACATGGGCTAAATTCTTCTTGAATGGCTGCACTTGAGATCACCAACTATAGGTGCGGAGCCCATTACGATATTCCGATTGTCTGTTTATAGGTCCAGATGGAGGATTCAATATGGAGCAGCTAGGGGAGGGACTGCAGAGGCTAGCCGAAGCTTCGACGCAAGCGGCTGGGTTTGAAACATCCCCCGATCAAGAATTCACCTCTATTATTGCTCAGACGTTACGGAGTCTATCAGAGGGTACTGATAATATCCAGGTGTGTTAATGACTTAGGGAGTCAGAGGATAAATTCATATCTGCTTGTAGAATCTGAGTCGCAGTATTCTCATTTTATTTTATGAACTAATACCTAACCCAATAATAAAACTTGTCAAGAGTTTTTTCAATGCGGTGATGCAGTGCCATGCAGGAGTGCCATTCAGACTGCTTGGACTTCTGGGCACTAAAAAACGCCAGTAAGGTAATCCATCCCATCCCTCATCCCTGCATTTGTCTGTTTTATAGAACCAGTTATCCGAAGAGGATTTAATAAATATGCTGGGCTCACTCGGAAACCTGGGCGACAGCGAAGCCGATCCGGGGGAACTTGTACCCTTTATGCAGAAAATTATGCAAAATTTACTGAGCAAGGAGATTTTACAACCAGCTATTGCCAGCATAGTTGAAAAGGTAAAGTAACAGTTACCAGTAGTCACCTTCATATTACAAAATTTAGGGTAGGTCGTTTTTGAACCAGCTGAATACGAAGAGCGAAAAGCGGAAATCTTAGTCTTTTTAGTGGGATTGGAAAGCCACTGAGTGGGAAACCACTCCTTTGTCATTCTTCTCACTACCAATGCGAACGTTTGCTCGTTCATACGCTTCCCTTCAGTAGTTTCGGAGCTCGGAAATGATATTGGACGATTTATTGCTCCTGGAAATAATTTGTTGCCTCTGACATTTCTCCAGATTAATATTCCAAGTTTTTGTTTTAGTACCCAGCTTGGTTGGATGAGAACCGGTCAACGTTAGCTGCAGAAGACTTGGCGCGGTACGAGAAACAGCTGAGTAAAATGCAGTTGGTCTGTGTGGAGCTAGAACAGGAATCATCTGGTGACTCAGATGACGTTAAAAGAGTGAGATTCGAGAAGGTGCTCGGCCTAATGCAAGAGGTGGGTTGACTGCTGTATGGAAGTGACGTCATTTCTACAATATACAGGGTGATTCAGGAAGAATGGTACATATTTTTAGGGTGGATAGGGGGGTTCATTCAGATGATATTTGACCCATCAACGGGTGTCCGGAAGTGAACCATTACCGAGATACAGGTGCGGAAACAGGTAAATCTCGCACTCTACCATTACGATTATCTCGGGAACCACTGATCGGAGAAGGCTGAGGTAGACACTTTTAGTAAGATTTCCGGACACCCTTTGATAGGTCAAATATCACCTAAATGAACCCCCTATCCACCATATGTACCATTCTTCCTGAATCACCCCGTATAAGAAGCATCCGTACATTTTAATCTTTATCTTTTTAAAAATTTAAAAAAGTCGGAAAATTTTTATCTGTAAGCAATGTCCTGGGTTATCAATTTGATTCACTTACTTTTGTCTTTAACCGTTTTGCAGATGCAAGACTGTGGGCAGCCGCCTGATGATCTGGTGGGGGATATGGGACCTCTACTGGACGAGCAAGGGAGACCCCAAATACCAGCTGGCATGTCTCCAGATCAATGCGTGTTGCAATAGACTCATCTAGACCTTAAGAGGAAATACCATTGTGGAGTTTTTTTTTTTCTAAATGGACCTACAACAACGCACTTTTTCGTATAATGTTACCATAAAAACTAACTACTCATGTTAAAAGCGCAGATTTTTTGACATTGGGCTATTCAAGAGGCATTTCAACAAGAATTTTTGTTTGTTTATAAAGAAGAAACTATGGGATTGAGCGCTCATTATGTGGCCTAGTTCCTGTGGTATTATGAGAAAGGTAAACATTGTTACTGTTGAAAGCGAATGTAAACAACACCACGGGCTCATATCACGTTTACAATATAAATGTAAATAAACTGAATGTAAGTTCTCTTGAGCTTGTCATATTTTTGTTGTGAAGACTTTAAATTTGGAAATATGCACCAATCAGCGGTAACCATTCACTGTCTGAGCTGTCTTGTTATTTTGCATTTTTCCCATGTTGAAAAATTCGGAAAAACATTGTTTATAAGGGTAAAAGCACGGAGTTGCGCCCGAGTGGTCGCTGACATCTTTCCAACGAAAGTGCCTGCGATTTTTACACTAGTTATAAAAAGCCAGTCATATATGAAAAATTTGCTTACCAAATGCTTAGTGATAAATTACACGTAAATGATCTCGTTTGGGTCATTCAAGGAGACATCAATTTCATTTTGTTCTATTTTTCGAAACATTTTACGTCTTATTACTTTTTTCCATTTCATGTGCGTATACTAGGTATACCTGTACCTATCTATGAATGCGTATGCATTTTTGTACAAAATTGGTATCTTTACGTACTTTAGTGCACTACGCTTTCCTTTTTACATTCAAAGAATCTTGGCCTAATTTTCGGTGAGTTTTGAGCTGCTTTGCTTTCTAGGATGTTGAGGAACCTGGCACTAAAAAATGTGCTGACTTATTATTTCCGAAATTTACAATGTTATGGTTTCGACTCTATTACATCTGCATCAGATGTCATTGAAATCGTACAAGGGGTGCGGAGTTAATTCTGGTGCGTCGGGCGAGAGAGTAACAAATTTTTTATTCCGAAGTCTAAAATAGCAATAATCTTGAGAATAGTTTTTGCGATGATAATGCCCTGACGACTACTGCTGATAATATTTTATGTATTATACAAATCTGACCCACCAAAGAAATTTCACAGCTAATGGTATGGCGAGTGACGGTGGTAATTGTAAATAGGGAACGATCACTTGGTTGATCGCAGTTAAATACTAGAGTAGAAATCAATTATGAAAAAATAGATGTTGTCGACTGTTTTTGTGTCGCTTGATTAACACGTGGAGATAGTCGGGTGGTTGAAAAGCCAACCGCCTCATATTCTAAAAACCTTGGTCAACGAAAGGTGCCAGCCAGTACAAGAGTTTGTGCCAAAAGCTGAATTACTGTGTAGATTTCATGGTGTACCTAGTTGTTACTGATTGTATATTTTTTATGTTTAAGATGGGATATGCATTTGCTATTTGTTTACCTACGTTTTTTCGACCATTTTTTGAGAAATTAACTGACAGTGTTGTAAGATCGGTTAAGGGTCCGCTATACCTGACGATGCATTTTTTGCCGCCCATAAGATTAACATTGCGAGCGGCGATTCATTTTCAAGGTTCACCCTTGGTTGGAAAGACACAAAATTTTGCCTGTACCTAGCCCTAACAATGTTGTAGGTCGTCATCGAAGCAGATTTCCCAATTTCTCACTGGTTTCTTTTATTGCAACTGTTTTGCAAATGCTAGCATCGCATACCTCAAGAAAAGTGCTGTATCTCGAAGACCAGTAAAAAATTGGGAAGTCTGCTTCGATGACTACCTACAACATTGTTAGGGCTACGTACAGGCAAAATTTTGTGTCTTTCCAACCAAGGGTAAACATTGAAAATGAATCGCCGCTCGCAATGTTAATCTTATGGGCGGCAAAAAATGCATCGTCAGGTATAGCGTCCTCTTAATTTTGACAAAAATCACTCGATCGTAAAATCACAACATAGCCAGTTAAAATCTGACATATTACGTTTCCTCAAAAAATGATTGGAAAAGACGTAAACAAATAGCAGATGTTTATTCCGTCTTACAGATGGTTCTTTGGCAATAATGATACATATGCTGCCAGTGAGTAAAGTAATTAATTAAAGTTTTAATAAAGGTTTCCCGTAGTTTTTGTTTACACTCTGAAATGTAAACATCCGGATATCGATTATTTTTTCTTGCCAGTCTGGGGCTACCCCGCCCCACCTCACAACAGGGAAAATTCAGGGAACAGTGGCACGGCTAAGTTGATAACAAGTTTTTAATGACACATTGTAGGTATAAAATTCTACGAACAAAAGAAATCACCGTGAAAGAGAGAAGGAAGATGCCAATATCATAGTTTTTTCTGTTGAAACGGTAAACGCTTTAGGGTGCGTCCCACCATGCCCAGTTAAAATTAAATTGGAGATTTATCATGTTAAATTTAACATGGTAAACATAGGACAAAATCTCCAGTTTAATTTTAACTGGGCATGGTGGGATGCACCCTTAGAGATTCAGTAAGTGTGGCACTCGAGATTAATGACATCTTTCCGAGAAAAACGCTGAATACTTAGTTAAGGACCTGAACTGGCCAAAGTTGACCACTTAACACTAGAAGATATAAATTAAGGAATGAAAACCCTATAAATTAACTAGATTTATCCCAACTTTCCCCGAAACTGCTCTTGTCAAGAAATATTTTTACACTGAAAGGTCATGAATTACAAATATTGATATACCTACATGTCATTGGTGCATGTTTCGAGCATATTCTGGGCATACTAGGCGCGTCATTTCAGAACATTACGCTGCTTTTACAAGAGTAATAAAAAAAGATAGACAAGAAATCAGTCGTGATTAAAAAGTAAGAGTCGTTCTCCGTGCAGATGGGACCTACGATTAAGTTACAGTTAAAGTATTCCACGCTATAACTTAACAACACGATCATTTGGAAGCTTTTTTTTTATAGGAAATTGGGAACAGGATTACATTTCGGAAGCACTCCTACATATGTAACACAGAATTTAAGGCCGCACGCATACTCTGCGGAATATAGCTATGTGAGTGATTCTGTGGCAATAGTGGGATACCACACAATGCGCTTCTTCCATATTTCTTAAAGCTCGTAAGCTAACCACCATTCGTTCAAATTTCTGACGGAGCAAACACAGAAACAGTATTGTTTCAAGCTTCCAAAAAGTACTTAAATATCAATTTCAGCTCTATGTAACCAATTTACTTGCTAAACGTTGTCAGATCTTTAATTCTATCCCCCAGAGTTTTCACTTTCTTGTTGACACTCCGGGAATTCTTGGAGAAGAGTACGGAGTTTTTCTCCACTTCAGCGGAATGTTGTAGGGATCGCTTCCAGAAAAGATCTGCAAAAAGAGTTTCAGTACTGATATGGTTTACTCAAGTCGATACTGGTTTATTGTAGGGTAGGTACCTTTTACGAAAAAGTTTAACGTAGGACGAGATATTTGGAAGCACTACTGTCGCAGTCCCTTGTTAAAACTGTTTGCTATAGGGACCATGATTAATGTCTTCAGTGAACTCTATCTTATTAGTAAATTATAAAGGGTATACCATGGACGTCGTACTGGACGCGGTCCTGAATGAAGACGTGGAACATGGCGGTCTCCGTGAACCACTCAAGGAAGCTTTGAGTCGATGAGGAATGCACTGCCTTTATGAACGTATCCTTCTGCAAAATAATACGGTCAGTTACACTAACACTCTTACTTTTGTATAAAGTGATCTAAAAGTTTGACATACAGGCATACAGGCAAGGTACCTGGAAAGCCTTGAGCCCATCCTGTTGGGGCAATACGTGATGGGCGTAGTGACCGCAAACCTCCACGAAGAACCTGAGGAACGTTTCCGAGACCAGAACGTTCTGCTCGGAATCAGGCAAGGCAGTGCCTGGCAGGGCAGTGGTGGCCAACGTCAGAGCAGACCGCAAACTTTTCCGCAGTTTTGGTGGCAAAATGGAATTTTCGTCCTTGCAGCTCACGACGACGCGGCTTTCTTCTATGTCTACCATGATACCCTGAATAAAATAAATGCTCAGAGTCAGGAACTGAAATGAATAATGTGTAGTTTTGGCAAAATGACAATATGCAATTTTTTAGTCCAAGGAAAATTCGGGAATGGTAAATTTCAAATGAATGCAATTTATAAATGATTCGATTTCTTGATGTAAACCGCTGGAGCTTACCTCTGAGAAGCGAGATGCCAGGGTGGTTTCCACACAATCAGGTTGCTTGAGGACTCCAATGATGTAGGGCGTCGGTGCTTCACACAACTCCAACAAGTGGGCAGGTAACACAGGCACGTAGGTATGCTGCCATGAGAACGGGTACAGCACAGACTGCAAGGCCTCGATACAACAAGAAAGCGTACTGGAACAGAGTGAGGACGAACAGTTACTGACCAAAAGTAGATTAATGTGATGTGTAAAAAAAATTTCGACCATAAAATCACCACGTATCACTAATTAAAATATATACAATAGTTTCCACGATAATATTTAAGATAATATGTAAACTATCAGTACTGAAAAACCGTATGTTCTTCTTTAATTAATAAATACCTGAGAGAGTTTCCAAGGAGAAGGACTTTCCTTTCTAGTAAAATGGAAGAGAAGACTTTGATGAATACTGGAATGGACAAATGGCGGAACAACTGAGTGACGTCACGATTTTCCAGCCGGATATCCGTCGGCCGACGCACCAATGTCGATGCTGGAAATAAAACAAAAATATAAAGGAAGGTTCGCACAACAATTCGCACATAATTCAGCAAAACAATAGAGTAACAATCCTTTTGAATAACAACTCAAAAAGCGAAAACATTCGGAAGTATCATGGCCTCATGGTAGGTATTTCACTTACGAACTGAATCTTCAGGATATTTGACCGGCGAAGTTCTTTTTGCTCTCTCTAAAATTTTTGAAAGTTTCAAACTTTGCCCAGGGTTGGGGAACTCGTTCTCGTAAAGCTCTTTCATTAGAGTATCCAGCTCGGGCGATCCATGCCGCGACTCCAGTTCTTGCAGCACCTAAACAGAACAACATTTTTACAAATATACAGAGGCGCTAGTAACGGCTAACTTATGTTTACCTCAAGTTTTCAATATGAAAAAATAAGCACAACTTTTTTCCTCAGTATTATTAATGCATCAAAAATGCACATTACGGAAACATGTCATAAGTCTGAATTGAATGCAACTTTTTTCCAAAAATAATATACATGGTAGTATCCCTACCTCCGCCAGTATTTCCCTGAACCGACCACGACCACCTACTTACCGTGTAGTAGAAACCAGTAGCACGGTGTGGACTGATGATACAGTAGGCAAGAGGCAAGCAGAAATGGCTGCCCTCGGGCAACACCCTGCGGCAGTAGCCGAATTTGCGCTCTCCACGCTCATTGGTCAGCACGATGGAGTACGTTTGTTCCTCTGGACTTTGTCGATCGACAGGAGGAGGCCAAGCGTCAGCGTCAGGGAAGCAGAAGAACTCTATCAGGGGTGGGGGCTTCACCTGCCAAAAAAACACCGAATTAACTACTACTAAGTACTATACTACGAGAACCACTCCGACATACTCCAACTCCTAAAAAGTATTGATAAACTGATACTGATCATAACAAAAACTTACATGAGGAGGAAAGAAGCTTTTGACGTACGGCAAGTTTTTCTTTTGCCCACTTTGGCCGTCAGTGAGGGTGAGACCAATAAGGAGGCAGGATTCGAACAAGTGCGAGACACTTTGCTTATTTTCAGCTCGTGATTGGAGGACAGCCAGCCTATCGGCGGCCAGGAGGTGAGAAGACACCCGCTTGACGTACACTTTACGCTTTGCCGTGAGTTGGGATAAGGACTCGTTGTCTGTATTGCTTGATATGCTGTTTAAAGATGGCGACGAAGCTTTAAACAAAAGGAAATATGATTGTCAACGACAACATTAATTTTCCTTCACCAACGTCTTAAAAAAATATATAAAATATACCCGGGATTGTCTACGTTTGGTGTGACACTGTCATAAATTTGTGCTCTTATTATTTTCCCGTACAAAGATGATAACAAACAGTGCTTACATCGTTGGGTGCTTGAAAAGAAACCTCACATCCTTTTTTTTTTTTTTTTTAACAAGACAGCGAGCCCTTCCAAAGTACAAATATATTTTACCCCAATAACGATTCTGACGGCACCATTCACTCCGAAAGTCCGATTTTTCACGAAAATACGCGAACAGCGACATGAGCCCGCTACAACGATAAAACTATCAGCAATTTTCTGCCAACTCTAAATGGCAAAACAGATAATGCGCCGAAAAACGAAGTGACCCAGATATGCCAGCTGAGAGAAAGGCAACTAACCTTTGCGGAAGGTAAAGGAATCGATCAAACAAGGGAGAGGCATCCGCAACTAGAGAATGGTTATAACGGAACAATTTGCAAAGCAGTCACGCGATCTTAAAACCAGTTAAGAGTACATTCAAATTGGAGCCTACTTCGGCAGACCTGTGTTAAAATTTTTTAACTTAGAGTGAAAGTCACCGAGATAGAGAACCCGTTCTTTTACAGTTTCTGTCACTACCAAACCAAAAATTATGATCTGCTCTATAACATTCGTCTATTCTTAAGTTGTTCATAAGAGGTTTGAAAATAATTTATAGGAAACAACATACAACTGGGAAAAGACGGTAGGTACCTGTCCATTTCAGGCGGTTAGAAGTTTTTTTCTCTGTTATTATTTATTAACAACAAAAGCCACCTGGATGAGTTTTCAGTTACTACTTTAATAAGTCACATACGGATACAGGGAATCCAAACCCGGCACAACAGCCCAAAGAGGCTCCTCCATGAATGCACTCTTAACCGCGTATCTTGTGACTCTTTAAAAGTGAAACATTTCCCGAACCTGGTGACTGAGTGTTATCATGGCCGTTCGCCGTGAGCTCCAAACTTGGAGTGTCCTCGGGGGTGTCAGGCCCCGATGCTTCATCCGAGTCCAAACTTGCTGTGTCCGGCATAGGAGGTCCAAACGCTTGGTTCATCAGAAGGCGGACATCTTTCAGATCTTCTGGAGTCGTCACTCCTTCTACCTAAACATAAACAGACAGATTTCCCCTTGACAGACCACTACAGCAGCGAAGACAACAGAAAGCAGATTTATTGTTTACTGTACTCGTGCGACACTGAGAATCACCCCACTAGTCACTAGCTTTTTTTTTTAAAGATCCGCAATGAAGTGCAAAGCATAATGTCCCCCTCACTACGTTCACACCGTGCATTATCAATAATTGCAGGAAAGTAAAAACGCCGCAAGATATTTTCAAAAGTATTTAAGTAGGTACTTACTGTTAGCTAATTTTTTATTTCAATCACAAACCACAAAAAATTGAAAATCGTTCATCTCACATCATGGAGGGAATTACTTCAATGGCGTTAGGACCACACAGTACAAGCCCATCGTACTGTGGTTGTCACAGAAACCCCTAGGTTTGTATTATCAATACCCACTTACGTAAGGAGGGCTGGGAGGACCTGTAGAAGAGACGCGGGGAGGTATAGGCAGGCCAGGAGGGGCGGACGTCCTTGGAGGAATGGGCAGCCCGGCCACCCCTACATAGAACAGGGAAGTTGGCAGTGATGGGGACGATCGAGGAGTAGGCGACACTCCTTGGCTCGCAGGATTTGGCACACTTGGTGGGGACTGGCTAGCAGGCAGTACTTCATTGAATTTGCGACTAGCATTAGAAACTCCCTGACTTGTGGGGGTTTGTATGCTCGTCCTCGGTAAGAGTGGGGACAGGGGAGGCACCCCTGGTGGTGGTTGCCGGGGTCGTTCTACCCGGAGGGTTTCGCTATGTCGCCAATCCAGATGAACGGGCTGAGTCAAATCGGTACACTAGAAAGAGACATAAAATAAACAGTAATAAATACAGTCTTAACTGTTGACCTCTTACGAGATACAAAATTCGGGTAAGCTGAACAAGTCAGCAATGGAGGGGCTATTCTAGTTCTATTAGTCATCAATATAACAAAGGTGATAGCGTTAACAGTGTGCTGAGAATACACAACTGCCACAAGCCAATGCAATTTACTTGACCTCCCAACTTAATCTGACAAAGCTTGAGAAGCGAATAACGTTTTAGTTTGTGAGTAGAACGTACAAGACTGAAATGCGAAAAACAGAGTCACCTATCCAACTTCCGAAGAAACGGCAACCACCCCATTATAATCAAGACTCGCCTTTAAATGGAGAAATCGGACGACCTCCAAAGCGTTTTGTATTTGTACCACTAGTATTTTCTACGTGTTCGAGGGTTAGATCAAAGAAGTGTCAATAGCCATACTCTCCCGCGGCATAAGGCAGACCTCCGGTGGGAAGGTATTCTCAAGCACGTGTCTTTGCAGCAGCTCCCAGCATTAGCCCGCGGCACTATCATCATGAATCATGACCTACCGATAGTGAGAGAGGACCCAGAGTGTAGACACCATAATTAGTGTATGAGATCGCTCATTCCCACAGGTAGCATAGCTACAATCAATGCACGATAGCCAAGTGAAAGTATTTTCCTGATTCTTCCGACTCTGCTTATTATTCCATTCGTCCACGGCTATTATTTCATCCTCCGTGCCTGAAAGTTTAGCATAAGCCACTACCGCACGCGATCGGGCAAAACAAGGCAACGACACGCTTCAAGTCAAGTTAGGTACTGTACAGGACAAGAACATATGTAGCACCAGAATAGTGTGATCTTTCCATGCACAACAAAGTCAGAAACAAGTTTAATTTATTGAGATTTGACAATTAAGTGATAGATAGGAAGGTACGAGTATTTGTCAGTGAGAAGTTATCAACAAAACACCAGACGGTTAAATTCCAACGTAGAAGACTAGTTTTTGATGTAAAAAGGATATGTACATTTCATATCAGAGCAAACAAAACCGACACTTTGAGTTCGCTACGAAAGACGACAGGTAAAATGTACAGAAATTGTTTTAACAGTCACCTTAACTTGGACATGGCAAGTATGACTTTCAAAATCCGAATTCCCATTCCCCCTTTGAACTCAGATGAAGCCGAGCCAGGTCCGCCTGAGAGCGGCAGAAAGGGACTTCTCTCGCACATCAATTGGTCTATTTGAATTCCAAATACAACAAAGAACAGATAAATACCGGAACGGCGTTTATGCTGTTCAATAGCCCATGACAATACTTGTTTGAGCTCTGAGTACAGTGAGAGAGAGAAACAAGAACTCTCATAACTTTAGTCATCTGGATTGGAGACAGCAGACCTCAGAAGCTTTAACTCTTTGCTAATGGTTTTAAACGGCGTTATCGCTGGCGTTAAGAACGATAAGGCGAACAAGAGTGATAAGTTTCCACAGCATAGAAAAAATAGCAGAGCAACGTTTTTAAGTGCGTCACTATTTCATCAATAAAATTGGGGACTTGCCTGGTAGAGGTGTAACACCAACAAAATCTACAGACCCAGTTACGTTTTTAGATCTTATGAATCTGTAGAGGGCGATGACCCTAGAGATCCTAGGACATCAAAGCAAAGAAAATAATAAAGTCGTCCAGCGAATTAGTAAAAACGTCATGTAATCGTAATCATGAATTGTAGATAGGCCGGTCGACTAGACTGGTAGGCTTGCAGGCCTGGGTAATATGTAATGGACAAGAACCTGTTTTCTGAGCTAGTGTCCGATCTTCCGTAACGAGACCGGAGCCAACGAGGAACAGAAAATTAATCCGAGTACCTATATGATAGGACGAGAAACCTAGAAAACACTGATATAAGGGAAGTACCTACATCCACAGAATACTTCCCACCTGACTTCTTGAATGTTGCGTGGACATTGGTAACCGCTATACGCCCACGCAAATAACAATACCTACATAAAGATGGGGGCGGCGAGGGATGGGGTGCAGCAAAAGTTTGAAGTTGATAAACCACATATAAAGTCTATGGTAATAGGTGGAATATAAGTAGGTATCATGGGAAAGTACGGAGGAATCACTTCGGAACGCTTATTGTAAAATTGCACAGCAATAGCCCGACGATGGTATCTAACATATTGTTTTTAACTTTTACACTCACAATTTCAAAGGGAGGATCCGCGTAAAATTAGCAAATCAAGGCGGACCATAGCGCCGTTACTGCACTGGAACTCCCAAGGCTATAAACCGGCTCGAAAAAATGTAATATACTGGGAAGTCCAAATGAAAATAAAATTGAGGCGCCGGTTGGATTCATCTCGCAGACCAAGAGATTACGCAAGAATTGACATTGACCTCGAGCCTTGCATGTGTGTATGACTATCATAGCCTAGGCTCGGGGTTTTTTATCCACTCTAGGTACATACGCAGGCATTGCAGGCAGGTAGGTTTCAACCGACTACAATTACTGAGAATAAAATTCTGAGTTTTTCTTGCGGGGGGTCTTTTTACATCGCAGTAGTGTGTACGAGAAGTGACGAACAGGGAAAAGGAATGCGGAATACGGCAAAGGAAGGGTGGAATCATGAGCCAACAGGAAAAAAACAGTATGCGAACCACGAGAGAACAGAAAATAGAGAACGGAATGGTGGAAAAACGAGAGAACAGAGCGAAGGAACCACGAAAGAACAGGGCAATGAACGGCAGAACCACGAGACAACAAGGCAAAAGAAAACCAAGAGATTAGGAACTAATCCTCAAACCCAAACAGTATCTCACACAGTGACAACTCGAATTCGAACACTCAAACTCTGGGCTTCCGCACGAATGCGTGGGAGCTGTAACAGTACTAAGTCCAAGAAGTATACAACAATACAAAAAATTTAAGGTTAATTGTCCTTCAGTTGTGTATAAACAGAGCGTGCGAAAGGATTTAGAATGAACTTACAAGCTGACAACGCGAAATGAACTTAGAGTTGAGGTTCTAACTCCCACGTTACGGTTATATGATGATCACATAGTACAGAGCGCAGAGTGACCTCACCCAACGCGCCTCTGCCACTAAACTGTTACAGGCCACTGCTTTTTATGTTCTCCGGGATTGTCAAAAAATTACGGATGAGCATTTTCAGTTTTCACGGTCTATCAAAAATTACGTGTTTCGATAGCTTCACTAACTTCACTTCTGTTCTCACACTGTTCTTAGTGTGTTCATTCCCACCATTAGTTAAATTCTTACCATGTAATGAAGCGGAGAGTCAGTCTTAGGAGGGCTAAGCGAAGGTGGTTTCAATGATGTCACACAAGCTGTTTTTCCAAAGGTTTTAAAGCTAGCCCCCTGGTCAGTTCCAACTGTAGTGTGTCGAAAAGGCTGTGCATAGATAGGTTCCGTTCTTTTTCCCCCAGTGCTTGGCGCAGGAGGCTTGGGAGGTACAACTGAGACTCCTAGAAGCAAAATACTTGGTTAAAGAAACATACTGACTTCATGGCTTGTCCCACCTCAACCACTGTACTGATATTATAAGGAGTTCGGTCGCCTGAACTTAGGCAGCTGAATGCTCTACAATAGTAGAGAAAAACCTTTACAGAGATTCATAGAATCAGCGCGTGTTAGTAAACGGTTAGACAGGTAGTGCAGATGAGGTTGGTAATGGGTTAAACTACTATACTCCGTGTTTTAACGTCTGGCAGCGACTTTGCAAGAATTTTAAGATTAGTAATGGTAACTACTGGGCTACGGGTCGTTAGTTCATCCACTGGACTGTTCAATCTTGGAGCGATAGCGATAATGCTCCGTGAGAGATAAATGAGTGAGTGGTCCACACAGAACGGTCATGCCGGACAGTGCAGGTACGTTGGTCAAAGCAGTGATAAGAATCCATGTTTAGTTAAACGTTAGTGGACCCAGCACCGCCTCAACCAGAGTTAGTATTAGGAACCACCACCGAAAAACTGTCAGAGCACAGATCAACTTACTTCGGGCCGGCTAACACCCAAGTAGGTTTATCTGTCTCTTCCGTTCTTGTACCCATCTGATGATGACCGTCTAGGTCGAAAGCGCTTAGGATTTATTATTACTTTTTCGTGGGTTTTGACTAAGTTATTTTTGACAGTTTTTCGGTGGTGGTTCCTAATACTAACTCCGGTTGAGGCGGTGCTGGGTCCACTAACGTTTAACTAAACATGGATTGCAGAAAATACCACAAAGTTACAAGTTCCCTCTTAAATCAGTGATAAGAAGATCATTGTGAAGAAACAATGCTGCTGAATCAAGATAAATCTACAGTTAAATTCTTCTACTATCTATACATATACGATAGTATATGACATGGGTCTAAATACCAACACACCGTAACAGGTACTAGCTCACTTGGAAAACAAATTGTCATATTTACCATTATTAAACGCATTCCCGCCTTTCTTAGCCACTTTATCACAGGTATCATCGACAGACGACTTCTTAACATCATCTACATAAAATTCAGATCTCTTTTCATTTTTCTTTACGTAGGGGTTGCCAACGTCGGTGACACATTCACTCAGACAGCTAAAGCTTGGAAGCCCGCTTTGCTCGTTTTCTTTCTCACCCAAGCTTTTCTTGACTTCTTCATTCTTTCGTGGCACTATCACATGACTATGTTTCTCATGTTTTAACATGAAATTTTCTATCTTCTCCAATTTGAGCCTGGCATCACTTTTAGCCTCTTTTTGAGGAGTGTGAGTAAATATTCTAGGAGGCTTCTTGGGTGGAGGTCCAACAGGCAACGGAGATTGGAGAGCAAGACGCACTTTTTCAGAGAGCTCCGGACTTTTATCCTTCTTCTGCTTGTTGACAACCGAATACTCAGCTAAAAGTTTAGTGTAGTTGTCATTTTTTCCAAGAATATTCTTTTCATGTGATATAAACTTGACACGGTAGTCGTGTTTTTCTTTGTTTCCAATTAAATTGTTTTCTGACAGTGATTTTTGAAACCCGTCAACTGTTGGAGACGTTTTGGCAGATTTCGGTCTGTTTATTGTTTTGACCTCGGAGTCAGATTGAGCCGAAGTCCACGTTGGTTTATTTTTAGGCGAAATATTGGTCACATTTTTACCACACACTATTCGATCACAGCGAAACGCTGGACTCCGCTTCACAAGGGGTTTCTCGTGCTTCTTTTCCACATCTTCAAATTTCTTCTTTATGGCATCGACACGATTTTGAGTTTCTTCCGGAGGGTAGTAAGGCATGCCTAATACTCGAGTTACAGTACATGACATTAGGGTAATAAATTCAATCAGTAGATGATGCGATTCCTTAACTGACTAATCACTTTGAGGTGTTACTCTCGGTCACTCACTTCACTATAGGAAATGACGAAATAATAAAAGGCACAGAAACGTTTATAGGCCTACAGAATTACTTAAAACGGAAAAGGCACTATCATTTTTTACAAGAACCGTCTTTGGGTGTAGAAAGCAAAAGCAACAAGTATTATGTGTTCTGTGTTCGGTGTTGTTGTGGTTCTAGAGGTACGTTTTATCGTGGTCACAGAATGGCGCCACGCTTTCGCGCGGTTTGATTAAAATTCAAAAAAGCCATAAGTTTTATATTTATTTATTTAAATTTAATTTATGACCTTATCAAATAATTTATAATTATTAAATAAAATTTAATTTTAATTTTAAAAATATTAGTTTTTTAGGGATCACACTTGAGAATGACATTTTTGAATTTGAACGTGGGCGCGAAATCAAGTGATATAAACAAACATGGAGATTGAGATCGCCAAAGTACGCTGAGATGATAGAAAACGTTAAATTTTCTAAATCCACGGGAAGGAATACATTCATTATCGAGTCTAGAAAGGTGAGTTGACACTGAGAAGTAGTTAGGGATGTACCTAAGTACATTAAGCTGTCATTCAGCCAAATGGCAAGACCTATCAATGTCAAGATACTAAGTACCTATTCTCTCGACGTGTCGTTGATTACCATGGACGTAGGTACTTACAGTTTTCGTAGAGCCAAAAATAATCGAAAAGGCATTTCCAAACGTTTGTACAAATGTTCAGATGCTGACTCGCCCCATGGTGAAGGTGCCGCGATAAGAGTGATAAGGTCTTGTGATAAACTCGTCCAAATATTTAATTTATTTTCAGATTTGACGTTAAGAAACAGTGAAGCTTTCAATGATGATGATACACACCTGCTCGCTTCATATGCATCAGTCATATCTCCACATCCTTTCCCAGGCTTTACAGATTCTCAACAATCCAGAAGACGAGGAGCCCAGGTGTGTCAGAGTAAGTACTTACCTACCTTTTTGCTGAATCAAACAAACTAAGCTCGTAGACACGAAGTTGTTGACTTTGTGAGGGAACAGCCGGCGTTATATGTCCTCCCTCCCCTCATACAAGAAGTTTCGTAAGTACCGCCAATTTAAAAAAAAATAATACCTATTATTACAATTTTCAGGAGCCGCAGCAAAATGGAGATGGGAGGATCTGCGGCATAGTTCAAAGTACCTATACTTGAGAAAAGTCCTGGGAGAACCACTGCGAAGGATATGGAATTTCTTCATCTGTCCTTGACTGATCGCCACCAAAAAGGGAAAAACGAAAACTCGATAAGGAAGATCTCAATAAACATGGAAAGGACTTCGATTTTACCCCTGGAGACAAGACCTGAGTCTTAAATTGAGGGTAAGTACAATGGTATTTTTTCTACGGACTGTAAGATTTCTGAACATAGTAGGTACCTACGTATAAAAGTAAAGACGTTTTGACGGTGTTAGCCCAAAGCAATCAAGTTATAAACAAAGAGTGTTTCCTGAGTCTTGTGTTTCTATACCCCTACTGCGACTAGCCCTGTAATCTGAAATTCATTTGCTCGTGCGCGGTCAACTCCTTAAAGGAGATGTCGCTGATACGGCTGTACGGTTTTTCAGCAGGTACCAAATCGAAAGTCTGGGTGCTCCGTCCAACAAGCGTGACAGACGGGATGGTGTTAGAAAGCCGCTTGTAGGGCAATTAGTAATGTAAAATGAGGGATATTGACGACACGGGAATTGTGTGGGAGGGTCAAAAGATACAGGGACCAAAATATGGAAAAGTCAACCAGTGGTGGGTTGTTCAAGTTCAGATTTATCCACATGCTCATAGTGGCTGTGGATTCTGCTCTGGTCCAAATAAGAATTTTTGGCATAAAATTTCGATTTAGTACTTCTCAGCTCTGTGAACTGTGATACTACTGCCTGCGTGAAGCAAATCAATTTTGAAGCAGTAAAGCAACCTGGCAGTGGTTCACTGAATTCTGGAACCTGCGGTTGAGTTCTTCAGCAACAATGTTATAGTGTCAGGTTTATCGAGAGGTTTCCGGGTTAGCTGTAAAAATTCTAGTGCAGATTTTCCGGGAGGTTATGGATGACTCAACTATATCTACTCTGACCGACAACTGTGTGAACGAATAGCCAGGTTGCATGATAGTTAGTGAGCTTGTATATGATAGTGGCTCAGCTGAGCTTTCTTGATTTCTCTTCGAACTTGTTCATTTACTGGGTAATACGACCACACTTCATTACTAACTATACTACACTTATTGAGGAGTACCTCCCTACACGCTACAGTCTATGGTGGAATTTCGTAGTTTAGTTCGGCTGCTTTTGAACTTGAAATGGACAAGGCGCCACTGATTGTGAGCTTTTGGGTGTTCTAACCGACGACAAAAGTTGAAATGGTCGCGACAAGTTGCCCCGGGGCCCAACAGCACACAGTGTGTTGACAGTCTCTACCACACGTGCTCGCATGTACTAACTCATGTAGTTCGTTAAAGTGTTTCCAAAGTCGCGTGATGTGTTCGTGTAGTTACAAGATAGCATTTAAGGTATTCGGTTTACACTGAGTACCTGCCTACTTTTTGATACGAGGGCTTTCTCATTTTTCAAAAGAATATTGCCCCTCTACAGTTGCCGACGGTAGTTTTGGAAAATTAACCCCTAATTACCTGGCCATCTAACGTTTTTATGTCTTAAATTTTCGTTTCTATGACATTCTTCGCTTTTAAAGTGCGAAGTGTGTAACCAGCCAGTGACTGTGTCGGTATTTAAAAAAAAATTGTTTTAACGTTGTGCTGCTGACAATATGCATCGAAGAGTATGTGGGGAAACCTTAACGTTTCTCAGAAAGCAAGATGTTTACAATTATCAACCTGAGAGTCCTGAAACTTCAGATAGTAGTTCCAGTGAACTTCATGCAAAAAACCACAGGTACGAAAAAGTTCCCAACGTTTCCTTAATCGTCAGACTTATGTAAAAATCCTCTAGAGAAGTACCTAACCAATAATTAAATTTTTATCAAGTGAAAGTATTTAATGTTGGGATGTCGATTCAGTGACTGGAGTTAAAATTCGGTAGGTACCTACTACCTTCAAAATGGACACAAAAAAACTTAATTGAAGTTAAGTAATTTTAGATTCATGCTTAAAACTTCTGGTACTACTAAATTACTGGCAAGATCATTCAACTATTGCTAGGATGGCAGTCTACTAGCTCCCAAGCAATGTTGCGGTACACATTGGGGACCTACGGTTTTTCACGGTTTCTAAAACAACTTGAGCTCAGAGGTGAATGTCGACCAGACGAGTCTTGAGATCGAACAGCTAACCTTTCCTCTGAAGTCAGGTGTCTAGCGACTTGGCTACCGAGGCTGTTTTTAGATTAATATTATGTACTTAATATCCGGTTCTAGAAATGTTTTTAGATTAATATTATGTAATATCCGGTTCTAGAAAACACTCCCGTTGCGTGAAGGATGAACCAACAGACTCTGTGGAGGGGGGAACCTCGGACTGGTCGTCAGCGTCCTCAGGGTCTGAAGAGGGTCAGGTGCCTCATACCCTGGCGCCTGACGGCTACCTAGATGACACACACAGGGGAGGGAGAAGATGCCTCGTCTGGGCCTGCAAGGCGTGCAAGAAAAAAGTCATAACGGTCGACAAAAGAAAGGCTGCAACGCTGAGGGAGCGAAGGCGGTTACGAAAGGTTGGTTTTCTTACACAATGTAGCTCAGGAACGACCGACAACGGTATAGTAACATATTGGCCGATTATTTTAATGAAATAAAATTTCATTTTCTTTCTTTTTTCATTTGTGAGTTTGTCAACATTTTGCTCTTTTTAGTAGAGGGTCTCTACTTCGATCATTATTTTGTTGGCAGGTGAATGAAGCTTTCGAAGTACTGAAACGGCGAACTAGCTCCAATCCTAACCAGAGGCTTCCTAAAGTAGAAATCCTCCGCAATGCGATAGAGTACATAGAATCCTTAGAAGACCTCCTCCAGACCTCAACGGGGCCACCGCCTCACCCGAGGACGAACCCACCCCCGGTGAGTTTTCTTGCACTAATTATTATTTTTAAGAATTTTTAGAATTTATGTCTACTGTCTAACAAGTTGACTTATGTCCTGAGAGGTCTGGGTTCCAATCCCGGCACAAGCAATGTTTTTCACTTGTGGGATAGAGGGAACAACCTTCCCCCCACTCCTTGTTTGACTTCTGTAAACGTTTCTACTCAGGTTCGGTCGGAACAGCTAGGGTGTTACTCCGTGCATAGTACCAATTTTTTGTACCTAAACATTTCGTATTTCCAAATTAGATAGCACCTTTTTTCCCTTCGTAAGCAACCACTTCAGCCAAGGCCCACGTAGAGCACAATTAAACGTAAAATGTAAATAAATTATCTCTATGAGTGAGAGATGGTCGATAGGAAAATGCTGGCACCGTCGCTGATTTTTAATGGTTTTTGGCTCTGGCCCACACTGTGCTGAGATTCAACTTGTGTACTATTGATACCGACTTCAAAGCTCTTCTATACGACTAATTAGCATGGAGTGCCTCAGTCAATGGAGGCCCCGCTACATCTGCGTCACCTTACTTTACCGAGCTCCAGCGAGCAGGAGAGCGGAAAGCTTACTAAGTAGGCACTTTCATTTTCCTCCTGATACTACATAATTATTTTCTTCTGCCCGGTCCTGGTATATTTCACCCTCTGGATAAGAACTGCAGGACATTAGACAATCTAATGTAAACAAAGCATCTTTAAACAAACTTCACTGTAGGCAATTGAGGAAACTGAAGTGCATTTATAACGAGACATGGCAGGTTATACCTGTATACGTACATGTAATGGTTTTCCTATCAGTTCAGTAGGGGTACCAATAGCCGGCACGACGTACGAAAAAATTTCTGCAACAGGAAGATTCGAACCTCGCTTCAGCAGCTAACAGGATTGTCCTATAGGAACTGCCCAAAGTCTGTGCAACCATGTCTATGTCCATATCACAGCTTCGCTATTCATTAAGGTTTGTTGGTACCCGCTTAAAATCCTGCCAACAAAACATCTGAAAAGCTGAAGAAAAAAAAACGAAATTTTCACCGAACCCATCCTCAGACCCTTTTTCTAAAGGCCCCCTGAGCCTTAAATCAGTCCCGAATTAGCCTCCCAAAAACCCATCGAAAAAGATGTAAACTGGTCCGGAAACAGCCGCTTAGCCGCTCGACGTGAAAGAGCGGCAGCTTTGCATTTTTACGACACGAGGTGTCGCCACCTCGACAGAAGAGTGTTTTGTCTAAAGTGTGACACTTGTCATCAATAAAGGATCCCCTCACTAAATCAGGCTCTTGTTTTGACATGAGCTTCCTATCCCTGGTCCCCCAACAATCCGACGCTTCTCAAGTCCCAGAGGGGCCCATTTTATAACTTTTAAACTTCAGCTGCCTCCAGTGGCCATCTGACTAAAACTTGTCTTGAATAAAATAATTATTGGATCATCCCTTAATGATGATTTTAGTTAATTCGGAATAGTGACGCCGAACACACGGCAGGGATAGGAGAGGATACTGTGAATGACGAAAGGGTACAGTAGGTATAATAATAATCCACCAAGTGTTGCCCACATGTGCTATACGCTCTAGTGTAATTAATTCCATTTTTTCTGATTTTTTTTACTTTCTCGTTTTTTTAGCTCGAGCTGAAGTGCCCCCCCCCCCCCCCCCCCCCATGTAGGAATGTTGCAACCAGATTGCACACTAAAGGACTTCCCGCTCAAATCAGGGGCGTATTACTCATACACCGAGGTATATTTCCTAAAAACTGTCAACAAAATAGTGTGGACAGACTTAATGCGTTTTTTCTACAATCATGTGCAGTAGGTACCACACATCCACTGAGTTCCACAGCTCCACAGCTCTTGCTGATGTGCTGTTGTACCTAGTTTTATCCTGTTAATCTTGCAGGACGATAAACAGAGTTGCATAGGTACATGTGTAGTAGACCACAGCCCTACAATCTTGTAAAAAAACTCTAGGGGTTAACCACTCGTTGGGAATCTCGTTGGGAATCATTGGAAATCTTTATGAAATCTCAGGGAATCTTGGAATTTTTTTGGAGTGGTTACCCCTTTGAGGTTCATCTTTCTATGGATATCGTTGGGAATCTTTTGAAATCCTTATGAAATCTCAAAGAATTTTTATGGAATCTCAAGAATCTTTGGAAATCTTTATGGAATCTCAAGGAATCTTTGGAAATCTTTATGGAATCTCAGGGAATCTCAAGGAATTTCTGGAGTGGTTAACCCTCGAAAAAACAGCTCATTAAGCACATCACTATTAGAGCAAAATGTGAAAAAACGCTATAGCGACTTGCCACGTTGGAATGGAATTACACTAAAGCAAATAATTTTGCCAAATTGCAGCGATTATGAGGATGCTGATTAAAATAGACATTCATTTCCGCAAGACGCGGGGAGCAGAAAATGAGAAATGACTTCGAAAAAAGAAATGGTCCGACAAAAGTTAGAAAAAAAAATGATTTGGCACGTTACAAAACGGATATTTATATGTTCAAAAATTAAATCAACAAAAATGATGTTAATTTATTCGGTCTTACAAACGGGTCGCTTACGAATTATAAATAGGTAAGGTGATCATTAGGGTGGGTAGATTGCATGCTTTCATCCAAAATTGTTATTTATAGCTTCAACATTGGTTGTGGACATTTTCAGACGTTCACAGTTCTATAGGTGAGCTTCGCTTATTTCTTAAAGTACCTTATTGTGTATGGTTCAAACCCGCCAATCTATCACGTTCGCATTGTCTAAAAAATAAAATACAAATATCAGTGCCTATTCGAGCTGAAAATAATCTCCATGGGCATTGTCGGTAGCACTTTTCTCCGTCGTCAGAAATTTGAAAGCCTACACTAGAATCAGCCTGTATATTTAGCTATTTTATTAATTGTTTCACTAACAGCTTAATTTCAGATAAATATATCAATATAATGAAGCTTCCTCTAAAGTCGTGGTTGTAGATAATGAAGGATTTGGCTAGTGACCCATGGAGAGCAATAAAAACGTGTCAGCTAGTGCCACGTGCGTGACAGTGACAGATAATCTGTCACTGTGTCAGGATGTGACAGGCCCATGTCAGCACTGCTGAGTGCGTTTTCTAGCCCCTCCTTTACCTCGCACATCTTTCAGATTTGACTCAAGCCATTGTCCTCTTAATTACAACACTTTTTTGTTTTTTATTTGATTGCGCATAGGCGTAAGATAGTCTGTATCTTATAAGAGCCAACTGTGCATATGTTGCCATGGAATGGCCCGAGCTTTGGCGAGATGTGAAAATGTGGCTTACCCGTATTAGATGACGCCTTTTTGAAACTTATAATTTTAGTATAATGCTTATACTAGCCACCACTTCCCAATGGATACTTTCCGGTCATAAGCACAAACGTCACCGTCCTGTTGTATCTGACTGCTTCCAATGAATATTAACTAAGACCAATCAATCTTCTGAAAATTTGAACAAAAAAATTAATAACAGGATGGATATGCGCGCACAGTTATAATCTTAAAACAGGACGTCTACCGTGTACCTGCGTGTGCCTGATGACGCCAGACTATGTATGATGATTCACAGCATCCGCAAATATTAAAACGAGATTACTGATCAATGCTGTTGGCGCTTGCCACTCGAATAGAGGCTCAAACACCTCCAAGCCCTATACTAGTTTTGTGTCATTTTTCAGTGTTTTATCCCCATGAATTATGAAGTTGCCGAATTACTTGGAGAGAGCCCCCAGTTGATCCTCTGTTGCCAACTTCAGAGCACGAAGACTCGTGTGAGGTCTGCGAAACCAGTTAATCTTTGTAGGGTGACTTCCTTTAGATCCGCCCCTTTACCAACCATCCCTGTCACCCCCATTGATACATTTGGGGAGGGCGGGGCTCCTGAATATGGGGGGCCGCTATGGCTGGTTTGTGGTCACTCGACCTTGTCGTGACGACAGATTTTGGGTCAAAAATAACATAAAAAGGTTTTTTTTTAAGTACTTCGCCTTTACAAGGGGCTACTTTCACACCTCACGGCACATACAAGGTTTGGTTTTTAAGCGGGTATGCTTTGTTGGATCCGTGGTCAGACGTTATGGAGTTCTGTGCCTTCTTTGGGTGTAAATATCCCCGTACCCGGGTAGGGTAAATAGTTGTCAAGTTTTCGTTTTTCTCCTCAATTATTTAACTTAATCCTACGTACCTCCTTTCATTCGATACAGAAGAACTTGAACCAGCATAGGGAATGAACACAGAATCCGGCGTCTATTTACACGACTTTTTTTGTTGCAGAAAACTACACATTCTGAAAATGAATCGGAAAATATTCAGCAGTTTGCTGAGACTCTAGCCAATACTATCTCTCACGTTGAAGGTAAGAGGCTAAATGCGTACATACCTATATTTGGAGGAGACCCGCAAACCCATTAATAGTAGGTAATAGGTAATCTTCTCTGAAGGTGCAACTTGGAGCGGTGCCAGGCAATCGACTTCAAGGGCCCCCGAAACGAACTTGGCCAAACTGCCGAATCAGACCAGATTTACGACCCTAGATAGAGACTGTCGGTAAGACCGGAAGTAGGCAAGACTACCTGTTATTTCCCATTTTATTCTTGTACATTTTGGTCCGAATTATGGCATTTTTAAGGCCTAGTTCCGGTAGTTTCCGCTTACCTAGGTACTCTGCCTAGGTTTATTTTTTGTTGATGACACTGGGGCGATTCGTTTTTGACAGTAGCTACTTAATGTATGGGATATGGGTTTCAATTCTTTTAAGCAGTGCAATCTACAGTCTGTAATCTGCAAAAAAAAAAACAGTGATACAGTGATACCTCACCTTCTGGCCCGACTTCTTCCTACACGTCTTGGACGGTTATAAAAGGCTCTTTCCGCCCCTGAGAAGTAACGCAGTTTTACTCCTCTGGCTCCCGCGAGATTTTCAAAAAGTCGCGCAAGATGAATCGCCGTTCGTATATAATGAAGGCAGAAAGATTTCCTGTCGTCCTATTAGTTTTTGGTTAAGGAGCCAAAGTCCTGACGCACAATTTATAGCGCAGTCTTCTCTCTCCCACCCGTAGCCCCCCACGTTGCGTTGTCTTACTTCAAATTCTTGAAATATCTCTTATGAGAAAGATTTTTTTTTTATACAAAAAACGTAAAATCGGTTCACACTTTGAATGTTTTTTCCGATAGAATATTGGGGAATTTGAAGTTTTTTATTGTTCGAGGGAACATTTTTAAAGTGATGGATTTGAGATCCTGAGATTGATCAGTGTAAACAGGGGCCATATATTTGCTACTGTCTGGGTGGCTTGTCCCTCCCTCCCTATTTTCAATTTGGTGTGCTATTTGCCGTTACATACTGCGCTCGTTTAATTAAGGTTGAATATACATTCCCTATTTTTTTACGTTCGGACTTCAAACTTCGTGAGAAAACTATGGGATATTACATTCCCTATTTTTTTACGTTCGGACTTCAAACTTCGTGAGAAAACTATGGGATATTTAAATATTCTGAAATATAACATATCTTTTTAACGTCATTACTCATGAAGCTATGTTGTGATTTCACAATCGGTCAATTTCGGACTTTTTTTTTTTTTTTTGTGACAAAAATCACTCGATCGTAAAATCACAACATAGCCTCATCTCATCTCATGAGTAACGACATTAAAAGGACATATTATATTTCAGAATATTTAAATATCCAATAGTTTTCTCACAAAGTTTGAATATGTTCAGCCTTAACCAACCTACACTCCGTGCATACTGGACCAACATTGGAAATAATACAACAAACAAAAAACACTATTGGATTTTATGACAATACCGATTTTTGTTGTACCTGTAAGTATATCCCACGTACTCTTTCCTTGTTCCAGGTTTCCACAGTTTCCATCCAGTGGACGGTTCTTCCAGTTTGGACTGCCTAAGTTTAATTGTAGAGAGTATAAGTCCGTCTTTGCAGTGCCGCTAATAAAACGTTAGGTATTTGAATTAGGTACTTATTTAAATGTGCAGGGTCATTATGATCCTCAGAAATGCGAAATGGTTAAATAAAATCGAATGCTAATGTACTATTAAATATATGGATTTATGGAACCATTCTGGTGACGTGTTTTTTTTTTACCGTAAATCTAAAAATCGTAAATTCAGTAAGATAATAAAAAGTGTGCTTATAAAAATTTATATTTTTTGTTTTTTGTTCGACCCAGTTTCACCTTGATCTGAGTCCCCTTCATCAGTACACGGAGTGACACTGGTGAATTTTAAAGCCTTTTTGTCATCTCCTAATTTCATCTTGATCCAACTGGTAAAGAACGGTACCTTGGTGAAAAAGGCTGGAGCGTTGATAGTTCCACATGGAGTTGCTCCACCGGAGACCAGACCTGCCAGGGCTTTACTCCCGGTAAATATGAGAGGGCCCCCAGAATCACCCTGAAAAAGGTATCCGTCATTTACTACAAAAATAACGGTACGAGTCCAAAAGGCGATAGCTAACACTGAATTAGCAACAGTTAAGATCACAACCATCTATTATTCTTTAAACCGCTTTTCAACCGCCAAAGTTTGTGTAAATGAAGTTTTTGTTTATTATTACGTAAGTTATCGTTAAGGGGAGTAACAAGCAATGAGAAAAGTCTATGTAACTTCCAGCATACGCAACTGTAGAAATACCGTCTTGATTAGGGATGTTGTTGGGTGATTCTCTAAAAATAGTTGATTTTCAGTCTAGCACATTGACAGTTTTAGCGTCGTTTACAGAGGCAATAAGCTCTTGTAATCTGCATTTCATTTAAAGGCACTTGGGTGAAATTTTTTGCAGCACTGTGATGGGTGCTTTAAACAGAGCGGAAAAACATAGCGACTTACATTGCATGTGCTGTACATCTTATGAGGTTTCGTACACAAGACTCGTTCCCATGCGTGGCACTCAAAATTAGGCATCACTCGTAGATTGTTCAGGTACTGCAGCTCATTTGGAGAACTCGCCGTATCATCCTGAAAGATAAATAGGGATAAAACTAAGTACAACAGCACGGCAGCAAGAGCTAGATCTACTGAATTCACATCTTAAATTAAATCGTAAATATAAATAATTTTATACGAAAAAATGAAATCTCAAACGAATGTGTCGAAACAAAATATTGAATATCGAACATGCAAAGATGATTTCACAGGTGGATTTCACAGGTTGATTAAGGCTGAATTTCACCACCTCACTGTAGTGCCTCCTAACGATCGAATAGCTATCGTATCGTTAAAGTAACCGCAAAACTTATATCGTTAGGTTTGTCGTGTCACTAGAATTCGTCTGCTTTGCTTACGTCAAATTCGTTTCAAGTTAAAAATGGAAAATAAACGTGAAAGGCACACTATTTTTTCGGAGAAATGTATTAAATTGTTGGGTAGACAACAATCCCTGCCCGTTTCACACCCAAATGATTTGAAAGTATGAAAGTTATCGTTATTGCTAACGCACGGATAATCCACTTGAAAGGTAACGGAAGATAAGGGTGCACGGTGAAAGCCGTTAACTTTTTTTAGCGATAGGATAGCGCTATAATGTACATGATAGTCTACAGTGTAGACTCTACACGATAAAGTGGTGAAATCCAGCCTAAGTCCAGTGTACGGTCCCCATAAAAGATCGCTACAGCGTGCTACCAATGTTTCTTTTCGGTAGTACTTATAACGATATAGTAAATTTTTAGGGAGCTCTACTGCATGAAGAAAGATTTTCTTACGGGAACAGTAAGTCCCCAGCCCATGGCGGAGAGGGGTTCATCGGTGTCCCAAATGGGCATCACGCGAGGAAGAGCGACTTTTGCCTTCGTTTTTCCGTCTAGTTTCATGGGTTTGTCCGTCATAAGAAGGCAGATATCATAGCCGTTTTCTATCCGAGGGGCTTGATCTTCATACTGTTCGTGGATTATTTCCCTCCGTACTTTCAGAATCTCTCCACCGCCATTATTCAGCTTTGTGGCTCCGACCAAAACCTGAGACCTGCTTTTCCTGAAAAATTAAGCAAGTTGTTGGAAGTTACCGAGAAAGGGAACCAAAAATAGAAAATTTCCTCCGTGACGTTCGTTGATTATTTTCGTAGTGCAAGGAGGGGTTGACGTTCACTAGAGTGGAAATCTCGTTCGCTGATAATCAGCCCAGTACAAGTGAAGCAATTCCTTCAGAAAAGCTATGAAGAAAGCTTGAGCAAGCAACAGTTTAGAACTCTACACTAGAAATGGTAGCCACTGCTGCTGTTTGATAGGAATTAACGACTTACGACGTAATCCGAAAGGCACAGCAGTGACCAGCAGTAATGAGGCAGTTTTGGGTCAGTATGGAGGCCCCGCAATAATGAGTCCAATGCCCAGTAGTCTCATTTTTTTTACCATAAGATGCAACAAATGGGAACTGTCCGAGCTCGGCAACCGCTCCTCCAACTGTATGCAGCTGTACTGATATGTTGCATGGCACAGCTGCAAACAAATATTCACACACATATAGTCGCCGGCCGAAAAGGAGACCAAAATGGCAGATGGCAGCGGAGGGGTGGGTACCCCCTCTACGTGGCACCAGTGCCTATGAGGCTGAGCTGCTAGGCTAGGCTAAGCTAAGCATCGGCTATAAATAGATTTTGCCTGTATATCGTGTGACATAGCCAATAGTGTGGGTCGCAGCTCAGCCTCACAGGTACTGGTGCCACGTAGAGGGGGTGCCCACCCCTCCGCTGCCATCTGCCATTTTGGTCTCCTTTTCGGCCGGCGACTATAAGTAACAAGTCAGTCCGAGGAGACTTAGGTGGATTTAGGTTTATTCTTAGCTTCAGCATAAGATGTGAACCTAATGTTTTCAATTTCTGCGCTTTCTGCGAGGACAGACAAATAACAACGTTTCTGGTAATAAATGCAGCAAAGACTGCAAACACTATAAACTCACTACTCGCAGTAATTTAATTTACTACAGACAAAAAATAAAGAAGTAAACTGGTGGCACTGGTTCTGAGATCAGTATGCCCGTTGAACAGCGCGTTTAACAAAGTAGAAAGAGTCACAGGACTCATGTAAACTATCCAAGCCCCTCTGTCATTCCTTCAATGGAAAAGGCCTTTACGATACGTAGAAAAAAAATTGGAATTCGAAATTGGACCAAAAAACTTGCCTGCTGTGGCTGCAAACGCAGCGAGAAAGATCAGCACAGTTAACATAGAGAACCTTCACTGGACACGTTTCAGTAGGCACGGGAAAACACCTTGGAGTAAGTAATAAAATGTTCAGTGATAAAGTGCTCTATAAAATGAAACACGAACAGCTTTGCGCAACAACAATGGAAATTACTGAGCAATAAATTAGCTGATAAGCTGCGGTAATCAGGAATCACTCAAGGCAATATGGGAGAACCCGAATTAAATGTTCTGTAGAAAAGCATGACAGACCCAATACTGTGCCCCAACACCACGTGGAATTAGCTCACTTAGGTAAACAAAAGCGAAAAATTATCAGCAAACGTTGGAGCACACATTAGGCATGTCATCTGGCTGGATTTACGTTTAAAACTCACTGAGGTTTGAGAATGGAGGTCACTTCCTTCACATCAGCGCTTTCAGGGGCTTCAGTAGAGAAGAGGCGTTCGGTAGCCTTCCGCGACGGAGAGGACAGGAGGGCGTCAGTGCCGCCAAATTTTCTGTTAGTTACAGAAATGCCCCTAACTATACAAAAATAAAATTAACTTTCAGCAGCGCTCTTGGTCACCGTTAGAATTTTCACAGGGATTTTCTTTTCTTCTATCAGCCCAGTAACGTCCTTCCACTTTGTTCTCAATACCAAAAACACTCTGCAGCATTTTAACGTCGTTTTCATGCGTTAAAAACCATCGCGATAGCAGTCTCGCAGCTTTCAGCGCCTCCTCATTGCTAACCGTCGGTGGCTCTTCGTCCTCTTGCCCATCATTATTCAAAGTACCTTTGTCTTGGATATCAGAGTTAACGTCAGCAACGGCTCCTGTGGTGGCTAATGCGTCGTCGACTGATACAAAATTAGCAAGTTGCTCGGAGCTGTAGCTGGTCGGGACACCATGAATCTTCAACCAATCAACAAGTGATAAATTTATGTCAGGGTCATCGGTTGGCTGTTTCGCGGCTCTATAACAGCAGAGTCCAGCAATAGCGAAAGAATGATGAATAGCAGAAAGAGAAACTTCAGTCCAAGCTTTATATAGCATAACCACTGCATCCAGCAGGGTTATACTGGTTGTCACACCTTCTGAATCATCAGTGATTCTCATCAGAAGTCTTTTTCGGTAGAAACCCTTTAGGTTTGTGATAATACTTGCCATAGGCTTTACATTAGCGAGAAGAAAAACCAACTTAATGTTCCTTAAATATTTAACGGGAGGATGAGCCGGACCATTCAGTACTAATAGTAGAATTTTACGATATCTCAATTCAGCATCCCATTTTCGTAACTCTTCTTCAAAGAGTTCACCTGTCAACCACGCATTTTTACTGGCTTTGTACGTTACAGGTAGCGCCTTGACATTTTTAAAACTGTGGGGATTTTTTTCTTTTCCAACAACAAGTAGCCGTTTTTCACTTCCAGACATGTTGGCAGCTAACCAGAGTGTCAATCTGTCGTCTGCTAATTCTCCTCCGGTACACTTCTGGTCCTGAAACTCCTGAATTCTGCCAGGAGTCAGTCTGTACAATAATCCGGTCTCGTCAGCATGAAAAACATCTTCAGGACTATACTTTTCGTTCATTTTAGGCCAAGCATCACCCAACCAATCTTCATTCACATTTTTGTCAACGCTCACCTCTTCTTCATTAGCTTTTAAACCGACTAAATCGTTTCTCTGTCTAAATCGGTAGAGCCAACCTTCTGATGCCTTGTACCTCGTGATTCCCAACCTTTCAGCGATAGCCTCCGCTTGAACTTTTATCATAGGCCCAGTCGGAGGAGTTGCGTTTTCGAGCTGTTGCTCCAGGTACCATTTTAAAACCAACTGTTCTACTTCTTGATCCTTGGGCAATCTGATTCTCTTTTTTCCACCTTTCTTTCGAACGTCCATGATTTTAACTTTGTTTCTCCAGATGGTGTTTATGCTAGAAGAGGCTAGACCGTACGTTCGGCCGACATCACTTTTCTTCTCACCATTCTCTATTGCACGAATAATCTCCACTTTGTCGTCCAGTGTTAAACACTTTCTCTTACTCGACACGACAGCACTATCGTCGGCAGAATCGGGTTGAGAGTCAGCAACAGATAGAACGCTTTCCTCACCATCTTCCCATTGCTCAGTGGTTAAATGATGGTCGAACGCACTGTCTGGTTCCTCCATTTTCACTTCCACGAGCACTGAAAAATAAATAATAAATAATATTAATTTATATATTATATACTAAGACACAGCCCTTTTTTCTGAAACCAACTCCCTCTCTTCACTGCCATACTTCCCAGAGTAAAATTAGACTAAAGAGTGCTGTAAATACCTAATCTCCAAAGGATGAAGGAATTAGAAAGTTACGAAGATCGGGAAGCAACTATTTAGGTTTTAGGTTGGTTAACGGAATACTGAAAAAAAAAAAAGGTTGACTTACTCTCCGGCTGAATGGTGCCACGTGCTAACGTTTCATCGAGGTTATCGGAAGAGCATGAAGCTTCTTGACCACGCTCCCAGGCTTCTTCATCTAAAAAAAGAAAATCAGTCTCTTCGAGAAGAATTCGAATTCCAAAAACCGGAAGGAAGCACTGCCATTTTTTATATGGGAGTTTTTTTTTAGAAGTTATAGGGATTTCTCGGAAGGGCAACCCTATGGTGAGCAGTCACTGTTAAGGGTACTTATACGTACCGAATTCTTGCTTAATGGGCACTTCCAACTGAGAAGTTTCTTGCAGTGCTGTCGCCTCATTGTCGGCGTTAGTAACAGCCACATCAAGTGCACCTGAAATAACAAATAAAGGGTTCGTCAACGGACTTGTAGGTACTTTGCAAGGTTTAACTATAAAACGAGTTTCTCCAGCCTAAATAGGTACGAAATACTCATATTAGATCTTCAAATAGCGGAATGACGTACCTGCACTGTGTTGTCTGGGAATTTTCTCTGAGTATTTCTTCTGACCCCTCTTCTGTTGCTTAACATTCTGCTCACTAGAAGATTTTTCCACTTCTTCGGGAGTCAACAGCACAGACGGCACTGCGTCTTTTTTGAGAAATTTCCTAATAGGAAGACCGAGAAGTTCATTTGCCAGGTCCCTTTCAAAGTCGTCTTCAGTAAAGTGATCACCACAAATGCGGCTGGAACTGGGATTCCAGTGCCCATCTCTTCGGCAACAGGCAGCCCATTCGTTCTTGAGCAATGGGTCTTTCGGGAAGACAAAAAACTTTAAATCTCTCCCATGCTTCAACGCTTTTTCCCTTGAGTTGTTGCAAACTCCAACGGCGCATCTCATACCAGGCATGTTCAACGAGTTTTCAGAAAATGAATCTGAAACAGAAACACAGGTTCTGGCGTTATTTTAGGTCGACTGGCTTGACTGATTATTTTTTTTTCTTCTCCATTTTCTTTTTATGCAACACTGCACCGTTACTCTCGTTTGGAGAAGGCAGCACGATGACGCTGACCTAACTAAAGCCTCAGACACTGGGATATGTCAGCGTCGGCATGAAGCATTCGTCGTCTTCGGAGAGCCACCTTGGAACTAATGAGCGAGTGAAGAAGGGCAGGGTGAAAAAGATATCGCTAGGAAAATTGAAAATAATGATAATGTATTGGGTTATCTACAAAGTAGGTGTCTACCTGGATACAAAGTAAGGAGACTCAACTGATTCATTTACCTAAACACATTTAAATTCAGTACTGTTAACTGTTAAAGGTGACAGGTCGTTACTTTTACGTTACTCTGTTACTTATTGAAAACTTAGTAGGTATCACTAAAAATTTAATCAAACGCAACTTAAGAATATTTTTACTTGACTACTCTGGTAGTAGTGATAGCAGGTTCACAGGTAGACGAGGCCAGGTCACTGGTCGAGGAGTTTTCATTTGTCCTTATTTCTTTTCGACAACACTTCCACTATTAGAAGGTTATAAGTCAATTTTGGTTTCTTCAGTGCTCGTATTATTTATCTTTTTTAAACTGCATGAAAATGACAGAGCCCCCAAACCATTATTTGGAATTTTTTCTCAATAAATAAAATTTACCCTTTGAAATTTGCTAGGTCCTCTGAGGAAACTGAAGCGAGAGAAAAGGTGAAAAGGCTCGGTAAGTATCTCGCAGTCTTAACAAATGCCTTCTTTATATTTTATTTCTGGTACCCACCTCTTCGCTCATTGCCAGTTCCATTTGCTTCCCTGCAAGGTGGGCCAAACAACGAGGGAACTGCATCTTTCTTCAAGAGTTTTCTTGTCGGAAGTCCAAGAAGCTCATTTGCCAAATCTCTCTCAAAGTCTGTTTCTTTAAAGTGGTCTTCGCAAATGCGACCAAAGTCAGGGTTCCAATTCCCGCCCCTTTGACAAAATTCAACCCACTCCCCTCTCAGGTTAGGGACTTTTGGAAAGCAAAAAAATTTCACTTTCTTTCCATCCTTTTGACCCTTTTCCCAGGAGTTTTTGCAACTTGACACTGTGCAACGCAATCCAGGCATTAGGTACCACTGTCACTCTCCGTGAAAATTAGCTAAAACATTAACACAAACTTCTGATTTGGCACCTACTCCTGCACAAGGTCGAAACTCAATTCCATAGTCATCTTTCAAATTACTACCAACAGCAGGTAGGTAGATACTTGTGCGATAGTAAAAGGCAGGGCTTAGTATACGTTCCCTCCTCAAGCCAAAGGTAGGTCCACGATTCACTTACTATTGGGCTACATGAATCTTGCTAGGCCAATAATTTGGGTCAGCCGTTCGTTTACAGTATCCGACGACCTTTGGGCTCTTATAACGGGACAATCACTCCACTGCTCAGCCATAACTTTACATTCAGTAAATGGTTTCAGATTTGCACCTAGGTACCTACTTTCCTTCATACTTAGGTAGGTTGAAAGTAGGAACAGTACTTAGAAGAAATTAGGGATAAGGTTCGCGCGTGACTGTTTCACCTACGTTGGTCTCCATCTACTGTACACCCACTTACTTACATGCGGTAGATAGACCTAGGTAACTAGTATAATAATAACAAACTTACCAAAAAACTTAAAAAAATCAAGGGAGATGACGCCACGTTTGGAGGGTTTTGTGATGACGTAGCCGTGATGCCTGCGTTGACCAACCACACTGCCTAAAAGCATGAATGAGAGATCTGATTGGTCAGTGGTCAATTGGTCATGGACATCATGATATCTCTACAATTACCTCACAATAGAACAACGTCCAGAATTAAGAGTGTAATTGGTTAGGGATAATACTACACCATATCAACGTGTTGAGAGCAAGAGAAAAGGACGAAACCTAGTAGAACGAGGCAACAAGACAAACTAGCTACCACTTTGTCAAGAATTTACAGACTCTGGCCCACAGTTCCATACAAATCGGAGCAATTGAAAAAATTCTTTGAATGACCAATTAAAAGATAATTGGTAATACTTGCCTGTTTTAATCCAACAGCGAAAGTATAAAAATTAAGAAAAAATAATTAGGTTATATTGTTGTCAAGAAAGCGTCTACTTTTTGGGCCCTAGTGTTGTTTCTCAGGGCCCTCTCAGCTGTTCGCCATGTTTGTTTACAAGTGTGCTGTTTTTGCCGTTTATTGGTGAGATTCAGAAATATGTTATTTTTCTGAAAATCTTTGACTTTATTTGGCTTGTGGCCGTGGTAATAGTGTATATCGTCGTCTCGGGAGTTATTATGATACCTTGAGTTCGTACATAATATTGAAAGCTTTTAGAGTTTGTGTACCTACCTACCTACCTACCTACCTACCTACCTACCTACCTACCTACAAATGGCAAGTTTAATAGCAGGTGCGGCAAAATGTGTCAGAAATGAGGTGGGTACAACAAATTATGATGTGCTGCCTACAGGTAAAGGATTGTTCACATTTAATACTGGTCACAAGCCCAGTGAGAACACCCGCTTTTTGACTTATAGGTACCTAAATAGGTATTGTATGTTGTCAGGAAGGACATGCCATCACCTCCGATAAGCCCGCGATCTGAGGGTATGTTAATTAAATCCCATAAACATAAACAATTACTCATTACTTAAATTACTCTTTGCATTCACTGAAGTTTATTTTGCTTTTAGTCTGATTTATACGGATAAAATCTCACTAAGTATGTGAGCACTGACGCAGTTAAGAATCTTCGAGAAGAGTGATATGGATTTGTGCAAACAGATGTTTTTTATTTTATTTTTTCCTCGTAACAGGCTTAGCTCTTTCAATAAATTATTGATGGTAATTTCTCTTCTCATTTTAATTTTAGGATACACCAAAAGAATCTGAATGGGGTCCATCACCGAGGTAGCCTGCCACGTTTCCCAAAACTCCACACAGATACTTAGCCTTGTAAAAGTAAGTGTCGAAACAGGAAGGTAGAAATGCTATGAAGTTAGTTACTTTATAGCAGGTATAGCCCTGTTAGCTGAAAGTTACGGAGGGAGCGTGAAGACAAAAAGGATGTAGCGACTTAAAATAGGATTTCCCCCATCTTCAGCTGACCTGCTTTTGTAACCGATCTGATTCATACTTGGGCTGACGGACTCGGACTCGGATGGGAACTCAGTAAGGTGGTTTTTGGTGAGATTTTTCTAATAAAACTTGAATTTTTTTGTTTGTTCTGGAATATAATATTTTAACTTTTTGAGATGTACCTACCTACCTACCTACCTAAGTATTAAGATAATTATTTTACAAATAAGTATGTAAAAATTAACTGATTGTTAAATATCAACGTGTTTGATATTTTAAATATCAGACAATTTTACTTAGTAAGATGTCATTAAAAAACTGAAAAAATCATTTTGAGTACCTACCCTGGCAAGGCATATAACACTGGTTCCGACCCTGAAACCGCCCGCTTCCTGGTTCCCACCCTGGAACTAATAGGGTCCAGTCCATGCTAAAAACAAAAGTGCAGTCGAGATAAACGTCTGTATTGAGATAATTGCACCCATGTTTAGCTTACAGCCAATCGAGCTGTTGGAGAGGTGCTGTTGCCACAGGATTATCGACCACATGGGGTTCGTATTTAGTTCAGGGCTACTCCGCCAGATGTCATCTGGTCTCAGGGTGACGTCACGAAGCATGCGCTGTCGGCCCCTTCAGTCCACGGTTCTCGAGCTGCCATTTCAGTTTTTCGACAAATTGTTATTATTTTTTCTTAACATAGCCCGGGCTATAAAGCGTGGAAAGCAGCCTAAAATTATTTAAAAAAGTTGAGAGTTTAATTGTAGGGTAAAGATTAAGGTAAAGCTCTGTTTTTGTCAGCTGGACTGTAGGAGTTCTGTGGGGGCTCATCCCACTGTGTTGTGCTTTTACAAAAATCTATAACTGTGTTGTTTTTGTCCGTAGGGTGAATTTTCGTCGAAGCTGAACCAGACTGTTCAGGGACTTTCGGATTCGATAAAAAAATCGGGGCAGCAACTAAATAACGTTTTCCTGGCTATTCCGCTGGATTCTTCACCACCCCTAAAGGAAAAGAATAGGAAAAGGTGAGATTGGTAAAGTGCCCACCCACCCTCCATCTTGTGTTTCGCAGCATTGCAAATTCTAGAATGTGCAGTTTACCCCTTACGCGCGTTTTTAGCCCGAAATACGTAGCAAAGTAATTCGTTATTGGCTCCATCGAGTTCCAATGATTAGTTTTGGAGGAGCCATCAGAGTAAACCACGTTACTTAAAATTTGTGAGTTTTTAAGGTTTTTTTTATCCTTGTCTGCACTTATTACTTGCTTCTGGTTACTAACTCAAATGTACCTCCAATCATCTTACTACAGTTAGTTACCTACTTTTCAATTGATCAGATTGTCCTGGTACAAGACGGTTGTAGTTGCTTTCGGTGTTTTGGCAATTTCATTTTCCGTCTACTACGATTGTTCATTTTCGGTCTGAGCTTGGTCTGTGGTCACTTCAGAAGCGAGTGTAATTTTATTTCTTTTCAGCTCGTGGTCAGACTGTGATCGTTTGGAATCCAACTTTAACTGTAGGTCGCTGTCCTCACCCCTGTGAAATAATTAACTTTCCTTACTTATTATGTGTGGAACATCAATAAATAAACAAGCGTATAATTCATTTTCATCAGTCACATGCAACAACAAACACAGACTGATCTCGACGTCGTCATAGAACAATAGCAGAAAGAATAATAGTTAAATAAATAATAGTTTAATAATAGCTAAATTCAGAAAGTCACAAGTAATCAGTCAAAGTCAATTCTAAAAAGTCATTGGGCAACACTTCAGGATAAAGGTTAATGTAGATACAGTCCCTCATGACGAGTGCTCAGGCTGGTATTGGACCAACTCCCTTCTAGTCTAGGTCGGAGGAGCTCTAGTAGCTCCTATCCTTAGATTCTGATAGTGTTCTATGTTAAAAACACTTGTCTTACCCCTAGTGAAGAGCTACCCCGAAACGGTCCCGCTGCCGCTGTACCAATTCTCGGTTTGTTTGTCCGCAGGGCTTCGAATGCAGACCCTCTTCATAGTGATGTCATAGCAAGCCGGGAGGGGCCGCGAGGGCTGACGGAGGCCCTCGCCTGGCCTGCCGCTCACTCAGGTATGCTTCATTTTTTTCCTTAGAATCACTGGCTTCAAGTATTCTCAACCTGGAAGGCAACTGGCCATACCTTAAGGTACAGGGAAAACCCGTTAAAACAGACAACTGGGTGTCTGTACTGGTGAACTTGTGAGAGAAATATTGTAACAATGGCAAGTTTCCAGACGGTGACGAAGTTTTTATAAATGCTTGACGTCTCTCTATAAAGGCAAAATCAATTATTCTTTGGTTGAGTCGTCTATATTTGGATACTGTCCGTCAAAAGAAAGAACTCTTGAATTCCGAGAAGAACCACTGATATGTTAGGTTGCAAATAGTTAGTATCGACGGACAAGCCAAAAAAAATTCAAGATTTTCTTTAAAAAATATGAATGTCTTTATTTGAATTTAGATGCGTTGAGCCGACCAGAATGAGCTCATCTGAAGAGGACTATGGACGTCCACCCAGGTTGCACCCGAAACCGTCAGCAGGCGGGGCCAAAACCAAGTATCACTCTGAGCAAGCAGCTACCGCTTCCAAGTACCATCCAGATCAACCAGGCCTGGTCAAATATCATTCTGATCAAGGGACTACCTCTTCAAAATACCATTCAGAGCAAGGAGGTCCCGTTAAATACCACACCGAACACGCGGCCCCCTCTTCAAAGTACCACCCTGACCAAGGTGGCGTTGTCAAATACCACTCTGAACAAGGAGGAACCCTCAAATATCACTCTGATCAAGGAGGGGGGAACTCATCGAAGTACCACGGGGAGCAGGGGTCTTCAAAATATCACTCCGATCAAGGGTCCTCTAAGTATCATGAGCAGGGAGGTGGCACTACCAAGTATCACTCTGATGGAGCTTCGAAGTATCATGAGCAAGGCGGTGGCACTACCAAGTATCACTCTGATGGATCTTCGAAGTATCATGAGCAAGGAGGCGGAGGTTCAAAATATCATGATCAGGGAGGAACGGTCAAGTACCACGTGGACCAAGCGGTCGGGTCGTCCAAATACCTTGCGGAGCCTGGCGGTGGATCATCAAAGTATTTGGTTGATCATGGAGGTGGGGCTTCATCCCCTCAGGAGGGAGCTCGCTACACCTTGGGGCCGCCCTCACCATCCACCCGACTCCACACTGAGCGATTTGACAGGTATGTGCCTCAGTTGCTAATTTTTTAGGAACCACGAAGTTTAGTTTCTGAGGTTAAAAAGACATATTTGTGTCAGATTTGCGAGCTTAGAGGTTTGCGGATAATTTACAGAAAGTAAGAAACAACTGAGAAAAATCGATACAACCTCCAACTCATTTGGAGAAATACCGTATTTTCTCAGTTGTTTGCTGTTTCCTATAAATCATTTTCAAACTTCCGGATGACAAAATAATAAGCAAATGGAAAGAAAATTTTTAATTTATGGTTTAGTGGTGAGCGGGGCTTCCCTGTCCCTTTACGGGACCCCCTTAACGAAATTACTTTCACAAAAAGCCCCTAAGTCTGCACTCACTCTCTAACACGATTGATGTGAGACGTTACCACTTAGGACTTTTGATTTTGATTATTCATAGTTCCGTTTATTTTTTTTTTATTTTTTTTAGGTATTCAACGCTTCCTAGCCATCGTCGTTACAGCTATGCAGCACAAGATCGTTACCTACCACCCCCCGCTCCAGCGCCTAGTGAACGGTACGTAATTTCCAAACCTTCCATAAAATAACGGTGATGCGGTCAAAATAAAAATATCCTACAATTTCTTAGGGAAGGTGTCAGAAATTTTAGTAGACAAATTGCATTGAGTAGTGAAGCGAGGATAGTCGGGTCCTAAAAGAAAAAATTTACTTTCGGTGAGGCGCAGTGTTGTGGTGAGCTCCCAGGAACTCCTTAGGCTCGAGTCATGGACCTATTTTTTCATATAGGTATGATGCCATGATCTGAAAATTACTGTCTCTTACCTCACGATTTATTTCTTTGTTCCTCAGGTACATTCCATCAGAAAGGTACATCCCACCACCAGCACCAAGCAACGATCGTTACCAAGACCGATTTCTCTCTGAGCGGTTTTACCATACGGCGTCTGGTAACCCAGGCGATCCGTATATGCGCCGTGATTTGGGTTACCATCATCACTACCGGCTCCCACACCCTCCGTACCATGGATACCACCCCAACTACCACCCTGCGTACCACCACCGATCGCGGGGACTGTTGTACACCCCGCACACACCCCACCACGTTCTACCTTCCCCCACTCGCGCCCACCTACGCTGTTGCCCCAGCCCTAGCCATTATGTTACGGACGAGGTGCCAGTTTTGGCGGCGAGCCTTACTTCAGGTCAAAACCTTAAAAGTTTCAGTGCGAGTGTTAATGTGAATATTGTTGCGGGCGATCGCGCGTCGCCGCTACTGCCGCGAGAATATATCGGGGCCAGTGGCGGCCGACACGTTTCGACCCCCACCCCCCCGCCGTGTGAAGAAGTTGAACCCGCGGAGGGCAGACTGCACTACCCCCCTGCAAGACGCTCTTGCTCGGGGGTACTGGAACCCGTGAGCACCTCTGCGAGGAGGGCTTTAGCCCCCCCGGGCAATGATGCTTCTCCTACGCCTGTGGCTGTGTCTTGTGTCGTTTCCTGTCCTTCGCATCCACCTCTTTGGTGAGTTCTCACTTTGATTTTTCTGTCTCTGTTTCAGTGTTTCAGGATTTTTTTCCTCAGCTTTATATTTGCTCGAAACGTCGTCCAAGTTTTTGTGTTCGGTTAGGTGTGTTGTGAAAGCGCACCCCCTCCCACGTCCAACGATGGACCATCGAGATTAGGCCCTGGATATCAGATGAACCGTCTCATGAAGCAGGCCACTCTTTCTCTGGTTATTGCGGTATATGGTAGCCTTGATTAACCTGTGGATGGTTCCGAGTTATTTTTTTGAGGAATGTTCGAATCCTGGATGGTGTGTCTGTGTCATTTTAGGAACCTGCAATCATGGTAGCACCGTACGTACATGTATAGGTATTTTTTCGAGTGAAGTACTTGCTATGGAGTTAAGCACACAGTTAATCAAAAGAGCTGAGACGTGGAGCTATGCCGTCAAAAATGCTTAAAACATGCAGACATGCATGATGGCATGCATCTATGATTACCTAGGCACCTTGTTACAATCGCCATATGGCATGCGAAAACGTTGAATGGTCTAAACCCCCCCACTGATGGCTTGAGTTTCTGTACGAGCTTGTAATCGTTTTGACTTTTTTGTTTCGGTAATTGTTATAATTGAGTGAAAACGGTTGAAGGGACGTTTGAGAAGTGGGGGAGAGAAACTGCCCCCCGCCCCCTCCACCCAACACATGCGCACTACGCCCATGCTCTCGCTTTATATTGACTCTCACCGTCCCCTAGTTCTCGCTTAGTTCTGAACTGACCCCCTCGGGGTTACCACCCTTTTCTTTTTACCTGTCCCCCTTAAAGCACTGGAAGGGGGAAATGAGAATAAGAAAGACAGAAGACAATTAGAAGGAAACTAAGTTTATTAGCTTCGTTCCCCCCCGATTTTTTATACTTTTTCAAGTCTCTTCTCCCTAGCCTGCCCACTGCAAAGTTCAGGTCGTAAACCCATTGCAATTAATTAGCCCTTTTAGTAATTTGGGAGATTCCTAACATTTTGTGCTATCCTCGTTGAGAGATAGAGCTTAGTTTAGTGCTTAAAAAAATGTTTCACGAAACCACAGGGTTCCCTGAAGTTTTCCCTGGTATACCGCCAATGGTTGAAAAAATATATAAGACTAATGTGAAATGAATACTTGCAACCGCACTTACACTTTCACTTACACTTTCACTTACACTTACACTTTCAGATTCGACCACCAGTGGGCGCATAGTGAAATTAGTACGTGTACACCGACTTTTGAATTACATAATCATGATTTTTGCAGGCGCATTGTTATAAATTACATAATTTTTTTTTCCAAAATGGGGTTCCACATCCACATGCCAAAAAGTTTGAGAACCGCTGGGTAGGACATCGTTAACTTTTCCCCAGATAATCTCAGATTACATTTTATTTTATTTTAGATAAGATAATAATTAAATAGCAGGGGTTTATGACCGAATCGTTGGTGTAGATATAATGTTATCTTTATCTGTACATATTTTTGAGTTATCTGTTGTTTTTTCCGTTCCACATCATGCACTAATAAGTTTTAATAATAACACAAAACACGCCCTGGCAACTGAGACAGTTTCTGCTTTTAAGGTTACCTGGGGCAAAAAAAAAAAGAGGAGGCAAAGGGAGAGAGCTCAGCATCCAGCTGGAAAACATTAATTCATGCATAATACAATGAAAATTGTAAAACGCGCGTGTCGAGAGCAGAATCAAGCGAAGGCAGAGAAAGAAAAAATAATTAAAAAATATCCGGTCTGAAATAGAGAGCACCCTCAACCCCCTCAGCACCAGCTCTATTGGTTCATAGCACGCCATCCTACTCCCTCGCTCTTTAGATAAAATCAGGTACGCTGAAATCCTGAATAACCTTTTCCGGTTATCTTTTGTTAATTACTTGTAAATTCCCAGTAGTATCAATTTCTATAAAAAATTTGGAAATTGAACCTTTTTTCAGCTTCCCTTTTCCGAAATTCTGCTGGAAAAACTGTGAAAAATTTCCCCGAGGGGTTAACCACTCCAGAGATTGCTTGAGATTGCCTGAGCTTCCACAAAGATTTCCTGAGATTCTCAACGAGATTCGTGGAAAGACGCACCCCAAAGGTTTAATTACTCCAGAGATTTCCAAGGTTCCTTGAGATTTCTTAAAGGTTTCCAATGATTTCCTGAGATTCCCAACGAGATTCCTGGAGTGGTTAACCCCTGGAATTTCCCTTTGAAAATGCCAGTTTTACGCAATTATACTTACCTAAAAAATGGGAGCAGTGCACGAGGTTTTGGCTTACACTTCATTGGTAGAAACGGGTCTAAAGTCTTCCCCAGTTCTGAGAAGGAATATTACAACTAGTGATGCACAATGCAAGAACAAGAACAAGAAACGGCATTTCTTGTTCTTGTTCTCGCAAAGCGACTCTTGCTCTTGTTCTTGCAGTAAAAATCCTATATTGTTCTTGTTCTCGCAGTAGAAATCATTTCTTGCTCTTGTTCTTGTTCTTGCTGCGAGACTCTTGCAATTTCTTGCATACACATGGAATTTTCTGCTGTTAAAATGTGGTTTTTTGCCGACCAAGCGGCCATTTCAAGTGCTATCTATCGTCGCATAGTCTACAGAGTTTTTCGTACAAAATATGGAATGCAATCCATGAATGAAGCTTTCGAAAAAAACAGCCTGGATTTATGCAAGACTCTTGCGAGAACTCTTGCAAGAGTTCTTGTTCTTGCAAGTCACTTCTTGTTCTTGTTCTTGCAGCAAAAATCAACTCTTGTTCTTGTTCTTGTTCTTGTTCTTGCATGCAAGAAATGCAAGAACAAAAGCAAGACAAGAAATTTTCGTGCATCACTAATTACAACCAATAAAATCCCTGATTTTACCTATAAATTAATCATGCTTCCTCTTTATCGGAGGCTAGAATTGATTTCCAATATGAGAAATTCGTAAATATGTAGAATATGTCAGATTTACGCTCTAATAAGCGGTTAATTACAAAATACGAGTGGCAAACTAATTAACTGATGCATTACGGTTCACTGAGTTGACTCTCTGGAGTCCTCATTTCCTCATCCCCACTATTACTGAATTACTGAGTCTACTGGAAACTTGAATCAGCTCATCAGTAATTGACACAGACCATGTTCTTGATTTTGTATAATATTCCTACTGTTCGTAGTCCCAGCCATGCACGATGAATTCCAGTGTTTTGGCTGAGACGGTTGACTTCCTCCGAGGGGTTAACCACTCGTTGGGAATCTCGTTGGGAATCATTGGAAATCTTTATGAAATCTCAGAGGGAATCTTGGAATTTTTTGGATTTGGGGTTCATCTTTCCATGAATATCGTTGGGAATCTTTGGAAATCTTTATGGAATCTTAGTGGAATCTCTGGAGTGGTTACCGCCTCGGGGTTCATCTTTCTATGAATAACGTCGCGCGTCGGGAATCTTTGGAAATCTTTATGGAATCTCAGTGGAATCTCAAGGAATCTCTGGAGTGGTTACCCCTTCGGGGTTCATCTTCCTATGAATATCGTCGGGAATCTTTGGAAATCTTTATGGAATCTGAAGGAATCTCTGGAGTGGTTACCCCCTCGACTTTCTCCCTCAATAATTGAATTCCATAAGTTTGGGCTTGTGATGTGGGACGCTGCTGTGTCTGGGTAGTGTTACTGCAACATTTTGTTTACCCCCACTCACCCGAAAGTTATAAAAAATAACGATATAGTGGGTCGTATTGAGAGATGAGAATTGGGAAAGCAATCGGTGTGGAAAGAAAGAATTGGAAGAATCGAGACAAGAGCCATTAGAACAGCACAGCTCGCCGCGCGACTTTCGAGCCCGCGATTTACAACCTTCTCATATTTCTTTCACCAATAGGCGGGGGAGGTTGGGGGGGGGGGGTAGATTTATCTGTTCTTTTCAATTTTGTGTAGAGCCTGGATCTTTCCACACACACATTCCCTCTCAATCGCTTGCGCTGATAGCCTCTCCCACTTTATCCCCTCTCTCCGAGTTACGAGAATGGGGGGATCATTAGAACATTGAGTTGGGTACTTTCCAAGGCGTTTAGATTCTAGAGGTTGTCTCGTATGAGTGAGAAATAGGGATCAGGGAGGACCCAAGCTGTCAAGCATGGACTGCGATTGTCAGCATGATTTGACGTCACCATATCGTCGCGGTCCAATGTAACAGTGAGCTAAGTCAGTTTTTTTTTCAAAAATGGGTTTTCTGCAGATTTGGGACCGTGAAGGTTCACTCTTCAATAATAAATCGAGTTTTGGTCGATATACCCGCTCTAAAGTTCTTAATTTTAAATAACTCACTCGCATAAAACTTCAGTGTAACAGTGAGTTATGTCGTATTGGAGGGCCTAAAATGAGCCAAAAACCGTAATTTCACGGATGGTTACAAGTAGTAGGTATTAAGCATGAAAATAAGTAGTATCACGAATCACGACTACTCTGTCGTCCCATTGTGAAGTGAGGCTAAACATTGGTTGTTATTGATTGGTCAGTGCTATCTATAAACAGCAATATCGATTTTCCAACTTAGCTCACTGTTACATTGGACCGACGATATTCAAAATGACAACCTCTAAAATTCATAGATTTGGATAGGCTGTCTTGCGCTAAAGTGGAAAATTAGTTTCTTTGTTAATCCCAGTAAGACGGGGTTTATCTTTACAATACAAACGTTGCATATCGTTCACGTACATATTTATCTGCAGGAGTTTGCAGTATGAACTGGTTAACAAAAAACTTGGGCCTTCCATAGTGCATTGGTCCATGCACTGGGCGCTGGGCGAGGCTTTGGCTTCGAATCCCGATATTCTGTTGGTCATATAATATATATTCACGGAAAGGCTATAAAGGACGCGAAAATATCACCGTTAGTGGGATTTCCTATATGTGCAGACTTCGCATGTATCCGTACGGGTGTTTTTGTTCTTTCTGTATGTTTCTGGGTATTGGGAAGGGGGGGAAGGGGGGAGGGGGTAAATGAATTAGCACTCCAGGCGCTCCAGTTCTGTATACACGGAGTTGTGTAACAATCAGGCTATAAATTAAACAGAACATGGTTTTGTTCAGGATGAATAACTGGGAAGTACTTTTTCTATCAGAGTAATAGTTGACTTCGCAGGGACTATGAGGGAGTGCTGACTAATTTGTATTCATAAAACGTGCGTCGCTCCCTAGTCCTAATACGTTATAGCAAAAGCCACCCCTGCCTTGCATATACGAATTGTCACGCTTAATTGTAAGTTACAATTTACTGCTCTATGTTGTTATACAGTTCGCAAATTTACTGCCCTCCGTTTTCCGAGTTCATAACCATAGTTTTACTCCAGATCCTTTCTATTACAAATATACCCAAATACATGTATACGTTGTATATCGTATGCAGCAACCACGTACAATAGGTATGTAGGTATTCGCGACGGCACCTGTGGGTCCTCATCGTATAAAAAATATCATTCATGTAAGTTCTCTGGGTATAGTATCGCCACTCTGACCTGCCTGGCCCGAGGGCATTCTGTACTGTTCACTGTACACAGAATGCCCTCGGGCCAGGCAGGTCAGAGTGGCTGTACTATAGCTGATGATGCATTTCTACGACCCATAAGCGAAGTATTTTTAATTTTTTCCCTTTGGAGAAACTCTGAATTTTGACTTTTGACGTATCGAGACAGATTCCCAAATTTCCCGCTGGCTTCAACAGTTTTCCAAACGCTGAATATACATTCGCTATTTTTTTACGTTTGAACTTCAAACTTTGTGAGAAAACTATTGGATATTTAAATATTCTGAAATATAATATGACTTTTTAACGTCATTGCACATGAGGATATGTTGTGATTTCACGATCGAGTGATTTTGGACAATTTTTTTTTTTTGTACAAAAATCACTCGATCCTAAAATCACAACATAGCCTCATGAGTAATGACGTTAAAAAGACATATTATATTTCAGAATATTTAAATATCCAATAGTTTTCTCACAAAGTTTGAAGTCCAAACTTAAAAAAATAGCGAATGTATACTCAGCCTTAACATGGCATATTGGCATACTATAATTTTTAATGGAAAAAATGTGGAACATACTGGGAAATTCGTGAATCTCCTTCATATTTTTTCAACCTAAGGGGGAAAAAATAAAAACAATTTGTCCTTCGTATAGAGTTACTCCTATGGTCGGACTCATGGGAATAGTAAATGGTAAATGCTGTGGAGAAGGAATTTTTGTCAAAAAACGGTGAGGTTTTTAGGTGAAAGGGGGTGGGGGATGAAATACTGATGGCTGTTATCGACTCATCTGTCGTTGCCAGATTCAGATCGTCAGCACATTTTGGACCTCACTCAACAAACAGAATTCAATAAATAACCGAAAGTCTTTACCGGATATAAATTTCCATCCTAATCAGATCAGCCAGAAGGTAGTTGATTTTATGGACTAGAAATATTTCCCATGCAAAAATAAAATCCGTGAGTTGAAAATTTTGAAGAAAAAAATGTTATGTAAACTCCACCCAATCTCTTCTGTAAAACTGAGCCGTTGCCCAACTCGTGCAGTCTTGTGTATGATAAAAGGTACCTCTGAACCGTTTATTTGTTGATGTGTTCAAGGTTTGTGGGTCTGGTAGGTTGCCTCTTGTGAATTTTGAGTTGGGTTACCCGGTGACGTCAGATTAAACTCAACCTGCAAAAATAATTAGAACCCATATAATAGCTGAGGGTTGGGGGGGACCAGCCCAGCAACTAGACCGTTTTCAAGAACTATCCATTGTGCTCAGCTGGCAGCACTACCAAATACCAGCTCCCCAGCCATCGAGTAAACGATGGGGACCTACAGTTTTAGGTGGGTTCCGAACCACCACAGCCTCGATATACATTTCATTTGACATGCTGAACATATCAGAGGTGAATGCCGAGCAGAAAAACCTTATGGTAGGATTGGGATCGAACCGGTGTGACTCGGCTCTCACTGTTCCTCAAAATTCGACCATTTAGTCCACTCGGCTATCGAGGCCGTATTAAAACCCATACTGGGGAAACAATATGGTGAGTACTTAGGTGACAACTGGTGTGCGAGACAAGCAAGAAGTGCAGTTTACAAAATAGTTGCACTCAACTTTTGTGATTGTTTTATCCGAAGTAGAGTTGAGTGCTTTATCAGGCGATCATACCAGTGTTTAGCGAGCGTGTTAGGAATAGCAGATTTATGGCGAGGTGCAGGAGTTATGGTTTTTGACTTCCTCTAGGTAAGTAAATAGCATGCATTGGCGTGAATTGGCATGCAGTCAGACGACTTGGGCGAAGTTGCTAGGAATTAGTGTGATTTACGATTTGGGTTTGACCGGTCTTTTGGTCTGTCGACTGTCGTGAAGGTTGTTTATGTTATAGCGCTGACGTCTGCCGCATTGTGAAAATAGAAAAACATCACGTATTTGTATTTTCATGTAGGATTTCAGGAGTGTTGAAAAAGTCTGTGAAAGGGGCTTCTTAACTGAGATAACCCGCCCGAAACTCATGCTTCTCTGGAGATTTCCAGATAGCCCCGAGTAAAAAGAAAACCGACGAAACCGTCAGTTGCTTTTGAGTTTTCCCAGCAACTTTTTTAACGGCTGAGTTAATTACCTTTCTGCCTTTTCCAGGAGGGCGGTGGGAAGTAGCACACCTCAACAGCCTTCAACAGACAGCTCTTCTCGAACAGGTTCGCAGACTCCCTGTACGGATTCAACCCCCGTCAGCGCTCAGAGCTCTTCTGCCACTTCCAGTCACTCCGAGCAACCCCGGGACCCCTCTCCTACGCCAGGTAACCCACCCGAGTATATGAAGAGTCTCTATTCAAAAAAATTGTTTACATGCAATTTTATGGGACAAATAAGTATGTTCAGGTTGTACCTACAATTTAGTGCAATTCGCTAGGTATACCGAATAGAAAGCGCCATACAATAGTTACGATAGTTATGCACGAAAATTTCTTGTATTGCTTTTGTTCTTGCATTTCTTGCATGCAAGAACAAGAACAAGAGTTGATTTTGGCTGCAAGAACAAGAACTCTTGCAAGAGTTCTCGCAAGAGTCTTGCATAAATCCAGTCAGTTTTTTTCCAAAGCTTCATTCTTGGATTGCAGTCCATATTTTGTACGAAAAACTCTGCAGACTATCCGACGATAGATAGCACTTGCAATGGCCGCTCGGTAGGCAAAAAACCACATTTTAGCAGCAGAAAATTCCATGTTTATGCAAGAAATTGGAAGAGTCTCGCAGCAAGAACAAGAACAAGAGCAAGAAATGATTTCTACTGCAAGAACAAGAACAATATAGGATTTTGACTGCAAGAACAAGAGCAAGAGTCGCTTTGCGAGAACAAGAACAAGAAATGCCGTTTCTTGTTCTTGTTCTTGCATCGTGCATCACTAAGTTACGAGATGAACGAGAAGTATGATTAGTTAAAACTATAAAACCCTTAGTTCTGACAACTGAAAAGCTGTAGTCTCTTATTTTTATTTCAATCTTTCTCTAATTTTTTGAAAATTCTACGTACCCTTTACGTCGCATCCTCATTACGTGATAATCCGTCAGCTATGGCTCTAAAAGTCGTTAATATCTTCAGCTAAAGTCGCGAAAGTTGAGGCGATTAAAAAGATTTTCCGACTGATGTAGAATGACCTAAATAAAATGGTGGCTGAGTTTGTTGAGATATCCGCTATCACAGTTTTTTTATGAAAAGAAGATGCCTTTGTCTTAAGCAAACCGTTCTTTATGAATATCTTTAATCTTAAAAAAGACGGAGGATCCAGCAACTTCTTTATAAGAAGATGAGTCTTTTTAGTCTTCAATAGGTACAAAAGATTGGAATAATTTTCGCGTCAGGTTTTGGGGGCTTTTGTCTCTAGGATTCTTGATGAATTGTAGAGCTACAGTAGAAAGACGATGGAGTAAGGACACTTCGGTTTCATTTCATGCTTATCGTCATTTAAGAACAAGTGCCCTAAAAAGGGACTGGATTACTATTGAGAATTTGAGAAATTCTTTGTTCTGGAATAGAAGATTTCATTTTTTTTTTTCTAAATAAAAGTAGTCCTATTGTATAACCCCATCTGCTGGAAGGAAGCCCTTGTCGTAGCTACCGGAGGTACCTTGGCAATTTGACAAAACCTTTGCAAAAATTTCCGTGAAAAACCGCATAGAGAGAAAATCGGAGGACTATTTGCACGAAGAGAGATTACACATTTCCCTTTGTGTATTTCGAAACGCAGGGTATGAATGACAGTTCGAATTAATTTCACAATCCTTTTTTTTTTAACGCGCGGCGTTCATTGAACATTTCCGCTGATATGTGTGAGATTGTGGGGTTGTGAGATTTTTTAGCCGAAGCCTAAGAAGAGCCAAGCCAAGGAGAAGAAGCCGAGGGGTTAACCACTCGTTGGGAATCATTGGAAATCTTTATGAAATCTCAGGGAATCTTGGAATTTTTTTGGAGTGGTTACCCCTTCGGGGTTCATCTTTCTATGGATATCGTTTGGAATCTTTGAAAATCTTTATAGAATCTCAGTGGAATCTCAAGGAATCTCTGGAGTGGTTACCCCCTCGGAAGAAGCCGAATAGGATTAGGCCGGAGCCAGTTTAGGAGTGGGCCAGTGCATCCATGTCATACGCGGAAAATTCTTCCCTTATGCCGGGATTCGAACCCGAACTCCTCAGGACTGATACTGATAGTCACATAAAAAATATTATTATTTAATAGTGTCCTGTTATTAAGGGTCCGCTATACCTGACGGTGCATTTTTTGCCGCCCATAAGATTAACATTGCGAGCGGCGATTCATTTTCAAGGTTTACCATTGGTTGGAAAGACAAAAAATTTTGCCTGTACCTAGCCCTAACAATGTTCTAGGGAGTGTTCGAAGCAGATTTCCCATTTTTTTACTGGTTTTCGAGATACAGCTACGGCTAGGTACAGGCAAAATTTTGTGTCTTTCCAACCAAGGGTAAACCTTGAAAAGGAATCGCCGCTCGCAATGTTAATCTTATGGGCGGCAAAAAATGCATCGTCAGGTATAGCGTCCTCTTAAACACTCAGGGGTAAAAACTAAGGAGAACGTAGGATTTCTTTATGGCTACTTTATTTTTTGCAGATGAGGTCTCAAGCGCGCCAGTGGAGCACCATCCAGACAAACGAGACCAGTCTACTTCCACCGGACCCTTGCAGAGGCCGAGAGTCGCTGCTACAGCTGATCGCCTTCCCAATACCTTCCGGGAGCAAGCCTTAGCGTAAGTTTTTTCTAAACTAAGACATGATTTACAACATTTTTGCAACGCAACACTGAATAGCCCTAAATGAGACTTTGACACCCTTGCTGATATTATTGTCGGTCGGCCGACTTGGTTCTTATTTTCAAATATTGTATATTTTGATCGGGAAGTAGGAAGAGTGATTGAGGTTGGCAACAAAGCCAAAAATCATAGGTTAATCAAATATGCCGTAACGCCCAATTTTTTTATTTTATTTTTTATTTGCAGGTTCTGGAGGGAAGAGACCAATAACTTCATGGGCCTCAGTAAGAAGTTTGAGAAGAGAGATCAGTACTTATGGCATGAGAGACATAAGCGGCTACTGGTCCGCCAACTCGGAGAGCTGGCCGACGATATCCCGTTACCCAAACTCCACACCCCGCCTCAACAAAGTGCCTATCCTCAGGTACAGTATATACACCCCGCCTCAACAAAGTGCCTATACTCAGGTGCAGTACCTAGACTCAATACATGTATTACGTAGCTGGTGTATGGAGTCTGGCCCATCCTTATTCCTCCTTCCATCTCTGTCATATTCTGTTGCAAATCTGTCGCAGAGCTTCACTAACTTTTTCTCGTGAATTATAAATCGTGTATGAAAGTAATAAGTAAAACTGATTATTCTGTAGTGCCGGAGGTGCAGACATGGGCTGGCAGACAGTCTGTTTTTATTATTTTTCTCTCGAACCTCTAAAAAGCTAAAATCGGGAATTTTTCAGGCCAGAGACTAAACCGAAAATGACATAAATTTGTTTTTCGATGAAAGGGGACAATTTAGGGGATGGAGAGATAAGGGGGAGAGGGGGGGATACGTTAAACCTGACGTCAGACGTCAGGCCGCCAACTAACGTGCCGTGACGTTTTCATTCCTTCCATGCTACAAAAACACACTCTGAGCACTTGAGAGTTGTCACGTTTGTGGTAACTTGACACCTCTGACGCTAAGCTTATCATGTTATAAACCTTGTGATAGCTATCACAAACCTACAAGAATGTACGCTTTTGCTTTAAACGTCAGTCACGTCCCGTTTACGAAGTGCTCTTTACTTTCGCTTATGAAATATGTCACGGCAAATGTATTTGTCATATTTAATGGTTGTATATTACCCTGGAATAATGTTACATCCGGAGTACGTACTTCAAGATAAACCTTCACATTTAGCGATATCTGAGAAAATTCAAACCCAGCTTGTTCGTCCATCCACATAGGGTGGATTGTGAAACCCCAGAAAATTTAATCTGCCGTACTGCCGCGGATTTCTTAATCATAGCCTTTGATATATGTTTTGGTTACTCCAAGCTGACTTTAGTTGCTATTTTTTTTTAACGCGCGACATTCAGAGAACACATGCGCCGATGAGTTGGTTGTTACATTTTTTTGCCGAAGCCGAAGACGAAGTGGCCGAAGCCGAATATGGTTGGGCCGAAGCCAGTTTAGTAGTGGACCGAAGTCAATACATCCATGTCGGAAGCGGAAAATTTTTCCGTTCCGCAGGGATTCGAACCCGGACCTCTTGGGACACAAAGCGGACCCGTTGACCACTCGGCTACTGAGAGGCACTTTCGTTTGCTAATGTTTGAGGGTTTGTTTCACTTATAGGGGAGGGACGGATTTCGGCCTCGTAGGCCGGATGTTCTGCCCAGAGACCAGGATCGGCCATCTTGGATTGACTGCTCCGGTAGCAAAAAGCCCACTGTAGCTCACATGGTCTACTCCTCCGTTTCATACATGTTGGCGGTAATTGTGCCTAACTACCTTCAATTTAGAAAGTTAAGAGTGAAAACACGAGTGGCGCCAGAACGGTTAGTCAATCAATCGATGGAAACAATGAATTCGAGACTACTTCTCTGAATTTTTTTCTGACGTCATTCCAAGGAAACTGGAACTTTCTGTCCAGAAATCAGTTCAATATGTTGAAACTTAGGTACCAATCCTATTTTTATTCTATTTTTAATGGTTTCCTAATCGTTACTAGAAGAATGTTCAGGCTAATATTTGCCTTTTTTTAGACGATGACCCGGCGCAGGCCGCACACGCCTCAGCGGGCGCGGCAGTGGTCGCGCAGCTTCGCTCCTTCTGACGTCCCGCCCTCCGCAAGCCGTCTGTCTCCACAAGAGGTGTTCTTCGCTGGCCCCCACAATCAGCCCGCTTCCCAGGAGGGAGCCGCGGCGAGGGACACCCGTTTGCAAGAACCCTCTGCTCCGAGGTAGGTACACGTGCCAAGTCAGGCTGGGAGCGTACCGATTATTCATAGTTTCTTGAAGATTTTCAGTTGACGCCGATCTGGATTTGGGTTCCATATCCTACCATACGCTAAAAATGCCAATCCGACCCTGAGCAGATATTCCCCTGATCAAGAAGAAGTTTTGATCAGCCCTAGATTTGCAAGAAATTATGAGTAATCGGTACGCTCCTAGCCTGACTTGGACTATAATCTATCCAGTCGCAGGCTGCGTTCATATCCAAGACTGCTGAGTACTGTGCCTAGTAGTTATCAGTCGTGTTTTTTAGGCTGTTGGCACGGTGCTGTTTGTTGACGTTTTTTACTGAGGAAACTGTTATTTGTTCTGAAATATAATGGGCACGTATTTTTAACGTCTTATTTTCTAGTGGACCAACGTTCGAAAATAAAAGGAGTAAAGTAAGTGTGTCAAGACTGGCAGCTCATTTATTAAAAGAACTTTTGTTAGCAGGGGGTCAGGCTGGCAGCGAGGACGTGACAGTCCGGGGACGGCTGGACCGGAAGTTGGCAGCTCCCGCATTGACAGCAATTTCCTGGGCCGCGCCTTCGATAACTCGAACCGCCGACAGTATGGAATGGGTATCGCCAGTCGGTTTCTTAGGTATGTTAAGTGACTATTGTAAACGATGCTAGCGGAAAGGGTAAAAACACTGATGGCATTTGTGCAGTTTTTGTTGTAATCATTCCAAATGGTGCCATCACAAGCTATTTGATTAAATCGATTATAGTGGAATTTAACCGTCGATTGATTAAGAATAACAAAAATCGTCAAACAAATCTCTCGTTATGGTGTGGCCTCCGAAATATATTGTAGTTTGACTGATTATTTGTGAATTGATTTTAGAAGGCGACTGCTAAAGTCTTCGGAAGAGGAAGTGCCTCTTCGTGATCAGCTTGATGATTATGACGATTATCGGCCGTACTTCACATACTGGCTTACTACAGCACAAGTCATTGTATTCTTCCTCGCAATATTCGCCTATGGCTTCGGCCCTCCCGGGATTGACCTTAGCCGAAAATCTGGACTGGTGAGACTATTTTTTGGCACACATTATTGCCAGATGATGATTTACTTAGGAGAATGTTTTAACCTCATGAGACTCATGTTTCATGTTTTGAACGTAGTCATAAAATAATGGAGTTCGGTTGCTGCATTTCGTGCAGTGGTTGACAAACAACCAGTTTTTTTGATTTCATACCTCGGCTGAATTTAAAAAATTTCGGTATTTGTCGTTCAAATGTAAGAAGTTCTCTCTTCAAAATTGGCAGATTTTATCGAAATTATTTTCTGTCGTCACCCTGAAAAGTATATCATTTTTACTTTCTCGCTAGCCATATATTTTATCGTTATTTTCTTTTGCTTGTATTTTCAGGTTCTTGTGACATCATTGTCTCTGCAGCAAGTGGAATACCTTGAACCTGCCAATTTCTTTCTGGGCCCCCGAGCCGCAGATCTGATTCACATTGGAGCCCGCTATGCACCGTGTATGAGAAACGACCCTATGATAAAGAAACAGCGGGAAAAGTGGCGGGAGCGGGAGCGGGACACAGCCTGTTGCATACGAAATGATGACTCTGGCTGTGTCCAGTCTAGCCAAGCCGACTGTTCTGTAAGTTTCACGCTTCATTCTGTGAATATACGTTGATTTAAAAAAAAATTGACGAATATGCGAAGCTGTTTTGAAAAAAAATTATTAATGATTCTTCTGTTTACAGTTTTTGCACAATAACTTAGTGAGAGGTCTCGAAGGTCCATCGGTAAGCAGCTGTTTCTATACTTAAAACCATTTCGTTTGATTAAAATATTTCATTTTTCTATTTTCAAGAAGTTAATATGATTTGTTTCCGGGGGAATAAAAGTTAATCTTTGTTATTTTTGTTGCTAGAAGACGATATCGACGTGGAAGAAGTGGACGGCGGGGGATGCGGAGTCTGGCGGACGGATATCCGGTTCTGTTTGTGGATTGGATCCGAAGTAAGTTATCTGGGAGCACTGTCACCATTCTGTGTTCATTTGTTACGTACTCTTAATTGATTTCAATAGTGTCGAAATGTAAATAGTTTTTCATTTAAATGTACCTAAAACAGAAGACCAGTTTTTCTTCAGTGAACTCGCACCATTTTCTGCCGTACGAGACGTCATACCTATTCGATTCTGTTATTTCAAGTTGGTTCTACCACTTGTGGAACGTTCACTTCTTAAGAGGAACCAGTCAGTTTGACTGTTAACGGATTTTCCCCTTTTCTGGAGTAAGCGAAGTGGGGCTGAATCCACGTTAGAATTGTTCCGAAATTCTCCATTTATTATCACTTAGTTGTTGGGACTAACCGCTCGTTTATTTTTCAGATTCTGTGAAAATCCAGCATCAGTAAAGCCTCACGAGTGGCCGGATGACATCACAAAATGGCCAATTTGCCGGAAAACAAGCGCGGTGCCAAGGCGCTACCGACAGAAAGATCGTTACGGGAAAATAGCTGTTGCTGAACACATGGCCTGCGAAGTCATCGGTCACCCCTGCTGTATTGGCATACACGGCACCTGTTCCATTACCACTCGAGAGTACTGCGATTTCGTCAATGGCTACTTTCATGAAGAGGCTTCACTCTGCTCTCAGGTAATGATTTTATCACTGAAAAATGATCAGAAGTTGCAATTGTCATGTTCATTCATATATTACGTAGGCCTATATTATCAACGTGAAAATTGGTGTGTGCTATATTATGTCGATCAGTTTTGAATAGTTTTGATTTTTTGCCACCCAAAACATTGCAAAAGGAATTCGAGAGAAATTTGATTAGTTTCATGGCGCCACCATATCGAAGCTAACATTGGCGCATTATGCCACACAGCCGAATACTGGCTATTCTATACTTGGCTCCATCTTTGGTGATTCTGATGTCACTTTGGTTTTTCCACTCTTCTGACTGGACACGTTCATCCTCAATAGCCTCATGGTCTTTTTAGCGCCAAGTAAAAATGGAAATGTAGCGTTTGTTTTCTTTTTCGTGGCAGGTTTCGTGTATGGAGGACATCTGCGGCATGTTACCATTCTACAACGCGGACGCTCCAGACCAAATTTACCGCCTTTGGACTTCTATGTTCCTTCACGCAGGGTACTTTTACAATTTTTATTTGTGATTCCTTGAATTGATTTTAAAATTATTTTCTACATTGGTAGGAGCGCCTTTTCCTGAATTATTTCCAAAGGAAACTAGTTTAAAAACTTTGGATTCAATAATTGAGTAGAATTTCTCACTAAAATATGAGTTAAAAAACCACTGACACCCCAATATTTATGTTTCTAGGTAGGATGGCATCAATATGTAAACTGTTTGGAATTGCCACTCTTAACGGACGTTATGTTTGGTTTCTAGGATTCTCCATCTAGCTGTGACAGTGTGGTTCCAGTTGTGGATAATGAAAGATCTCGAGAAGATGTTGGGGCCCGTCCGTCTTATGATTTTGTTCTTTGGAAGCGGCATCGCTGGCAGTGCCGCCTCGTGCATGTTTACCCCGTACAGGGCTGAGGTATGGACCTTAATAACTTGCTGAACTCACTGGACATCCAGATAATGTAAAACTCAACATCACAAATCGGTTGTCATACTTTTATAATTTAGGACTTTCCCTACATGTAAAAATTACAAAATAAAATCATTCAATCATTTTTAGACCCAGGTAATAACTGTGAATGAAAACAGATAAAATTAAACCAATTTTTCGCGGATAGCTTTCTAAGGGTGCGTCCCACCATGCCCAGTTAAAATTAAACTGGAGATTTTGTCCTATGTTTACCATATTAAATTTAACTTTTAAGTTAAATTTAACATGGTAAATCTCCAGTTTAATTTTAACTGGGCATGGTGGGACGCACCGAACATTTTCGATTTTGTTACGACAAAAATTTCTTTTCATGCTGAATTTTCGCACGACAGTTTTCCCTTTTATAGTAGGTAGCTGTGAAGGCTGCAGATGCAGGCTTATTTGTTTGGCTCGTTTCTTCGGAACTTCTGGGTATTTATTTGTTCTAAAATAGGATAATATTGTAAATCTTTCTTATAACGTCAGAAACTACATACCTAGTACGTAACAAATGTATCAGTAAAAATTAAAAAAACATATAATTGCGAGTTGTCAGAAGTAATCGTGTATGTTTGTGCAGGTGGGTCCGGCGGGAGGGCATCTAGGCGTTCTTGGCAGCCTCCTCATCCAAACGCTCAACATGTGGCATCACCTCGGTGCCCCGCATGTGTGCGCACTTCGGGTACTTGGCTTCATCTTCTTCTTCCTTTTCCTCGGCTTTCTGCCGTGGATCGACAACTTTGCCCACCTCTTCGGTATCGTCTTCGGAGTGGCCTACACCTACATCATTATCCCCTTCGCCATTATGGGAAAATACGAGAGGGAGAAGAAAATCATATACTTGGGGATATCCGTGGTTTTCGTTGTCGGCTTTAACCTCCTTCTCGTCTGCTATTTTTACTTCCACCCCGTCGAGGAATGTTTACTAACATTTTGCAATCTATTCAGTTGTGTTCCACTCACAAAACACTTTTGCGCTGAGCAAAATATCAATTTTATCAAGACAGGCGATGTATGACCTTGGAGGCCGCTTTGGCCTGACCTACGAAACATTGTCGTCACATTTTTTACTTTATACACACATAAAAACAATATGGTATTCCGTCGAGGTTTGGGACCTGATTGACTGAGTCCCGGCCATCCTGGGTAGCGGTTCACATCCGAGCCCTGTTTGCGATTGGCATCAAAATCGTCACAACTTATTGAGCATACTTCATCACTGCCTACGAAATAGAAAGCTTCAAGAAATGAAGGAAAGAAAGCTTAGAAAGCTTGTATAAAAATTTACACAAGAACTGATCACGTTACCAACTAATGAGGCTATATCAAACTAGAAAAAATTGTTTTATGTCTTTCGTAGGCAAGAGTAAGTAGTTACAGTTAGGAAACAACTCAACAGTGTTAGGTGCTTTCACGAAAAGCATGTAAAATACCGCACAATAACATCCGTTCTTGGACAAGACAATCATGCAAGCTTTGATGCCAAAACTTGAACGGTCGGATGTGTGCCAGTACCGTGAACGGCCGGAAAAGAATCCCTGGAAATGCGCACCCCCTTGTTTAAGTCTGATTAGAAGTCAAACATCCCTCATCAATTTGTGAACTAAAACATTTGTGAAAAGACATTTTGTGAATATGCCGCACTACTGGTTTATTACTGTACGCGTTGTGGGATGGTATTTAACAAAATTGTGATACTTACGTTAGAAACTCACCATGTACCGCGACTTATTCATAGGCTATGTACATAGGTATAAGGTGAATCGTTAGCATTAATAATAAACATCAAATCATACTGCATTCATTTTTGTTCGTACCTACTTCCCTTAACCTGAGGTTAAGGGTCAAGAAAATAGAGACTCAGGGCACTTCAGAAATCTGAAATCTTTCGGGAATTATGTAGGTTGCCTCTGTCGTGGCTTCTTCTGGTTTTCTTTAGTTCCAATTAAGCGTTATACTTTGAAGTATTGTGTCAAGTTTTCTGGCTGTTCGTTGTTACTATAGCTGTGACCTGACAACTTCCGTTCATCTGGACAGAAGTCTCCACTCCTGTCTACTGTAGGTATGGGTCTTCATCACCATCCTTCTCCCTTCAGCAATGGTAAGAATTTATTGTGTTTTGTTCTGAAGTTGTGCCTACTATCGTTGTTAACCAAAGATGTTGAAATAAGATTTCTCACTAGTGCGAGTTCTCACGTGAATGTGAGAAATACAAAATTTATAAAATCACAACATAGGTATTTTTCTAACGTTAAAATATATTATATTTCATAACAAATATATATCCAACAGTCTCCTCTGAAAACGGGAGTTAAATAACATAAAAAATACGGCTTAAGGCTTGAGGTTCCCCCTTTAAAAGAACAACTTTGGGTTTTTGGCAGAAAAAGTTTCTCGTCCCCGCGAGTGTGATTCCAAATGAAGTACAAGACTTCGCCTCGCAGTAGAACGTTTTGCACAAAGGTCACAGGGAAGAGGTTCTACTGTGAATCCTCATGTGGCGCTGAAGGATGCAATTTTGAGTAAAACGTTTTGCACAAATATCACAGGAAAAAGGTTTTTCGCCCGTGTGATTCCTCACATGAAGTATAAGATTCCATTTGTCATTATAACTTTTTGCACAACTGTCACAGGAAAAGGGTTTCACAACAGTATGAGTCTTCATGTGAGCATGAAGGCTATGCTCCTCAGAAAAGCTGTCTCCACATATACTACATGTATAAGCTGCACCCACATGTTTTAGAATATGTGCTGCAAGGTGACTTTTTTGAGCAAATCTTTTTGAACAGATATTGCAAGAATAACGTTTCTCACCAGTATGAGTACTCATATGTACTATTAAAACATCTTTCCGTGAAAACCCCTTAAAACAGATACTACATGAATAACGTATTTCACCTGTATGAATTCTTGTGTGAATCGAAAGAGTCGACTGGCGATGAAATCTCTTGGAGCAGAATCCGCACGGGAAAGGCTTGTCCCCAGTATGAGTCCTCATATGGATTTTTAAGTAACAATTTTGAGAAAATTGTTTTTTACAAATTCCACAAGAAAAACGTTTATAATTCGTATGAGTCGCCATGTGAATGACAACATTGTACTTTTGAGAAAATTTCTTAGCACAAATGCTACAAGAATAAGGTTTCTCGCCAGAATGGGTTCTCATATGAATTTTTAAGGAACACTGCCAAGGAAAACGTTTTTTACAAATGCCGCAACATGAACCCTTAGCGCTCGTATGAGCCGTCATGTGAGTTTTAGCACAGCCCTTTTCAGAAAATTTCTTGGTTCTTATATGACGTTCGAGGTTACGTTCATCGGAAAATGATTTCCAACAGAGTCTACAAGAAAAAGGAGTTTCCCTCGCTGCCAAGTGAGACTTTATATGACTTTTTATACGGCTCTTCTGAGAAAATACTTCCCAGCAAATGCTACATGAGAAAGTGTCGTCACCCGTGTGAGTTTTCAAGTGACGTCCAAGATAACTTTCGTTAATAAAACTCTTTTCACAGAAGTTACATAATAACTCCCTCCTTTCATTGTGGAAACTGCTATGATTTGTAGGCTGACTAGTCTGTATGAAGCTTAGTCCCCAGCTGTGTTTTGTTTCCTTCACGTCCAGTGAGTTGAAGGCTGATGTTTCCTGTTCTCCATCCAATTCCTTCTTCAAGTCTATTTCTGCAAATGAGATGAACAGAAGAATTACCTACAAGAACAAGGTGAAACTATCCTAACCCCCCGAGTTCTGAACCATGTTAATGTAGGATGTAAAGACTCAAAACGTCGCTTTAGCCTAAATGATGTTCTAACATCTCCTAGGTATTAACTGCATGGTAAAACATTGGGTTGGTATCTACCCTTATGGGGAATTTCGAGGCAGCAGCTCAGTGGTGTTACTCCTACCGAGTATAACGCTACAATATATATACCATATATATCCCTCATAAATGCTAGGTAAAGTACAGGCAATGCAAGAAAGCACTCCCGGACAGCTTAGGAACCTACGCAACCAGATAAAATATTCAGTGATACGGGCACTAACCTAACTCGTCCTTAACGACGGGACTGAGGAAGCTAGATGATGGTTCACTATGTTCCGTGTATTGTCCAAGTGGCTCCTCAACTGCAATCAGAAGACATTAAAATCAAACTCCATGCCAGTCAGTCAGACAAGGATAAAAATTATAGAACGTCATCTTAACTCTCACCATATTCTTGCTTTACTTGAATATCCATAATCCATGCCACACCCACACGTTTTTATCCTTTTCTGTGGAGTTAGGCTCATATTAGGCTTGCCTACGTCACCAATCAGTGTACCGGTACTATCGGTATGTTTACTATGTTTTATCAAAAGGGCCCTTACAGGGCCCTGAAAAAGTATAACTCTCGATATGAATGCTCGATATAAATAAGAAACTATCGATATTTAATAAAAAATTTAAAACCTGCCTTGTTGCAATTTCAATAAAAAGTAGGTATTTACGTACTTTTGCCAATGTTGTAAATATTTTTAGCCGCCAATATTATGAACGGTTGGAGTAAAAGATGCGAAAGCTGATAGGAATGAATACAAAAAATGTACAATTCGTATCAGCAACTTTCAAACTCTTCGCGCCAAAAACATGACACATGGCGACAAGTCGACAATCGATAGTTTACAACAACAAATAATGGCAGACTTGAAATTTTACATTTTTGCCATTTTCAGTTTTGTGTTTTGTAATTGAGTGTATAATATGCATTGTATCGCATTAGATGCAGGTACAAAGACTAGTATTGAACTCCTTTTAGTTGAGAACATAACCAATACCGCTTACCTCCGTGAAAATGTTCTAAATGGGAAATTTAACTGTTGTCTGGTTAAACCTGATTTGATCGCCTGCCCACTACAAGTTGCAGTAGCCGCCAATAAAGCTGCCTTCAGCCAAAAATCGAACAGCTTAAAAACGAAATCTCTAAACTCGGAGTTACTTTTTAATTTGTCACCGTCTAAGAACATATCTTACTCCCTCAAGACATTCGGTGTCACCGACGAAGACCAGATTTGTTTAGTTGTGGTTTTCCATCAGGATGAAAATAAAACAGCGGATGTAAAGAGTGAGATCAGCGGAAGTTTTATGGATATACTGGACCTTTGCAAAGTCACGGATGAGAAGTTGATCCAGAAAACGTACAAGATCAGTGAAGAAGAACTGAAGATGTCAACATTAGCCAATTCAGTTGTTAGTCGAATTGCTGTAAAAGAACTGGATCTATCTAGGTAATTATCTAGTCTTTGAAGGTATTTAGGTGAAGAAATTGGGAGGCCTTTAAGTAAAATGGGAGTTCTAGAAAGTTACACATGTGTGTTCTCCTTGTTTGCGTGTTTCTTGCTAGCCTTTATTTACGTGTCTAGTTTGTACGTATGGAACTCGCCTTTAAATCGTGACCACCCGTCCGTGATAAAGAAGCGCACGATTAGTGTTATGGTTGTGATGATTATCTCACCACTTATCACAAAATGGTTTATGGTTGACGAGCGTTTTCTGTCAATGTCAGGATGGGAGCTACATGGGTTTCGAACAGACGGTCTCGTTCAGGCAATATTTTTACCATTAATCCTAACCAATATTCTTTTCTTGGGGCCTCTCTGTATGCAGGGCTTTGGAGGATTCCTCAAACTTTACGCACAACCTTTGTTTTGGCTTCATTTCTGTGACGCAGTTTGGTTACGGAATTACATTATTGCGCCCTTTTCCGAAGAGTTCACCTTTCGGGCATGTATGCTTCCTCTCCTTCTGCAGTGTTTCAAGCCTATGACTGCTGTTTTTATTTGTCCCCTTTTCTTTGGACTTGCTCATGTGCACCATATGATTGAGCGACTGAGATTCGGAATGCCTTTGCGAAACGTAATTCTCTTAGCTGCGTTTCAGTTCTCGTACACTACCCTGTTCGGAACTTACTCAGCTTTACTTTTTGTCAAGACCGGCCACTTTGTAGCTCCTTTTTTGGCACACTCTTTTTGCAACATGATGGGCTTTCCAGATTTCAATGAAGTTTTGACCTGTCGGAATCCTAGGAAAATGGTACTGATAGGATTTTTTGTGCTAGGAGTTGTGCTGTGGTGTTTGTTGCTACCTCCTCTCACAGCTCATTCACTGTACAGCAATGAGTTGTACTCCAAATTGCGATAAGGGTGAAGGTCCAATAAGAGGGAGCTAGGTTTTGCCTGACATCTTTCCAACAAAACCACCGGATTTTTTTTTATTGTTCCGTGAATAAGTAAGTAGACACCTTTGTAGCATCAGAAACATATCCTGGCTAATTTGTTTTGTATAAATTCAACAGTTATAAGTTATAAGTGATTTTTTTTTCTGATGACGTTTTAATTTCCCAGTAAAGATAACAACCAAATATTGGAAAACTATTAAATACCTTGTGTAGTAAAAAAATGTGTCGAACTTTTTTCTTATCAAATAAAATAGAACTTAAATTGACTAGCGCCCTACATTTATTTTGTGAGTGTTATCAAGAAGGGCCATGGTTGAAGCCATATTTTATTCTGGTCAAATGTGTTATTTTTTAATTCAGGAAAATGTATGAATTACCTAGAAAACTATTTTGCCTCTTCACAAGGCCTCGCCGACAGAATAGTTAGTTAATCAGTATTGTTATTGCTTATGTATCATGTTGTGTATACCCTAAAATTAATCATAGTGTACTTCTTGTACTTACTTAAACACTTAAGATTAACGATTCGAGCGGCGATTCATTTTCAAGGTTTACCCTTGGTTGGAAAGACACAAAATTTTGCCTGTACCTAGCCCTAACAATGTTCTAGGTCGTGTTCAAAGCAGATTTCGGCGGCAAAAAATGCATCGTCAGGTACCTATAGCGGACCCTAATGTAACGCCGCGCAGTAACGAAAAACAAAATAAACTGCTTGTAGATGAAGAATTTTTTTTTTATTGTATTGTATTATTATTGTAACAGCCATAATTTCTGCTCAGAAACGAGGTTGCTAAAAGTGAACTGGCATCTGTAATATTTACTCTAGGGACTGACGAAAGATTTTTTAAATAGGTACAACTTGAATAATTTTCATGTCAAGATGAAATATATATCTAGTGGCAATCGAAGAATCGAAAGGAAATAGAGACGTACAGAAGCTAGTACCTACATAGTTGATCTATAAGTTGCATATTATTATGTTCTTCCTTTCGTCAAAGAAGCTTCAAAGTTTCAAACTTTTCAGAAAAAAATTAAAGTGGCGCGAGTTTTTGTCGCAACCGTGCAACTATCTGATTCCACGACATTTCAAGCATTTTCACGTGGCGTTAGAATAAAGAATAACTAAAAATCACAAATATTGGATAATAAAATAGAAATCTGGGTAATTTTGTGAAATGTCTGGTGATTAATATCTTTTGACTTATTTTTTTAACAATGGTAAGGGATTTTTATTAATATTTTCACTGAACGAAGCTTTCCTACGACGGGAAGCTCTGTGCCCTAGAAATTTTTATCTACTAACCTTACCTGGTCAAATCTGGCAGGCTTGTTTACATCAATTTTTAATCCCCTGACTATGAATCATCTATAGTTTACCTTTAAAAGCTTATTTGGGAATATCTCTATCCCAAGGTCAATGATTTGAATAGGGATTCACTTACTTTGGGGTTTCTGCTGCTGTGCGGAATTCGTACTGGCAAAATACATTTTGAGCGATGTTGGGCTTGTGATGAAGACTGTACGTTAATGGGATCCTGCACTCAGATCAATGCTTACCCTCAATTTTTGCTTTTAGTCGTCTTACGATGGTGGCGACCAGTTTGACGTCGGGTCTTTCCCGAAGGATTTTGGTTATGGACCACTGGACGGAGAAACGGGACCTGGGCGTGGAGATGAAGTGCCTCGAATATTGCTCATGGGTCTACGGCGGTCCGGGAAGTCTTCTATTCAAAAAGTAAGCAGCTGTCTCAGCCTGTTCTAGCTTAGGAGTAGGTTATTTTAAAATAGCACCAAACATAATATGACAAGGATATTGAAAAAACATGGCTGGGAACCGCACTTGCACTACCTTGGTAAAAATACTTGACGCCTGAAGTACTTATTCCCCAAGTACTATGTGCGATTTTTAGAGTAAATGAGCACTCTCCCTTACCTCGCGAAGATCTTTAACATCTATTCTAAGACAGAAAATTTGATTTTCACGGGATTCGATCCAGTCTTCAGTGACAGCTCAGTCTCATGAGCACTGCACCAATTAACGCCGCTGGATAAAATGTTATTGTCTGATCTTGCGTTATAGGTGGTGTTCCATAAGATGTCCCCGAACGAGACCTTGTTCCTAGAGTCAACAAGTAAAATCATCAAAGACGATGTGTCAAATTCTTCGTTTGTTCAGTTCCAAATTTGGGATTTCCCGGGTCAGATTGATTTCTTTGACTCCACTTTTGACTCAGATATGATTTTTGGCGGCGCTGGTGCTCTCATTTTTGTCATTGACGCTCAGGTGAGTCACTCAACGTCAGTTGTGGGGGGATGCTGTAGATGTTTGCTATCTCGTATTGTCAGTCAATACCAAAAACTTCCTTTCACATTTTGAACCGTACGGCTGTGTCATACGATTCTTTAAGCTTGGAAAAGAGTGTGGCAGTATATGATTACTTTTGTCCTTGAACGATGCGGGAACTTTCATGTTCCCTCAAGATTTGAATCGATCCTCTCACGGTCACGGCCTAAGGTAATGTGTACATTTTGTTTTAATATTTCATACTGTTGCAGGACGAATATTCAGAAGCCCTCAACAGACTTCATCTGACAGTCACAAAAGCATACAAAGTGAATCCTAATATGCGGTTTGAGGTCTTCATTCACAAAGTTGACGGGCTTTCGGATGATTACAAAATGGAGGTAAGGTTAAAAAATTCAGATAATATATTTCGAAACAGGTACACAATGTACCTACATAGAAACTAGTTAACCATGTGACCGTGTTGTTGTATTTACTAGTTTCTGAAAAAGTATCAGTTCCAGCTGGTCGAAGCCTATAACTTAGCATTTAGAATATTGCCGGAAAATCCTTCAACGGTGGGAGTCGAGAATGGGACTCCATAGAGTCATGTATCCTGACCATGGAGGAAAAGGCCGAAGTTATTCTTTGTTTGCAGACTCAACGGGACGTTCACCAGCGGGCTAGTGACGATCTCCTGGACGCGGGCTACGACCAGATCCATCTCAGCTTCCACCTAACCAGCATCTACGACCACTCTATCTTTGAGGCGTTCAGTAAAGTCGTGCAGAAGCTAGTCCCACAGCTCCCAGCTTTAGAGAACTTGCTCAACATTTTTATTTCAGTAAGTATAGATGTATTCCCATACTGGTGGATTTCAAATTTGGATTGACTCTGCTATTGAGTGGGATAAAAACTGAAAGTATTTGAGGGTCCTAAAATATACCTTTTTGTATCTTTACAGAATTCAGCAATAGAAAAAGCTTTTTTGTTCGACGTAGTCTCAAAAATCTACATAGCGACCGATAACTCTCCAGTAGACATGCAGTCGTATGAGCTCTGCTGCGACATGATCGATGTAGTTATCGACCTATCCTGCATTTATGGTCTGCCGACGAGGTCTGAGCTGCCCAGCGAGAGTGCCGAGGTTTCCGCGTTTGATCCCTCCAGTTCGAGTCTCATCAAGCTAAACAACGGCAACATCCTCTACCTAAGGGAGGTCAACCGCTTTTTGGCGCTTGTCTGCATTCTGAGGGAGGATAATTTTGACAGACAAGGTAACAATGGTTCCCTCTTTTTTACGATTTGTAATGTTACCCTCAAGGACATTTTTGCATTTTTTTCGCTGGAGTTTTTTTATGAGTAGAATTACGTACAATTGTTCTCAAAAACAATGAACTAGTGTTAAAGTTGACAAAAAACGTAGAAGAATTCGGATTTGAATAAAAACGAGAATAATTTTTTCAGGAGTGATCGATTACAACTTTCTGTGCTTCCGGGAAGCGATCCAGCAAGTGTTCAATTTGAATAAAACGGCGATGACGGCAGCGCTACAGCCAAACGGTGGCACTCAACTCAACTAACTTTCCAAGTACACCATTGACCAGTGAAGAAGCAGCTGAGGTAAGTCTTATCCTGATATTTTTTAACGCATTGACCGTGTCCTCTAAAGAAAACGCTATTCTGGATGATTTCTCACACTGTGGTCAAAGATCATAAGCTTTTTTGTAGCTACCGCATTAGTGCAAACGTGAGTTCAATTGTTGTTTGTTGTACTGTACTGTTGTAAGATTGTCCCCAAAATGTGATGGGCGAAGTTTCGAAATCTTAAAAGTTGTGCCAATTAACTTAGGAAAATGCGTTAAAAAATTAAAAAGAGCACTGGCAGATATAATATCGAACTTATTTAATTTAATGTTATGATTTTCCAACGACTTTTATGTAGGTAGCTCCACAGTGACTGACTGTCTATTCGGGTGGCTCTGAGAAACATTCGCGCTCTCCTCTCAGTGAGATTCAGATTAACAATCCTAGAAAATAATCCCGTGATTTTAACTAAATTTTATTATTTTCCACAAGAACTACCCAAAACTAATTCCTGTGGTTGAAATAACTAAATTTAGTTATAGTCCAAGTCAGGCTAGGAGCGTACCGATTACTCATAATTTCTTGCAAATCTAGGGCTGATCAAAACTTTTTCTTGATCAGGGAAATATCTGCTCAGGGTCGGATTGGCATTTTTAGCGTATGGTAGGATATGGAACCCAAATCCGGATCGGCGTCTACTTCAAATAATTACGAATAATCGGTACGCTCCCAGCCTGACTTGGACTATACCTACACTGGCAACTGAACAAATTGTAAATAGGCGGGGACACTACGATAGTTGTCCCTTTTTTCCGAATGATTTTTACCCGGTTCTATTGATTAAAAATTCGAGAGCCGAGGGGTACTTTTTTAGATGGGATAAGCACATATTTTGAATACAAGGGGATATATTTTGAAATTCCTCCTATATTTTTGTGCTAAAAAAATATTTAATTAGGTATACGTGTTCTGTACATTTTAGACCGTAGTTTATCTAAACATAAGTTACTGCATTCTTGTGAATAAGTTTTTCGTTGTAAAATGTCTGGTATACACCTACCAGTGGTTCATTACAATTGTCAATATAGTTATTTTATCTATAGCTATTTTTTTATTACTTTCTTACAATATTTAATAGATTCTACACCTTCGTGTTTGTTTACGTTTTTTTCTGAAAATTTTATGAGGATACTACTGAATATTTAAATGCCTGTTATGAAATATAATATGTCTTTTTAACGACCGAAATTAACAGGCTGTGTTGTGATTTTACGACGATTACGGACAACTGTTTTGTTGACAAAAATAACTCGGTCGTAAAATCACAACGCAGCCTGTTAATTTAGGTCTTTCAAAAGGCAGATTATATTTCAGAACATTTAAATATCCAATTTCCTCATAAAGTGTGCAGAAAAAAAACGTAAACAAATAGGGTGTTCGGTCTTAAGCTGCGTTCAAGCTTACTGAAGCGATGCGTTGCTGAAGCGATTGCGATGTTGGTACTGGTAACAGGTGGAAATATATAATTACGTAACTATCGTGAAAATTACCGTTGGGTGAAATGAACGATATTAACCACATTTGTAAGTACATTTATATTTCCCTTCACCGATTAACCATAATTTCTTTATCTCTATTTTTAATTGCCATATTTAAGTAGTGTAAAAAACTTACAGGATTTTTAAAAATTAAAAAAGTGAGGTTGATTTCCTAATTAAAGTGTTTCAGTACCTACATAGAGGCATGTATAATTTAATTTATTAGACATACAATGAGGTCTTTCCCTATTCTTTAACATAAACAAAATTACCTACACAATAATTTGTCTTTAGTAAGACGTGGGAACTATAGTCCAAGTCAGGCTAGGAGCATACCAATAAATCATAATTTCTTGCAAATCTAGGGTTGATCAAAACTTCTTCTTGTTCAGGGAAATATCTGCTCAGGGTCAGATTGGCATTTTTAGCGTATGGTAGGAAGTGGAACCCAAATCCGGATCGGCGTCAACTGAAAATCTTCAAAAAATTATGACTAATCGGTATGCTCCCAGCCTGACTTGGACTATAGATAAAGAGTGGTGTCAGAGCCATCTTAAAATTCCCCATTTCCTTGTTGGTCTCGTAATATTTTCTTTTGTTTCCTTTAACTTGTATAAGGGTACTTGGTAAAAACGAGGGGAAATGGCCGTGAAATCACGTGTTATATAGCGTCATTTTCTACGTTCAAAACAACCTAAGTTCCGCAGTAAACATTAATTAAGTGATGAAACGTTGAACACGTTGATAACAATATGAGTAACACACTGGACGGATCCTGGAGGGTTGCTAAAACTACACAAAATATGTACAAAAGTAATCAATGTGTCAACAATAACTTGTTTTCATTAGATTAAGTACTTAAAACATAAGTAACAATATGTACAAAAATTGTTCACGAACATCTTTTCTATCGCTGTAAAATTATCAACAAAAGCGATAAATGCCGTACACAATACAACGCAACTGTGACGCCATACCTAGCGATAATAAAAAATCATAGGTACATTAGGTAGGTACTTAACTTTACGCCTCTTAGCAGGATCTTTATTGAACACTCACTCGAATCTACTTACATTTGAGCCTAAAACTCACCAGTGCTAATCTGATAGCTGCAATCTTGTTCCCTGTTGTTTTTGCACAACGGTGTGCAAAATTTCCCCAGTTTGCATTAAATCTTACACAAATCTTGAAAGACTATGAAAATGACGCCTAAAGCGTTGGTTACTTGTGAGGTAATGATTTTTACGTATATAGTTTAAAAAAAAATGGTATGGGTCAGTCTGTATTTTTCAGTTAGTTGGTAGGTACCTTCGTTGATCGTTGATGAAAGTGATCAGTGCTAGGAATCCACCAAACAAATGGAAAAATTTGTTAGTTAGTTTAGACCATCACCAAGTTACAAAAGCATAACAACATTACTTTTTAAAAAATTTAAACAATTGTAAAAGCATACAAAGAAGGGTGTCCATGCTAGCCTTGTTTATTTTCCACCAATGCGAGGCCAGCACCGTCCACAAATAACAAACCAAGGGATTTGCTCTTTTTCCGAAAGCGTTCCACTTATGAAGGGGGAAGCAGTCCGTCCGCAGCCAATGAGAATGCAGAATGTTTCTTGATTAGCAAATAAAAAGAAAGCACTTTTCCATCACCAGCCAATGAGAGGGTAAAGTTTTTCTTAGCCAATGAGAGGAAGGCATTGTCCATCACCAACCAATGGGAAAGCAGGAATTCAGACATTGGGTGTTCACCAGATGTCTGTGGAGATCGAACACTAACTGATGGCCGGGGCCGATCGGTCGTTAGTTTTCGTCTTCCGCAGCTTAACGGTGGCGAACATGTTCGGTCTGAAAAAAGCAACACCATGTTAAGGAAAAAGCAAAGTGAGAGGAAACCGCAGGCGAATGTGCATTCCAATGGTTACCTTGTAAACACGGTTCAGAAGTCTCAGGTACAAAGTATATAATACCTGGGTAATGGGTAGTGGGTACGTCAGTGATAACATGACGCTTAAACAGCTCATACTGTGGGGCACATTAGGGGCTGTAATGGCGCGCATTTAAACGGCAAAAATGAATGTGATTAATAGTCGAGATAGTTCTTTGAGGTCGTGACTTCCAGTTGTCGTCAGTCTCTACTTGTGCTTTTACATTTCTTGCTGATATCTTTTCTATGAAACTGTCAGATTACTGTTCTGAAATATAATGTGCCTTAACATCAGAACTAGTTAAATAATGTTGGGGTTTTGCTGGTAAGACATAAGCAAAAATCATCAAACCGTCTTAATTCTACCCAACACCAAAATTAACTTTTAACTGAAGCATCCAACCCCCAGAGGTCATACCAAGGCCCATACTTGACAGTCCCTCCCTCTTCCTTCCCCCATCGTAATGCCTCCTTTGCTCGAACAGGATTCCAGGTCTGGAAATCCTTTTTTTTCGGATCTCTCGCTCCATCGACACCATGCGATAAACTCTTAATGAGCTTTGTGCGTGGCAGAAGACTGTCCTTAGTCACATGATCTTCTACTACAATAACTGATTCCACGTCATCTTCCTTTACATCTTCAGCCGAAGAGTAAATATTTTCTTTTTCATCTTCTTCCTCGTCTACTTCGGGCTCTACATCGATGTCTTTCTGTTGTTCTGGTTTTGGCGGTTCGTTGACGTCGATGAGACTTCGGTGTTTCCACAATGCCATACCTTCAAGGACTTCAGATTTCTTGTGTCTAAAGCGCCACAGGGATTTAGTTCTTTTGACTGGCCTCGGCTCAATGGCGACTGGTGTGGGTTGCAAAAGGTCTTGGCTGTTGTACCTTCCCAGTGTTCCAGTTTTTGGCGCGCTTTTTGTGCGAGAGATAGTAGCATGGTGTGGGGTGTTCTGTTTTTGTTGCTGCTGTTCAGGGGTCGTTACATCCTCCCACAAATCCATGGCGGACTTGTAGAGGAGCCAACCTCGTACTGACGATACCAGTTCTTTCCCAGTCGGCTGAGGGCCTTTTCTGAGGTTGATAAACAAAAGGGATTAGGCACTAATAATAATAGCTGAGGGTTGGGGGGGACAAGCCCAGCAACTAGGCCGTTTTCACGAACTATCCATTGTGCTCAGCTGGCAGCACTACCAAATACCAGCTCCCCAGCCATCGAGTAAACGATGGGGATCTACAGTTTTAGGTGGGTTCCGAACCACCACAGCCTCGATATACATTTCACTTGACATGCTGAACATATCAGAGGTGAATGCCGAGCAGAAAAACTTTTTGGTAGGATCGGGATCGAACCGGTGGTGTGACCCGGCTCTCACTGCTCCTCAAAAGTCGACCATTCTATGGGCCCTCCTTAGTGCCTAAGTCTTCCCTGCGGGGCCCTGCCAATACTACTACTACTACTAGTCCACTCGGCTATCGAGGCCGTTAATTATATAGGCACTAAGTGAGCGCTAAAGATGTCTAGGGGCAGGGTTTGGTTGAAAAACAAGATGTTTCGTTTGAAGGGCATGATATTAACATTCCCTCCATAGCTTATAATAGAACGTTCCAGTTTCCGAATGTAATCGGAATAGTGAGAGAAGGAAGAAAATAATACTTTCCATACTTCGGTGACTTTCCAACCTCCTTAAGCAAGAAACTGAAATAATACCAACCTAACAGTTTCATCGTCTGAGTAGTCAGCCTCGGGCTGTGGAGGGGGATCATTGCTGAACCCACTGTCGTTGCTTGAGTGTAGTGACCCTGGCTTTCCGCCCCCGCGTCGCCCTGCCAGATGTAGAGGAAGGGGTGGAAGGGGTGGTAGAGGGGGTGCCCGCTTGCCGCCGATAGTGCCGCCTGCCGGTGCCGGTGTCGGCGCCGTATGCGTCGGCGGCGGGCCGGCGCTAGCACAGGTAGATACTACCACTCTGTGGTGAGTCTGGGGAACAAATCAGCCAAAGTAAGTTTAGGTACTACCAGTGTGTGGGGAGTCTGGGGAACAAATCAGTCCAAGTAAGTTTAGATACTACCAGTGTGTGGGGAGTCTGGGGAACAAATCAGCCAAAGTAAGTTTAGATACTACCAGTGTGTGGGGAGTCTGGGGAACAAATCAGTCCAAGTAAGTTTAGATACTACCAGTGTGTGGGGAGTCTGGGGAACAAATCAGTCCAAGTAAGTTTAGATACTACCAGTTTGTGATGAGTCGGGGACCTGATACCATGTGACATTCAGTGCCTGATATTTTCAGGAAACAATTCGAATTCCTTCTCGGTATAAGCTCAAGTTGATTATGTATTCTGTCTCGATATGAAGCATTTAGTTGGACCATTAAATAACATGCCGTGTTCAGTGGAACAAGAGGAATGCAAGAGTACTAAACTACCTAACTACAAATTGGAAGGAACAAAAAGGTTTTCGTTGAAGGACGAGTTTAGTGTCAGCAGAATGGTTTTTACATCATTCCAGGGAGACTATTGAATTTTTTTCTCGAAAATATCAAGCAGTTTCCCGGAAAAAAATGTCTCTACTGAATAGTCACTCTTTTTACTTCTTTACTACTAAAAGCCAGCCAACCAGTTACTACAACCTTTATCTACAATACATCTGCTTATTTATAATGATGTTCAGTTGGGAACTAAATTTACAGGATGACTAGCATACCTGGGAAGCAGCCCTGCGATGGGCCAGGGTATCACCAAACATGGTGGTGGGGGAGGGTTTACCAGAAGTGGAGGACCCGGGGCCGTAACCAGGGGTAGTGGCCGTACTCGCTGCTGAATCCACTCTTCGTGGGGTGGGTGAGCTGAAAAATTATTTTGACACTCGTCGTTATCATGGGCCGTATAAAGAAATGATCATAGACTACGAGGGTGACCGATGGCTTCGACGTTGATACATGTATATTACCGTAGTGAAAAAACTAAAAACGAGATTCCAGAGTTGGATCATACCATCTGGACTGGAGAAATCTACTATATCCTGATATTCCAGCAGATTATTTTGTTTGTAAGAAGCGAATGAGAGTATGATTTACCTGACTTTAGTTTAGTTAGGTTGCCCTATTCTTAGTGGCCAAAGTGCAGTGATCTACCAGTTATTATCAAATATCACTACTGGAAAGGTTTTGTACCTATTCTGACGGATTCTGTACTCACCAGATAGAAGAGTCATCCATGATAAGCTCAGTATAGGCGAGAGGGAACCACCCTGAGCATTGAGTCCGCAAGTTTTCCCCAAACTGCCAACCCTTCGTTCTCTCCCCTAGAAGGGCAATGACGTCACCTTCGAGGAAGCTAAGTTGATTTTCTCCTGAAGACAGGTAGGCGTACAGGGCGCGGGCCAGGGGGCTGTCCCATGATGACTTGTCCGGGATCGCCATGGATTTGGGGCGCGGGTGAGGGCTGGACACCTCATCTGAAAACGAAAACCAAAAATCGATATTACGAAGAAGTAACTGATGTGGAGGTTTCGATTTCGAGGTTAACATCCAGACGCGGCTGGAATAGCTTCTGTCTCAGTAAGAATTGACTATCTATGATGATAACGATTTAGAATTCCATCAATCGGATATGGGAAGTAATCAGTTTCAAGTTTCGCGATGCTCCTCGCCATTGCTAGTGAAATAGAAAGAAAAATTAAGTCACAAACCATGTGCCAGCGAAAGGGATGAAGAATTTAGGTTAAACTCGGACTTGGCTCTGGAGAGAGGTTTCATAGGGCTTGGCGCGTCGTTTATAGACCGGATGTCCAGACAGGAAGCGTCCATGGATTTGGTTTTCCGGAGCTGTGATGCCAGCGATATCCGGTCTTCATCCCCGCTTAGGTCATCGTCACGCCAGAAGCTTACAGCCTTAAAAAACAATTACAAGAGTTCAGTTTGTGGAAATGTGTGAAGTGTAAAAAAACCCTGGTGAGGGCGTCTACGCAGTCGTGTTTGTTTACGTTTTCTTAATTTTTTAACCGCCAAAATTAACATGCTGTGTTGTGATTTTGCGATTGGTCAATTTGTTGACCACTCGATCGTAAAAATCACATAGCTTGTTAATTTCGGCCGTTAAAACGACACAGTATATTTCGGAACCTGTCGACAGTGCCGGCAGTGCTAAAGTACAGAATCTGATCCGTATTATTTTTACTCACTCTTAGTTTGGTAGTGAACATGTTCTCGACATTCTCAGGCAAATACTCGCGAGACTTGGCTATTTCTTGCCACTCCTCCAGTGTCCTGCCGTACGCCATGCTGCCTGCTGTGTGATACGCCAGGTAATGCTTGGCAAGGGAACAATGACGCTCCAGGACAAACCCGTACCTGCGACGCTCCTGTGTCATTGCCTGAAGTGAACAAATCAAAAATGAAATTACAAGTAATAATTGAGTTGTAATTTGTAATTATTGAGGGAACGCAGCTGGCATGTTGTGTGGAAATAGTTAAAAAACTAATAAAACTGCTTGGACTTGTACAGAAATGATCAGATATTGCTGATGAGAACTATGTTAAAAAAAAGGCCATGCCATGAGGATTCAGCTTGGCAGCTGAGGTAAACGTATCTGAAATTATAATAGTGACAAAAACTTACATTTTTAAGGCTCTGTTCACAAAAAACGTCCAACTTTGATTTTTCTTCTTCAAGCAACTGCATGTTCTGAAACACAAAAAATATTAACTACTTTATACAATACGTGGGGTGAAGGAAGCGCAGGTAACGAGGTATTATATTTGAGAAAAAACAAGTTTAAGGAACAGGTTCCCTCAGAGAAGCACAATTAAGAAACGTCAACAAACAGCGAGTGATTTTCGAAAAAGATAATACCTTGAGCTCCTTGTCGAGAGCAACCCCCGCTTTGGCACCTTTGGTTCCCTTTTTTCGCTGCTTCTTCATATTGGCTGCAGCTTTGCTGTAACTTTCTGATCGACTCTTGTGTTGCTGCAGGAACTTCTTCTGTTCGGACTGTAACAATTTTCACAAAACAATCAAAAGTTTGTTAGTATTGTAAGTATACATTTTTTTGATATTTTCCATGTCAACTTAAACTAACGTAGAGGCCCGAGGGGGTAACTACTCCAGAGATTCCTTGAGATTCCATGAAGATTTCCAAAGATTCCCAACGATATTCATAGAAAGATGAACCCCGAAGGGGTAGCCACTCCAAAAAAATTCCAAGATTCCCTGAGATTTCATAAAGATTTCCAATGATTCCCAACGAGATTCCCAACGTGTGGTTAACCCCTCGTAGAGGTCCCTCCATGTTGCTTTTGTCTCGTAGCAAAATTTTTCTTGGCGAATGACTATTGAGGTTAGGGGTGAGATGTGAGATTGTGAGGTAATGAGTAGAAACTCGTTGGGGGTCTCGTTAGTGAGACGTCTCTATAAGAATTGCCTTGCTGTTGTATAATACAAGTTACTTAACAGGAAAATTTCAAGGAATTTACGTCATCATTTCTTTAGATGTGATTCCTTCCCAAGAACTCAACATCAAGAGGCTATGATCCATTTTTATTTTTTTTTATTAATTCCCATATATTCCCTGATTTTTCCCTGAGGTATAGACCAAGTCATACTTTCTTGCAAATCTAGGGCTGATCAAAACTTTTTCTTGATCAGGGAAATATCTGCTAAGGGTCGGATTGGCATTTTTAGCGTATGGTAGGATACGGAACCCAAATCCGGATCGGCGTCAACTGAAAATCTTGCAAGAAATTATGACTAATCGGTACGCTCCCAGCCTGACTTGGACTATAGCATGCTAACATATTTTAAAACATATGGAAACGAGTAGTGTATTTATGGATAAGTAGGTGCAAGAGCTTTAAGGGCCACCATACATTTGCTAAGTTGTGATTTTACGATCGAGTGATTTTTGTCACCAAAAAAATTGTCCAAAATTAACCGATCGTGAAATCACAACATAGCCTCATAAGTCGTGACGTTACAAAGACATATTATATTTCAGATTATTTAAATATCCAATAGTTTTCTCACAAAGTTTGAAGTCGAAACGTAAATAATAGCGAATAGGGGGGAAAATGGGGGAAATAGTATAATTATTGAGGAGAGCCGGGAAAAAGAGTGTTCACGTCTTTGATATGACCCTTAAGAAACGAAGCAAAGGAAGGCACATAACGAACTCAAACGCACTGGCAAGGAGAAAAAGTTTGATTAAAGCCAGTCAAAGCGCAAAGCAGCTGAATTGAAATTTTTTGAATTAATATCACGGAAAAAATTTTTAGGGGCCGAGTTGGTTGCCAAGTCGGTCAAAGACTTTCATAACCAGTATTTCACTTCTTTTCCGACAAATAAATTCGAAAAATGTTGAAAGTTACGCTTTTACAGGCTGGCAACGTTGCCAATACGTCCCCACTTTCGTGGTTGGCACCAGTGTGTTTTTCATTTTGAACTGAAATTGATTGCGGCCGAGATCAGAGAGGGGCGAAGTTGATGATGAATCTGTGAACTTTTACTTCCCGATATAACGATATAGGCTTTGTGGACGTACCGAATGGTTCAGCTTTCCAGAAAACTTTCTGAATAGGGTGGTGAATCAGATTGGTCTTTCGTTGAGGTCTGGAGTTTAAAAAGGGGGGGGGGGGGCTTTAATCTTAAGGTAAAATTTTGCGGCTGATAAAGTATCTCTACTACCGACGTAAAACTTCCTTCCACCGATGAATTTTTGTATTTTAGGAACTTTGCAATCATGAATCTTCCGCAAAGTCCGTGTAACTTAAGAATTAATGTACAATCATGAATTTTTCAGACAACCTCCCTCTAAACTCTAAAGAATGGCTTGTGCCTATGCTATTCAGGTGTACACAAACTTTTTAGTTACAAAATGAAACTTCTGGTGAGGGATATCTGATATAGACGTGTACACCGACTTTTAAATTACATAATCATGAATCTTCAGGCGTCGTCTATCTGACATTGACGTGTACACCGACTTTTCAGTTACATAATCATGAATCTTCAGGCGTCGACTACCTGACATTGACGTGTACACCGACTTTTCAGTTACATAATCATGAATCTTCAGGCGTCGTCTATCTGACATTGACGTGTACACCGACTTTTTAATTACATAATCATGAATCTTCCGGCAACGTCTACCTGACATTGACGTGTACACCGACTTTTCAATTACATAATCATAAATCTTCAGGCGACGTCTATCTGACTTGTACACCGACTTTTCAATTTGATTAGGGACGAGAAAGTTAAGTGCGACTATTGTGCGACTTTATTTTAGAACTTCTACTTTTAAACGCTTCAGTAGGGCTTACCTGCACTACTTTGGTGTCTTTTTCCAAGTTGGTTTCTAGAGGTACAAGAAGGTCGACATAGAAGGCTTTGAGCTAGAAAAAAAAGAAAATTAATGAGTGACGATGTTGTGGTTGTGGTTGAAGTAGGTGAAGTAGAAAAATCTGGTTATTGTTAGGTGGCTACTAATGGGCTAGGATTTGGCCAGAGACCATCTCCAAAAAACTGAGGCAGTTTTCGACAATTTCGAACGTATTATTCTTCAGAAAAATGTCATGTAAGCAAACTGCACTCTTAAAATAATAATAAAAGGGGAGGTAACGTACGAACTAAATTCCAATACCAGTGGAATTCTCAAAGTTTCTAACCAAAACGTCACGTGCGGGCAGTTTACGAGCCGAGACATTTTCGTTTTTTTGGTATTACTCCACTATATACCGAAGGCTTTCCGGAAGTGTCGTGAGCCTTATCCAATAAAAATTGGAAGTAAGGGGGAAAGAAAAGTTCCGAAATCAGATGCAAATTGGGGATTGCGAGTGAATAATTTAAACGCTGTCAAAAAAATCAATGTTTCGCTTATGTGTAGATTTATCTTGGAGATATATTTACCTTGGTTTATGTAAAAAAGGTCTGAGGTTGGTGGAACGGCAAAGATGAATGCGTTAGGCCTAATTCGGCTATATCGACAATTAAAAGCATTAATCACGGTTTATTTCTGGCTTTATCACTGTAAAATTCCAATTTCATCATGATTACTCCAATGGTATTACTAGTAATTCCTCGAATTCCTTGGCCATCTGGCCTAAAATCTGATTCAGATTTGTAAAAAATAAAAACTTACAATGGTCATTTGTTGAGCCTGGATTTCTTTGTATACCTCAACCACTTGCATGAGCGCGTTCCCTGTAAGAAAAGAAATAGAAAGGGTTAAAATACAAGTGCGGCAGAAAAACGATTTTCATCACATCTATCCAAGGAAACTATTTTTTGTTGTCTGAAATCCCCGAGGGGTTAACCACTCTAGGAATGTCGTTGGGAATCCCGTTAGGAATCTAAGGAAATCTTGGAAATTTCTGGAGTGGTTATCTCCTCGGGGTTCCTCTCTCCAGGAATCTCGCTGGGAATCTCAGGAAATCTTTAAGGAATCTCAGAAAATCTCTGTAGTGCCTACCCTCTCGGAAATCCCTATATTATCTTTTTAACATCAGAAACTAAGGCTGAATTTCACCACCTTCCGATAGTGTCTTTAACGAGAGGATTTAACGAACGGATTTACGTTATCGTATGTTTAGCTTACGACAAGTGCGTTCGCAGAGAAACAAGTGCAAGCGCAAGGCATTTGTCGTAAGCTAAACATACGATAACGTAAATCCGTTCGTTAAATCCTCTCGTTAAAGACACTATCGGAAAGTGGTGAAATTCAGCCTAAGTAAGAAATTAACTGGCTTTTCCGTAGGCTACTTAGAGGAACAGTTTCCCTATCTTGATGACTTTCACGGCTCGTCAAGGAGTTGACGGCGTCTAAAGCTTCATCTTCACCTATACGACGGTAAACTAGAAACGTGTAGAAACCGATGAGGAATTCATCAAAAGTATTCAAGCCTCGAGGGAGCTTCTCTCTCACGGCAGCCATTCTGCTAGAGTAACTCTCCCTTAAGGCATTCACATGGCAGCCATTCCGCCACCCTTGCATTCCCCCTTTATGGTGAGGCATGCGAAAAATCCCCCTCCTCCCTTCTCAACATGACAATAGACCCCCAGGCGCGAGATGTTCATACCGACCTCGACTTCTGTTCACCGCCGAATTTAAAAAAGAAAATAGAGAAAGAAAGGGAGTTCATGTACGACATGTACGTACCCATATACGTATCTTTGTAATTCTCTCAAGCAGAGTTTATTCTTTTCCACCTTGCGAGTCTGCAATTATTAATGGCTGTTGACACAGTGCTCTTTGTTGCCGTTTGCGGAAGAAATTGCCGTTACTTTTACCCCTTCTTATTTTAATATGATTGAGAACTTCCAAACTTTAATAGAAGGTACTAGAGCTGTCTATCGATACCATTGACCTATCGATACTGTATTTGATACTGGTAATTGCACCACCATTTTTCTTGTTCGATAGTATTCGTACTCCAGTGAAAGCTAAACATAGTGTGGTGTTTTGCAGACTTTTGTTTCGCTGTCAAATAGCAGCCAAGGCCATTGGCGGTCGTGCAACTACCGGAGCTGTCCAAAGAAGCATCTTAATAACGTATCTCAAGCCAAGTATTGTTTAGTATTTACAAAGGGTGATGTTGGCTGCAAAAGAAGCGTTGTTTAATATTCCAATCAGGTCGCAATTTCCACACAAAACCGTTTTTTTTTTCTCGAAAAAGGCCCCGATCGGGCTGACAGCTAGAAAGAAGGGCGGATCCCCCCCTCCCCCCCATATCGTGCTCTTTCACATCTCCTCCAGCACAAAAAGGGAAATCAAGGACGGCGGGAAGGGTCAATCTGTTCACACGTGTCGATCATTCAAACTCGCTATACCAGTCTGTACCTTTCGGTTTTAAGATCAAATCTTGACTCTGTATTTTCACGTTTTTTCAGCATTACACTTTCTTGAGACTGTTTCTGGGTTTCACTTGTCAGATTCCATGAAACAATTAATGAAATTCAGGCCGAATAACATCTGACCCATCCTCCAGCCACATGAACCCATTCCCATCAAATTTGTTGAAGCGACGCGGCACGGCGGTTAAACGCCATTTTAAGCTCAGTTAAAGTTAAGCTACGCTTTTATGACGGGCTATGTTCTGGCCCATAAGAGTAAACCGCGGGAAATCGGGGTTTAGCATGATAAAGTGGGAATTTAAGCTTGAAATTGCGTGTTGGGAACGGGCCTATTAAAAACTCGAAATTGTTATTTTTTCGAAGCCAGCCTACACGTGAACCTAATAGGGGGTTTCGGAATATGGGACGAGACTCCCATTTATGTTCTACTGATGACCGAAGAAGAAGGCTAAAACACGGAGCCTGTTGATACTACCTATATGCGCCATCCTACAGTATATATAGGAAATCTTCCAAGTGACGTCCAATAGGGTGGATTTTTTTTTCAGGACGATTCAAAAAATTTATTACGGATTTCTTTATTTTACGATCGAAGTACCTATACCCTGTTTACAGAACTGCTTAGCAATATGTATCGTAATTATATTGATAAACTTAGGGTGCGTCCCACCATACTCTGTTAGCATTAAACTCCAGTTAAATTCCAATTATTGCACGGTAAAAACCGAATTTAACTGGAGTTTAATAGTTAACCGATTATAGTGGGACGCACCCTTATGAATTCACCCTATAAGCTACGCCCCTCACCTGTCCCAGAAAAATTGATCCGCCCATATAACTCAGAAGCACGTGCTAGTAACAGGACAGCGAAATAAAGAATAAAAATATCTGACTTTTATCCTTAGGAAGCCAACGTCACACGAGACTAATAGTAAGCAGTGAAGCCTATACTGTAGCAGAGGGGTGTCATTTTTCAGCGCACGTGCCTTACTTACTGTCTAAAAGATTTACGTAGTCATATGTCAAGAAAATTGGGTTACCTACCGGAAAGGGATGTTTATTCAAAGGTCATAAAAATATCCAAGTTCGCTGAGCAAAAGAAAAATGCTGGTTTTGAAGAGAAAAATATGAGGATTCTCTGTTTAAGTTATGTTGAGTCAAATAATAAGGTAAATCTCTTAGAACTTGAGATTTATTTTAGTCACTTCTTAGATAACCACTTACATTATTTGTCACGCCATAAACTGGCTGTTGTTCAGGATAGTGACGATGATAAGTTAAAGCTGGGCATGGGGTGGCAAAACCTCATTCCTTTACCTACCTTAATTTTTGGTCTAACCTCCAAATTTTCCGACTTCCTATCTCCTGCTCTTTCAAGCATCATTGGTAACCATTCCAGAGATTCCTTGAGATTTCCTGAGATTCCATAAAAATTTCCAAAGATTCCCAACGATATTCATAGACAGATTAACCCCGAAGGGATAACCACTCAAAAAAAAAAAAAAAAAAATCCAAGATTCCCTGAGATTCCATAAAGATTTCCAATGATTCCCAACTAGATTCCTGGAGTGGTTACCCCTCGCCAGTACCTATTTCAGATTTTACTTGATGTCTTTCCAGGAATAATTTGTGTACCTATTTGTGTCCTCCGAAAAGTTCGTTGACAGGAACTAAGATGAGGCAAATTTTTTTATGGTGACATACCACAGAATCTTTGACACACTTAGTACAATAGGTACTGGATTTACGCAACCTATACGAACCCCATGATTTCGTAAAATCTGTGAAATGTTTCACAGGCCTATGTTAGCTAGGTGAGGTATTATATTAATTTTCATCACGTGTGGACAGTAGCTCATTTCCCTATGGATTTGCATAAGACTTCGGTTACCAGGGAAGCCGCAAAAACTTCGCTGAAGCCCTTTATGTCTTCAGGGGACCAAATTCCCTGTAAACCCTTTAAGTCGGGTGAAAAAAAATTAACATTGTGAAATCCACTAGTTATAAAGGCAATAAAAGGAAATAATTTCGAATACTTGTTCAGAACTAGAGGTAAAAGTAATTTATAAATACTTTTTACTCGGATTTTTTTTTTTTTTTTTTTTTTGCTGTATCCCAACATAACATGTTAGAAGAGCATAGATAGTATACGAAAAGTAATGAATAGTAGAAGGGTAAGAGTACGTCCCACCATGCCCAGTTAAAATTAAACTGGAGATTTACCATGTAAAATTTAACTTAAAAGTTAAATTTTACATGGTAAACATAGGACAAAATCTCCAGTTTAATTTTAACTGGGCATGGTGGGACGCACCCTAAGGTAACCTACAAGAACGCCGAACATTTGGCAAAGTTCCCACACCTAAATTTTTTTCTGTATACCTATAGGTATGAGAGAACAAAAAAGAGACACACAAACTTGGAAAGATGTCAAGCTTTAGTTGTAGAGCACGGGATTTTCTGCTATTTACGTATTGAAAGCTTAAGAGGGAGTGGAGACTCATCCATTTCTTCCTTTCTGGATTGTACAGAATGTTCAATTTATCCCGCCCAAAATTCGAAGAAAATTTGAAGAAAAAAACAAGACTACTGGCAGACCCAGGGGATTCTTAAGGTGACTTGCGGTTGAATTGTCTGCCCGAGCCTCGGTAAAATTTGGAATATTTTTGGCCAACAAAAAAATAGAGTCACATTGCACCATCAGCTGTTGGGAATTTACAATAGCTTTATAACTCGGAGCGAAATCTGAGTATCAAAGAGTTTCATTTGATTGGAGTCGAAGACATTAAGGGCCACCATACATTCTCGACGAACTCCGCCAAAATCACTGTGCGAAAGTAAATATTCGACAAAACTAATGTTTACATATTAGTACAACCGGAGACTGGTAATTGCAATATCGTATTGATTGTGTCTACTCTATAAGCTAAACATAGTGTGCTATTTGAACGCGAAACGAACGAGTAAAAGTAGGACACTATGTTTAGCTTTTACGGGAGAAAAGTAGAGAAATGCTGTTGAAATTACCCACTTCCGTAAGTGAAATAAAAATTGCCAAAATGCAACATGGCTACGGTAAATAGTACAAACATTTATCAAGCTTTTCTACTAAATGTGACGATAAAATCATACATTTTTAGTCCGAAAATTTTCAAAAAAATATTCCGCATGAGGTAGTGTTGTGTTTTCGCGATCTGTCAAAAAAACATGTGGACTGGTAGTTGACTGTTTAAAATCGCTCCTGTGGGCTTATAACTCCATTTCATGCAAAAATACAACACTACCTCACGACAAAGAGTCTCAGGTTTACATCCCCCTATAAACACCTTTCACTCGCCCTGTAACTTCGGAGTAGGGCTTGAAGTACGTAGCATTGCGAACCAAGTACGTGTAGTCGACCTTAAGGAGGTATTGATATACGAGTAGGTACACACATTACGAGCATTTAGAAAAAGTGGCCGTTAACCCATTTTGTTATGTAGCCACCGTGTGGACTTAGGTTATCCGCAAACTGCCTGATTACCCAAAAGGCCTGTATCCTTCGAGCCATATTTTTCCATGCGGCTTAGCAGCGCACCTGATACAAAGGTTTTCTGAGTCTGCAGCCTCGAGAGTAATTGCTTTTAGGTTTTATCTCGGGGCCACACGCGAGAAGGAATTAACTCCATTATTTATATCGGCCTCCCAGTCCAACGAGTTCTAATGCCACGTGCAAAATCATTCTCTTCCCTCCTGCCACGTCCTTTGTCTCTGTCCCCCGCCTTTTTTCAGTTCTCTGTTAAAAAATTGATTCTACGTTTTTCTTCAAAATCACGTTTGTACCATCCTCCCTTTTATTTTGAGGGGTAGCTTTCCAATAACTCTTCAAGTATTGAGGCAAATTATGAAATCTCAGGGAATCTTGGAAATTTCTGGAGTATAGTTAACCCTTCGGGGTGCATCTTTCCACGAATCTCGTTGAGAATCTCAGAAAATCTTCGGAAATCTTCATGCAATCTCAAGCAATCTCTAGAGTGGTCACCCCCTCGGGTGGTTCATAGTCCATGTAAAACTGTAGGTCCCCATCATATTATACTGCATGATGGATTAGAGTGCTCAACTTGTGCCTCTCCACTCTGTTAACAAATCAAGTACTAGTAAGCCAAGGCTTGTTGCTAATCCTTCCTTCTGGACCCGATTTCCATACCGCCAAATCGAATCCAAACGAAAATGCGAAAAAATGCAGAACTTCTTTGATTTGCTTTCCGATTCAGTTGCAGTAGAATAAAACTAGGAATTCAGCAAAACCGAAGGAAAAGTTTCGAATTCGAAACTGCTTGCGGAGTCTCCAATACACACGTTCCCGATAGAACTGTTTCAATTTGTCCTGTTCAGGAAAAAAAACTGTTCTAAAGACCAAATTGAGAGAGAAAGAAACTGTCTTAAAGTTTCCAAACAAGTCACCAAGAGAATACTAAGCGGAAACCCATCAGCTGAATTGACAATTATTATTTCCGGTTCGAGTTTAACTTCTAACCCGATCGGAAGGGATACGACCATTGAAATCACGGCTTTTCTAAACTTTTCTCTGATTGCGAAACGGATCTTATAACGTCTTTTTCGTGTACTTATCCAGTTTGCACAGAAATTTGACTTTGAGTTCTGGTTTATCTTTATATTCTAAAAAGGGAACTTCTGCGTCTTTTGTTCGATTTTGTAGCGAATCAAAAATAATTAAAAATAAGCAAAGTTGGTAATATAGCTGAGAGAGGAAAATTAAGGTTAAAATCGACAGGAAAAGAATCCTGGGGGTCCGACAGTAAGATTTGTCTTCCCGACAATGAAGATGAACGGTTGGTCGGCTGTAAATCAAGGGGGAGGAATGTCGCCAGACAGGTCAGCAGAGGGGCGAAATTTATTCTTGCTTGCCGCATAAGCCGTAAAAAGGCCCAAAACGTCTGGTCATCTACCTATGTTACATCTATAGAGGACTCCAACGATGGAGATCTCGGGTTTGAATCTCAGGTACATTTTCTATCAACGGCGCTAATGTACCTGAATCGAACTTATTACACAGTCTGCCGCTTTATTGGGTTTAGATGAACTTTTGACACTAACGATAAAAAAGTTTGATGTCAAAAGCAAATTTGTAGCAAAACTGAATGAAGCAAACGACAAAAAACATGAAAATTAAATGAAAAACAGTTAAAAACTTCACCGTCGGAAGCAGATAAAGTTTTTCATAATTTCGATGAAATTCATTTGTCAAAGCATAATAAAGGAAAGAGTAACTGTACACAACATAACAACTCCCAATAATAACTCATTCATTCCATTAGAAAATAACTTGCAGATTTTCAAGAACTGCAAATTTTACAGGTTGCCTTGTCTAAATGGGAAGTTTGGTCCCTCGATGATACCAAATGATACCATACTGGTTCAGTGCTTTGAGGCACAGGCTATTTTTCATTGGCGAAGTTAATGGACACCGTCTTGTATCATTAATTATTTCACAATCGAACGAGAGAACCTCTTGAGCTGATAGATCTTCGCTGACTTTTAGATTTTTCATTATCAGGTTTTTAATCAAGTTCTTCGTTGAAAGAGGATACTCGGGAGATTAAGAGATTATTTCAAGGATAAAGCTCTCTTGTTCTAGCTCCAAGCTTTCGCTTTTAATGAACCGTCAAAAAGATTGATGGCCTATTTAAGGCCGGTTAGAAGGATGTTACACAATATAACGCAAAGAATCAGAAGACAGCTGGATTTTTCTGTTAGTGCTGCAAAAATCCCTTCCAAAATCTCTTTCCAAGGAAAGGGTTTACTGAGAAACGAAGCAGTTTTCTTTGTATTATTTTAGCAGGCGTCGGTTTGAGAGGAGACTAAGGAATAACTACGAATTACTTCGTGTAGTTCTTTTCCAATAAGAATAAGGTACAAATATTTTTTCTTGTCTTCTGGTCGCAAGGGTGCCTTCACTAGAAAGGTACGGATGTAGGTGGCGTGTTTCCGTGCAGCTGAGCTACTTCTTCAAATGGTAGATTTTGGGCGTGTCGTCATCTCTTTGCCTGCTACAGGCAATGGGTGCGTTTTTACTTTCTCGCTAGCCATATATGGCGAGAAAGTATTGTTTTTTTGATAAGTACTAAAAACATCGGTAAATCGCAATGAAATTTGATGTTCGGAAGTTTTTAGAAAAAAAGAGAAAACTAACCAAAAGAGCAATTAAGTACACGAACTTTTCAAAGCCCTCAGCACAAAAACAGACAACCACCCCTATTTCGAAAATTTTCAAGATAAAAAGATGATAATTATTCCCAAAATCAGCAGTAAAATTCCTCGATCTATGCAGATTATCTCTCGAAAGCCTCCAAAGAAGAGAGGGTGAACTGTGGTTTGAGATGCCTCAGAGGGAGTTTCGGAGGTTAATGTTGGGCACAGTGGTCAGCTCAGCCACCCCACCACTCCAGCTGACTAAGCAAGCCTGTGGTTTGGCGACAACTGCCTGTCAGTCTTGCGACACCTGCATTTGTCATTGTTGCGACACCTGTTAAGCGCGCTGACATCTAGAAAACCATCAATCTAATCTACAATATGATGAGTGAAAGTGTGGGTGGAACGTTCCGTGTTCAAGCGAAACTTCGGTCTACTTAGCCAATAAATCTTGCAGGTAAATAATAGTTTCCTCTTTCTCCAGCATCGCCTTATGGAAAATAAAACTTTGCCACTATTGGTTCAAAAAAAGTAAATATGTTTGCTTTGTGGTGGCTCCTTACAACTCTAGACGTATACTTCTTCAAAAACCGCCGAAGCTAGAGGTCTGAAGGGCAGCCTCCCTTCCGAATATTGCCAAAACTATTTTGAAGTTGTGGATTCTTCTGTTTTCTGCCTTTTTCAAAAGTAAAATACCCAGAATCAATAGAAAAAGTCAAAGAGAAGTCGAAAAAAACAGATTCGTATACATTTGTGTCGAAGTTGATCAACAAAAACGAGACAGGATTTCGATGTGGAGTTTGGGAGTTCGGGGGGGAAAAGACACCCGAAATAACTCGAAACCCCCTTGCGGCCGTTCGGGGTTCCCGCAGGACGGCCGTTTGTGAGCCGTTAAAAAAAAGGCGGGCGAAACTTAATTTGAGTTCCTAAATTCTTCTTCTAATGTTTCAGAAATAGTTTTTGTTCGTGGTTGTCTCTATGAATTGGACTTTTCTCAAAAGGCTCAGTGTTTACGTAAGAAGCTAAAAGAATTGTGGCTCTCGTGGGCCACAGTTTTGCCGGCTAATTTGAGGGAAATAAGTGATGGCGAAAACTCAAACTATTTTCTTTGTCCGACCATCATGCCAATAAAGTGGCCGTCGACTTTGCTAAAAGCGATTGGCTGCTTGGGGGAACGTCAATGGGAAATCAGCCAGCCAACTTCAACCTCCGCACCAGATTTCTGTGGCTTTCAAAATTTTGACAGCCCTTTCCAAGATTATAAAGAACGTCTTCACGTTCGGCCTCTTAACGCAGCCACTCTGTGGGGGGAGGGGAGGGGGGTTCCCAATACCTGATATGTGACTTCTCACCTTACAAAAAATAAAATCACCATTCTGCTGGGGTACAAGGGTATAGTACCAAATAAAAAATTGTAATCGGCGTTAAAAATACCGAAATAAAATTCAGCTAATTCATGCTTCAGTGTGCAGCGACACGGCTAGTGACTTCATCTTTCTGCACCAACAAGTGACCTGAGTGACCTGATGCGGAAGAGACAGCCTATAATTAGCAATAACATACTGCAAACACGCAGCAAGGAAATAACGGGTCACTTATTTCGAAATCCGTCAAAGTGATTTTCTCTTTATTTACTTAACAGAATCAAATAATATCTAGAAAAAAATCCGGTTTTTATTTCGAATACTCCAGCATGATTTCCACGTATTTTTACGAAATGTAGATTTACCTGAAATAGATTTTTATCCGAGGTTTCCCATTTTATTTCTTCGAAAAAAAAAAAAAAGTAAGTAAATTGCATTGGCTTCATTTCTGATGTGAATATGTCTCCGCAGTTCCTATATATTCTTTCCTGGAGCACATCTATACATGTTTCTCCCAGCCAGACACTCGGATCTTCACAGTTCAAATTTTTCGTCGCGATCACAGCCACAGCTCTTTCACGTCAAATTTCTTTTGTTTGCAAACCTAAAAAGTCTGCCTCAATAAGTCGCGCTAATATCTCGGAGAAAGAATTAACCGAGGGGTTAACCACTTGTTGGGAATCTCGTTGGGAATCATTGGCAATCGTAATGAAATCTCAGGGAATCTTGGAATTTTTTGGAGTGGTTACCCTTTCGGGGTTCATCTTTCTATGAATATCGTTGGGAATCTTTGGAAATCTTCATGGAATCTCAGGGAATCTCAAGGAATCTCTAGAGTGGTTACCCCCTCGGAATTAACTTTCACTTGGTGGAATCGATGAATCGTTGCGCCTATACATCTGCAAGGATATGTACTCATATTTATATCTCTCGTATTCCCTTCATAGCAGATCTCCGCAGCTAGAGAGAACCTTCCGTCAAAATCACCTCAGAGACCACGTCCTTCTACAACAATTTTCACGAAGCATCTATTTCTCGACTGCAAGAACAACCAAGAAAACAGTAAATGGGGGAATCCGGGTGAAAAAAATTGAGAGCAGACAAGAAAGTTAGTGTTTGGCCACAAAAACACAGGCTAACTTTAATGAGGAAATGTACCGTGGGTAATTTATGCTAAGGCCATTTCGAATGGGGAGGGAGAACTGCCCCATTGATTTATATTTTGGTGGAAGGGGAAATTCAACCCTTAAAATGCTGCCCTGAAAACCGCCCCGCTTCCAAGTCCCGAATGATTTTACTGTGTCAGTTCTACTTAATACTTAGCTGGTAACGTAGGTACCAACTATTGGAATATTCTACAGCAACCGGAGACTTAATGGGTGACCAAATTACTCATGTTGATTTTACTTTCCTATACGGTTCAGAAAATCAATTTTTCGGTCTACATTGCAAAACGATTTTCAGAGGCCCAAGACCTAAAAAAAGTGTTTTTCACGAAATTTCACTATGGATAGGTATTTCTCGTATTATGAGGACGTGCGAGGTGGTACAGCCTAAACGATGTAATAATACAATACAATAATACAAATACAATGGCCGTCAGTGCCTCAGGCACTCAGGGTGTGCATCCAAACCTCGGTTACGCCTTTAGACAAATAAATAAAGAAATAAAATAAAGAGAGTATTTATGAGCGTTTTATTTTTTAATCCCTCCTCATGCTTCGAGTCGAGTATCGCTCTCATCTTAAACGTAATAAAAAGATCTCATTTCTCTGGAGAGACGGGTCTCCTTTTTCAGAAAATACTTCCACCCTTTAATACCTTCCTTTTTTTCCTAATATGAAAAAGGATGTGGACCCATACACTGGCTGACAGTTGGGAAGAGATCTGGGGGACCAACCATAATCAATCTCTTCTCCCCCCCTCCCCCCCCCCCCCCCCATTGGCCCCTAGGGATATGAGTCGTAGGGTAGGGGTGAAGACGCCAAGTAAGTGTGAAAGTCAGGGGGGAGCAAGAAAATAGACTTGAGGGAGAAAAAAATCAAGTCATCCCAACATAGAGGGTGGTGTTAAGAAACTTTCGGCTGTACCACTGTGGCTGAAAATTTCCATGAATACTTAAGAACTTTTGATTTTTGGAGATTTCTTTTCCAGTGGGGCTACGTGCAACTGAAACATTTTCCGGTTCGATGCGTAACTTCATTGGTTTTTTTTCGGGACGGGGATTTGCCCATGGAGACAGACACCGTGTACAGACGCATAAGCTGCTGATTAGAAATTTATTGTGACAAGTGATATAGAACTGGAGGGGGTTTTGGGAAGGTTCTCTATAAACACAGTACATAATGCTCAGGACATACCTTAACATAAAGTATCTATACGCAATACCCCAGGGAGGATTATTCACTTGGGCAGTGGCTAGACATTACTTATCCAGAACACCCTGTATATAGATATACAACTGGTGGGGGATCGAACTCCCCCCAACCCATTCATCATAACGGCACCCTGCTGTCGGGCAGAGCTGTTTACACTTTGCTACTAGCTTTGCCAGCCCACGCTTTCATAATTTACACTAGTTACACCTCTCCCGGGTTTTGCTTCCTTCTGTTGCATTACACCTAAACGTAGATAGAGCTAAATGAGATAGTAAGTAGGGTGCAAAAAAAATTAAAATGGAATTGCTGTGGGCCGAAGTTGTGGCAGCACCAGCCAACACCGCGCCATAGACCAATTCGCTCTTAGCCAGGGAAAAACACAGTTTTTTTTTGGCCAAAGCCGAAGAAGAATTGGCCGAAGCCGAATTTGAGTGGGCCGAAGCGGAAATATATTCCGCTACGCCGGGATTCGAACCCGGACCTCTCAGGACACAAAGGGGACCCCTTGACCGCTCGGCCAAAAACCAGTAAAAGAGAGCCCCAGTACGCTGAATGGTATGTAGGCTATTGTTCGCTTTGTACGTTCCAGGCGAGGGGGTAACCACTCCAGAGATTCCTTGAGATTCCCTGAGATTGCATAAAGATTTCCAAAAAATTCTCAACGATATTCATAGAAAGATGAACCCCGAAGGGGTAACCGCTCCAAAAAAATTCAAAGATTCCCTGAGATTTCATAAAGATTTCCAATGATTCCCAACGAGTGGTTAACCCCTCGGTTCCAGAGGTTGCTCAGCGCTTTAGTCAAAAACTCTGACTTGGAATCAGTAGAACCAAGTCAGCTGTCGATGGTAAAATAAGCAAGTGACTGATCCTTGGGGAGTAGGCGAATAAATTGGCTGAGCAAGTTGCTGATGCATCGATATTGAGTTTCAACTTTGAAGAACATACAGATCAAGTTATCGAGTTTGGAATTATTGAACTTCATTGAACTTCGGCCGTCTTTTGATCCTCTCCGCACTTCCTGCGCCTCGTTGCCCTACTGTTTGTTATTTTTAACTTTCCAAAGGGGACTGCAAACTTTACTTAATAAACTTAACTCAACGGGGGCTGTGGTTTAAGTTTGACCAAAGGCGGAATATTTTTCAGAACTTAAAATTCCTATCCACCCGATCTACAGCTTACTTTTTAGCGAGGGGTTAACCACTCGTTGGGAATCATAGGAAATCTTTATGAAATCTCAGGAAATCTTGGAATTGTTTGGAGCGGTTACCCCCTTCGGGGTTGATCCTTCTATGAATATCGTTGGGAATCTTTGGAAATCTTTATGGAATCTCAGGGCATCTCAAGGAATCCTGGAGTGGTTACCCCCACGCTTTTTAGACTACGAGTATTTTTGGCATCTTATTTTAATTTCAAACGAAGTTTATACATAGATATATGGTAAGGGACATAACTGAGCACCCAGTGCAGTCGCAAAGGCGAGCCATGAAAATTGATTTAGGGTCACTTCAGAATTCTTGTGAAAAATAATGTAAACCCATGCGGCAACCTCTTTTTTTCTCACCTATAATTTATATTTTGTATTCAGTGACCCATACAAAGCGATCAACTGTATCGTGGCATTGCGAGTAGAAGCGACACTGCAAAGGGACAGAAAGCCCTTTCATATTGTTGCGTGATAAAGCTCGCGGAGCAGTAAATCAAAATTTCCGATCTATAGCCCACATGAAAAGCTTAATATCCAGCACTATACCAATCCTGTATCGTACACACGCAGCTCTCGATCAGGTTTATTTCGTTCTCCTATTTCGGATAAAGTGGCTATGGAATTATCTAGATTTCGTTCACAAAACAGCTTCTTACATTGCTAAAGATATTTTAAGTAGAGAAAATCACGATGGTGTTCCGATAACAATATGGCCTGTGTGAATTGGCTGCATTAGCTCCAAGGCGATTAGGTTTTCATAGAGCCGAAAGAATCGAATTTGGTAAAATTGGATGGCTGGAGGTTAGTATTGGGGGACAGAGGGGAAGCTCCCCATCCCCCTATAACTGGGGAGTGGGGATATCACATATTGGACTTTGTACGCCTCATTTCACGTCAATCTCTTTTTAAAGCGGGTTCTCTATTTTGGCGGGAACCTTTATTACAAAAAATTTAAACGCTGCCATACTTTGATTGAACTTTTTTCAAATTTCGTTATCAAAGTCTGTATTTTCGATAAGAATCTAGTTTGGGCTATTTTGCGTTCCTCTTCCTGCACCCTTATCTAAGGTATGCTGAGAAGGCCTCGATAGCCGAGTGGACTAAATGGTCGACTTTTGAGGAGCAGTGAGAGCCGGGTCACACCGGTTCGATCCCGATCCTACCAAAAAGGTTTTCTGCTCGGCATTCACCTCTGATATGTTCAGCATGTCAAGTGAAATGTATATCGAGGCTGTGGTGGTTCGGAACCCACCTAAAACTGTAGGTCGCCATCGTTTACTCGATGGCTGGGGAGCTGGTATTTGGTAGTGCTGCCAGCTGAGCACAATGGATAGTTCTTGAAAACGGTCTAGTTGCTGGGCTTGTCCCCCCAACCCTCAGCTATTATTATTATTAAGGTATGCTGACCGCAGCACTAGAACAGCATTTTCTTACCTCGTTCAACTTGTGTTCGAAGGCCTTCAGAGTGAAAAATTTCTCGCTGATGGTTTATTTCCTTACTCTTCTCTCATGACCACGAATATACCTACGTAACATCTGATTTTTCCACTAGACATGTTTCATAACATCTGGGGGCGTCCGTGCGTTCTGCGCTCCGTTTGACAAGGTCACGTGCGGCAGCGGATGTTTCACTCAGATGCTCCAGAACCTCCAAGCGGGAGGCGTTATCTGTTTCGGAACCCAGGCACGTTCTTCTACTTTCCTCAACGGTAAAGATAGAATGGCGCCCGTCAATATTCGTAGCTATTTTTCTAACATACATTTTACTACGTTCGTCTCAGTAACACTTTTTGAACTCCTTCTGAAAATAACTATAGGTATAGTGTGGGAACGAGGGGTTAAACACTCCAGGAATCTCGTTGGGAATCTCGTTTGAAATCTCAGGCAATCATTGAAAATCTTTATAAAATCTCAGGGAATCTTGGAAATTTCTGGAATAGTTTAGCCTTCGGGGTGCATCTGTCCATGAATCTCGTTGAGAATCTCAGGAAATCTATGGAAATTTTCCTGCAATCTCAAGGAATCTCTGGAGTGGTCGTGTAGGAACCACGTGGGAAGGGTTATCAAGGCTAGTGCCTGAAGGTGCGTTATTTCGCTAAAACATGAACCAGGTGGTAGCTAAAGCTTTGAGAACCATAGCAGATCCACAGAGCCATTCGCGGTCAAACTAAGCATCCTTCATGTCTCTGGTTTTCCAAGTCAAATCTCCAGTCTCACACACTTTCCAACGTAACGTTGGTCATGTTGGTATGGGTTATGTTTTCCAGTATTACGCGCCACCCTCCAGGCTTGTTTCAGGCACAGTTACGGGCAACCTAACCTGAAAACTATATTTAAATTGTTTGTGAGCCAACGTTTGACTGGCTATTTAGGCGCATTTTTAATATCCTCAATTTTAGAGAAACAAAAGTACCGTCGAACTCTTTCTCATGTGAGGATCCAGGGGTTCAATCCCAGTGCTGCCAGTTCCTTCAGAACAAGAGACGAGAAAACATGAGGTAAGACCGTGAACGCCTTCATTCTAGTACAGACAATTTACCTACTCCCTCATAACCTACCAAGATATTTCAAATTTTCATTTCCCGCCTAAAGCCCATTTCAAATTCAGATTTCTCGACGTCAACGGCTTTATATTTGATTTGCCGCTTTTGCAGGAAGTGGTGGGGGTTGGAGGTCCAATTGCCGTTTTCTCTTACAGAGGAAAGGGGAGGGGGCTAATGAAATTCTCCCTTAGCACCATACCTTGCCAAATCAGTCGGCAGGGGAGACATGCCTTATTGATCTCGTAGCTGTTCGATTTCCTTTGTGCATGCGATTCCCCCTTTCTGAAACCACAATCCTGTGCTGTTAAGTGGCACAAACATTTGTCAGTGAGTTCCACATAGCTTACCTATTACGAAACTGAGGGTTGTATTGTAGGAAGGGAGTATTCGTAGGATCCCTGTTCTCAACATCGAACCAAGTCCACCCACAATACGGGATTTGGGCTGAATTTCACCACCTCACGATAGTGTCTATAACGAGAGGATTTAACGAACGGATTTACGTTATCATATGTTTAGCTTACGACAAGTGGGATCTTAGATAAACAAGTGCAAGCGCAAGACATTTGTCGTAAGCTAAACATACGAAAACTTAAATCCGTTCGTTAAATCCTCTCGTTAAAAGACACTATCGGAAAGTGGTGAAATTCAGCCTTAGGTAAAAGAACAATCCGTGATAAAGAAAAATTACGTCACAACATAATAAAATAGACAAAATAGCAGTATGATGTTACAAAAGTTTAAATGGTTTTCAATTTTCGAATGTACGAGTAAGTATAGTTTGTATACATAATTTTACTCCTGGCATGGCGGTTCAGTTGGGGATTTAGCTTGAAAAGGTATTGCCACGTAACGCTCCTAGTTCCTAGTACCTCATTTCTATTCAAATATTGCACAGTTGCAATTTATTTCCAAAACAAAAGTTCGCATGGGCTCGGCAGTGTGAGAGCGCCTTTAGGACTATTCAACCACACCCTTTTGTGGCATCTTATTTTAATTTCAAACGAAGTTTATACATAGATATATGGTAAGGGACATAACTGAGCACCCAGTGCAGTCGCAAAGGCGAGCCATGAAAATTGATTTAGGGTCACTTCAGAATTCTTGTGAAAAATAATGTAAACCCATGCGGCAACCTCTTTTTTTCTCACCTATAATTTATATTTTGTATTCAGTGACCCATACAAAGCGATCAACTGTATCGTGGCATTGCGAGTAGAAGCGACACTGCAAAGGGACAGAAAGCCCTTTCATATTGTTGCGTGATAAAGCTCGCGGAGCAGTAAATCAAAATTTCCGATCTATAGCCCACATGAAAAGCTTAATATCCAGCACTATACCAATCCTGTATCGTACACACGCAGCTCTCGATCAGGTTTATTTCGTTCTCCTATTTCGGATAAAGTGGCTATGGAATTATCTAGATTTCGTTCACAAAACAGCTTCTTACATTGCTAAAGATATTTTAAGTAGAGAAAATCACGATGGTGTTCCGATAACAATATGGCCTGTGTGAATTGGCTGCATTAGCTCCAAGGCGATTAGGTTTTCATAGAGCCGAAAGAATCGAATTTGGTAAAATTGGATGGCTGGAGGTTAGTATTGGGGGACAGAGGGGAAGCTCCCCATCCCCCTATAACTGGGGAGTGGGGATATCACATATTGGACTTTGTACGCCTCATTTCACGTCAATCTCTTTTTAAAGCGGGTTCTCTATTTTGGCGGGAACCTTTATTACAAAAAATTTAAACGCTGCCATACTTTGATTGAACTTTTTTCAAATTTCGTTATCAAAGTCTGTATTTTCGATAAGAATCTAGTTTGGGCTATTTTGCGTTCCTCTTCCTGCACCCTTATCTAAGGTATGCTGAGAAGGCCTCGATAGCCGAGTGGACTAAATGGTCGACTTTTGAGGAGCAGTGAGAGCCGGGTCACACCGGTTCGATCCCGATCCTACCAAAAAGGTTTTCTGCTCGGCATTCACCTCTGATATGTTCAGCATGTCAAGTGAAATGTATATCGAGGCTGTGGTGGTTCGGAACCCACCTAAAACTGTAGGTCGCCATCGTTTACTCGATGGCTGGGGAGCTGGTATTTGGTAGTGCTGCCAGCTGAGCACAATGGATAGTTCTTGAAAACGGTCTAGTTGCTGGGCTTGTCCCCCCAACCCTCAGCTATTATTATTATTAAGGTATGCTGACCGCAGCACTAGAACAGCATTTTCTTACCTCGTTCAACTTGTGTTCGAAGGCCTTCAGAGTGAAAAATTTCTCGCTGATGGTTTATTTCCTTACTCTTCTCTCATGACCACGAATATACCTACGTAACATCTGATTTTTCCACTAGACATGTTTCATAACATCTGGGGGCGTCCGTGCGTTCTGCGCTCCGTTTGACAAGGTCACGTGCGGCAGCGGATGTTTCACTCAGATGCTCCAGAACCTCCAAGCGGGAGGCGTTATCTGTTTCGGAACCCAGGCACGTTCTTCTACTTTCCTCAACGGTAAAGATAGAATGGCGCCCGTCAATATTCGTAGCTATTTTTCTAACATACATTTTACTACGTTCGTCTCAGTAACACTTTTTGAACTCCTTCTGAAAATAACTATAGGTATAGTGTGGGAACGAGGGGTTAAACACTCCAGGAATCTCGTTGGGAATCTCGTTTGAAATCTCAGGCAATCATTGAAAATCTTTATAAAATCTCAGGGAATCTTGGAAATTTCTGGAATAGTTTAGCCTTCGGGGTGCATCTGTCCATGAATCTCGTTGAGAATCTCAGGAAATCTATGGAAATTTTCCTGCAATCTCAAGGAATCTCTGGAGTGGTCGTGTAGGAACCACGTGGGAAGGGTTATCAAGGCTAGTGCCTGAAGGTGCGTTATTTCGCTAAAACATGAACCAGGTGGTAGCTAAAGCTTTGAGAACCATAGCAGATCCACAGAGCCATTCGCGGTCAAACTAAGCATCCTTCATGTCTCTGGTTTTCCAAGTCAAATCTCCAGTCTCACACACTTTCCAACGTAACGTTGGTCATGTTGGTATGGGTTATGTTTTCCAGTATTACGCGCCACCCTCCAGGCTTGTTTCAGGCACAGTTACGGGCAACCTAACCTGAAAACTATATTTAAATTGTTTGTGAGCCAACGTTTGACTGGCTATTTAGGCGCATTTTTAATATCCTCAATTTTAGAGAAACAAAAGTACCGTCGAACTCTTTCTCATGTGAGGATCCAGGGGTTCAATCCCAGTGCTGCCAGTTCCTTCAGAACAAGAGACGAGAAAACATGAGGTAAGACCGTGAACGCCTTCATTCTAGTACAGACAATTTACCTACTCCCTCATAACCTACCAAGATATTTCAAATTTTCATTTCCCGCCTAAAGCCCATTTCAAATTCAGATTTCTCGACGTCAACGGCTTTATATTTGATTTGCCGCTTTTGCAGGAAGTGGTGGGGGTTGGAGGTCCAATTGCCGTTTTCTCTTACAGAGGAAAGGGGAGGGGGCTAATGAAATTCTCCCTTAGCACCATACCTTGCCAAATCAGTCGGCAGGGGAGACATGCCTTATTGATCTCGTAGCTGTTCGATTTCCTTTGTGCATGCGATTCCCCCTTTCTGAAACCACAATCCTGTGCTGTTAAGTGGCACAAACATTTGTCAGTGAGTTCCACATAGCTTACCTATTACGAAACTGAGGGTTGTATTGTAGGAAGGGAGTATTCGTAGGATCCCTGTTCTCAACATCGAACCAAGTCCACCCACAATACGGGATTTGGGCTGAATTTCACCACCTCACGATAGTGTCTATAACGAGAGGATTTAACGAACGGATTTACGTTATCATATGTTTAGCTTACGACAAGTGGGATCTTAGATAAACAAGTGCAAGCGCAAGACATTTGTCGTAAGCTAAACATACGAAAACTTAAATCCGTTCGTTAAATCCTCTCGTTAAAAGACACTATCGGAAAGTGGTGAAATTCAGCCTTAGGTAAAAGAACAATCCGTGATAAAGAAAAATTACGTCACAACATAATAAAATAGACAAAATAGCAGTATGATGTTACAAAAGTTTAAATGGTTTTCAATTTTCGAATGTACGAGTAAGTATAGTTTGTATACATAATTTTACTCCTGGCATGGCGGTTCAGTTGGGGATTTAGCTTGAAAAGGTATTGCCACGTAACGCTCCTAGTTCCTAGTACCTCATTTCTATTCAAATATTGCACAGTTGCAATTTATTTCCAAAACAAAAGTTCGCATGGGCTCGGCAGTGTGAGAGCGCCTTTAGGACTATTCAACCACACCCTTTTGTGGTAGTTTCATACAGAAACGTCACTAGCGTCACATGTAATTCAATAGGGTTGGCTTAATTAACGTAATCCCAAGCAGTCCACAAAGCCTTTCATGGAGAACTCTATTCATAATGCATGGAAATGATTGCTGCATTACTTCTTGGTTTCACGTAAGGGTCACTTTTCCCGCTTTCCGGAAAGCAGCCTCAACCTGATTTTAATGGGGGGAAAATCTGTACCTCAGGAAATGATTGGATTATGTAGTCCGATAGCTGACTCAGTTTCTGTATGTTGTAGATTCTGACCACTAAACAAAAAATTTTTACAGTCTAAAGTGGCCGGATTTTAAGTTGGTATGGGAGGCGATAATGACGCCGCCATTTGGTTACGTCATCATTTGCACCGCGTCTTCTGCTACCTATCTCACTGTAGGAACCACCAACTAAAGATCGATACACCAAAGTCTGACAAGGACACAGCTACTCTACTGTCTCAACTATGAAACAGGAAATCAAAATTTGTCAACCCTTGGAACAAATTTTGAGTTTTACACTGTTTCTTCTCAAAGCTGAAAATTAACTAAACACGGCACTAGTCGCAAAACTTTGTCTCCATACAAGGGGTCTGAATCCTAAAGTAATATTTTCTACAATAGAGGATCACGTCAAAAATTATGACTGCAACTTATGAAGTACCTACATATATGTCAATGTCAAACACCTTAACGCCTGAAGATTTATGATTATGTAGTTGTAAAGTTGGTGTACACATCCATGTCATCACCGCTTACGAAGAGTTCACTGCTAACTTTTAAATTAGGATTTGCACTGAGGTCGTAAATAAATTACTGTTGATGAAAGTGTACAGTTTTTGATGTATTTAATAGGAACGGGAAACAAAAACTTTGCTACGTGATAGTTTCGGGGGAGTAAACCGAACCTTGAAATGACTCCTGATTACAAACTCACGAGAAACAAAGAAATTCAATTCCGTATACGAGGGTAGGATAGAAACGAAGAACTTAGTGAAAAGGAGAAGAGACAAATAGTAACGAAAACAAAGTCATTGTGCGTCTAAATGGGACTCGAAAAGAAACTGTCAAGGGGGAAACCTAGGGGCGTAGCAGTCATAAACTTGAATACGAGAAGGGGGGGGGGGGGTCTTGATTGAAAAAGGGCTTGGACAAAGGGGCATGAGATAAATGAATGGAATGATTTCGGAAAGGCTCGTAAGGCTCCGAAAGGAGAATATTAGACGCCTAGAACACCGCTCTGAATTTTAAGTAGCCTCCACCCCTTCAACGGGGAGGGAGGGGACTGTCTGCTTACCCAATTCTAGAGAAAACACCCCAAATACTTACCCCTAAATTACATCGTTTAAAATGCATTAAACTGTCACTGGGAGCTATGTTTAGATACATACAAATACGGAACAATTTTTGTGGAAATTTGACGATTTTTTTAGTTTTGTTTGGAGCTGTCCCTCACACCAATCAGTATAGTTATTTATTATCTATGAAAAAAAAATCGTTTTCAAGAACTATCCATTGTGCTCAGCTGGCAGCACTACCAAATACCAGCTCCCCAGCCATCGAGTAAACGATGGGGACCTACAGTTTTAGGTGGGTTCCGAACCACGATACCTATACGTTTCACTTGACATGCTGAACATATCAGAGGTGAATGCCAAGCAGAGAAACTTTTTGGTAGGATCGGGATCGAACCGGTGTGACCCGGCTCTCACTGCTCCTCAAAAGTCGACCATTTAGTCCACTCGGCTATCGAGGCCGGAAGGGGGACTGACGTTCTGATTTTTATACGTCGTTGACAGGTAAGCGATCCTAAGCACTGAGTTGGAAATATGGATAGTTTTGCTCCTCCAGCGGATCCAGAATAAATACTTATCAAGTCTCTCTGTATGATGATGCTCAAAGCCCCCGAACCTTTTTATCATTTTCTCCCTATCTCCCCTATTTCATATTATCTTACTTTTATTAGTTCCTATTCTCCGTTGGATTACTTTTATGTTGAAAATCGGTTCGCAAGTTATGAGTTTCAAGTTTTGGAGTTGGCTCTATTTTCCGTCAACAGCAGTGCTCTTTCCTGGCGCCTTTTGTCTGCTTATTGCCTTACTAGCATATGTTCCAAATGAGCGAAACCTTACAATCTACCATCTGTGACTTTTCGAGGATTAAATTAAATCTGAATCAAGAAAACATCGTTCCGTTTCCTACTTTCCTTTATTGATTTTCTAGTGTTTCAACCAACTCGAATTTTATTTCAAGCCCGCTTGGAGGAAGACTGGAATAAAATGCTAAGTTTTTGTGACCACTTAGATGCATTAGGTTAGGTAACGACCAGGTATTCATCACCCCTGAAGGTACAGAAAGGGCAATGTCTGAGCCTTACGTGCCTCTCGACTAACCGCATAGGTCTACGCCTTCGTGCCTTCCGGTAAACGTCCCAGAGTTGGAGTCTGGCCACCTTTAGCTCTCGGGAGGTGAATAGAAGGTGAAGAAGCGAGCCCACTGTCACAGTCATCACAACCAAAGTCAGTCCCTAGAACTGAGGTAATACCTAGGCGTAGTAGGCTCAGAGCGAGGGATTAACCACTCGTTGGGAATCATTGGAAATCTTTATGAAATCTCAGGGAATCTTTGAATTTTTTGGAGTGGTTACCCCTTCGGGGTTCATCTTTCTATGATTATCGTTGGGAATCTTTGGAAATCTTTATGGAATCTCAGGGAATCTCTGGAGTGGTTACCCCCTCGGCTCAGAGCAATCCCTGGTCCGAGTTCCCAAACAAAGCATTACTACTATCACCAGTCAAAAGACACATTGGTGGCTGCCTGCTTAATAGACTTCCACATAAATTCACAAGAGATAAAAGAGGATTTTCCAAAAAAGAAAAAATACAGGGGAGCCAAAATGGCGTATTCCCGTTCGTAGGTCAGTAGACACAATGGGGAGCATTAAATCATTGCAGTGAACAAAGTAACACAAAAATCCCCGCCCCAGGGCAAAGCACACTCATCAATAGGCTGGGCTTTCCCGCGCATTTCCATAATTTGAAATTTTCAAACTCGGCTTGTTTGGTGCACCGTCAAAGGAGGCAGTGGCGTAACTAAGCATTTTCGAAGGGGGGGCGGCTTCGCCTCACCGGGCCCCCCACCCCGCCCGGGCCCCCCCACCCCTGCAGTATAAGTATGCTTAGTTAAGATAAGACAGCCTTCCTAGCTGGGTTTGTAGTAGAATATTTCGTCGGAGGCTCATGGGTTCGATTTGCGGTCTCGTCTGAACAATAACCGAGGCCATTTCCCCCACCCCCCTACCTTCCCTTCTACCAGCGAGCGAGAAGAAATCTTTAGATAAAAAAATGCTTGAATAAAAAGCTATATCTTTTTTTCGTCGAGTTGCCTTGGCTAGACCTCTTTGACGTCCCCTTCAGGCGCCCCACCCCAAAAACAAAACCAAGTAATCGAGCGAGCGAAGCGAGCGAGAAAAAATTTTGAGATCCAAATAGTTAGCTGGGATAAAACGTTTATTTATTTATGCAATTGCCTTTCATAAACCGTGCCAACCGCTTACGGCGGGCCGCCGTGACCCCCGAAAAAGGAAACCAGTAATCGAGCGAGCGAAGCGAGCGAGAAGAAAATTTGAGATCCAAATAGTTAGCAGGAATAAAACGTTTATTTATTTATTCGTTTGCCTTTTCTAAACCGTGCCAACCGCTTACGGCGGGCCGCCCTGACCCCCGATAAAGGACATCAATAACCGAGCGAGCGAAGCGAGCGAGAAGAAAATTTGAGATCCAAATAGTTAGCAGGGATAAAACGTTTATTTATTTATTCATTTGCTTTTTATAAACCATGCCAACCGCTTACGGCAGGCCGCCCTGAACCCTGACAAACGAAGTCAGTATAATCGAATGGCGAGCGAAGCGAGCGAAAGGAAAATTTTATCAAAATAGCTAGGAAAATATGACTTCCTGTTTTAAATCTAACATAGGGGCCTTCGGGCCCGCAGGCCCCGGCCCTCTGAGTCCCCCCGGCCGCCTGGGGCCCCTCCGGGCCCCCCGGGCCCCCGGGCCCGGGGCGGACCGCCCCCCCCGCCCCCCCCAAATTACGCTACAGAAAGGAGGCCCTGATTTGATTCCCTGTGCAGACTCCTCATTAGCCCAATCCACCCCAGTTCCGTACTTCACTGACATTTTCTAGAAATACCGGGAAATTGCATCGCTGAAAATAAAATAAAAATGTGTACTCGCAGGGAGGTTGTCTAAAATTTCACTAAAAATGGATTATCAATTTTACAAGCTTGCTTCATCACAAATAGTGCTTATAGTTGTTAGTCTCTTTAGATCTCAGCGTCCCACGTTTTTATCCCGATTGTATCAAATTCCCGAGGGGTTAACCACTCCAGGAATCTCGTTGGGAATCATTTGAAATCTTTATGAAACCTCAGGGAATCTTATTATTGAAATTTTTTGGAGTGGTTACCCTTCGGGGTTAATCTTTCTATGAATATCGTTGGGAATCTTTGGAAATCTTTATGGAATCTCAAGGAATCTCTGGAGTGGTTATATCCCCTCGGAAATTCCCTTCTCCAATATAACCCTAAAATTATTTTCGGGATAAATTGTAGAAATCTGAGTCTTTTAAAAATTTTAACCAACAAAGAGGACCATTTTTGCGTGTTCTGAGTTCCGGCTCGAAAGTTCACGACTTGGTGACACAGAGTTTCATTCCCCTTATACACTGTCTCCACGAGGCGAGGGGGGATGCCTTTCTACATTTTTATGGCATCCCTCAGGAGGGTTGAAACCCCACCCCCACCCCCAACGCAATGTATTTGGTTTTTACGATGTGCATTACAGCCTTGAGGGGGCGGCAAAGAAGGCTCGCACGTTTTAGTTTTTATATCAGAGAGAAACTCTGCAATAAAGTGCAACTTTACTTGATTTTATATCAATTTAACATGCCTCATAATCGTAAAGTGATTTTATTTAATTTGAGAAGGTGAAATGGTCTTTGACAATCCTAAGCTCATGACGCACTTCGTCGTTCAAGAGACTTGGTTCAGTGCAAAAAAAAATGGGGATAACAACTGACTCGTTTTCTGTTCAACGGGGGATTCTAGCTCCCAAGAATCAACAAACATCACTCATAGTATGTCCGAATGTTGGGTATTGAAATATAATATTCTGAAATATAATGTCTTTCTAACGGCCGAAATTAAGAGGCTATGTTGTGATTTTACGATCGGGTGATTTATGTCAACAAAAAAATTGTCCAAAATTAACCGATCGTGAAATCACAACAGCCATTAAAAAGACATATTATATTACAGAATATATAAATATCCAATAGTTTTCTCATAAAGTGCGCAGAAAAAAACTTAAACAAACAAGACTGCGTAGGCGCTTTTAAGGCGAGTTATCTCAGGATTTCAATATTTCACTCTAGGGGTGAGCTAGCATTAGGCATAAGATAATATTAGGCATATCTTTTATCTGTTACCCTTTGTACCCCTTACTGCAGGCTCGGTTTGAGGCTAAGCTTAGCATTGTCCTTTTTCCTACAGCGAAGAATACAGGGAGCTCATTGTACGAATACTCCATTATCTCATTCATCCTCCTTTTCTTATTTCTACCTCTATTCTTTGCCCACTAGATCTTTTAATACCAGAGGTTGCCTCACTTGAATGTGAGGTGGGGTCTCCCAATGACGTCAGCACGCTGACCATTCAAAGTGCTTGAGCGCTACAGGAGGTCAAAGGCTGAACACAACAATGTGACGTCAACAGGAGACCCTATAATATGATGTTAAAGTGAGACAACCACAAGAATTTAGGAGCCTTGCTCCCCATCCTCCTCCCCTTTGCTTTGAAAAAAGACATCGTTTTAATTAAAGAAAGAAATCCTGGATTATGCCCAACTTTATTCTTTTGTTTTGTGACATGATTTAAACTTTTTTCCTAAGAAATTATAAATTTACACCTTTCTAGCTTTTCTGTTTGTTATTCATTGACGAAGTTACTTAGTTGAAAAACAGCAGGCATGACATTTCGTTTAGCAGTTAGGTAAGAACCGAATTTGGACCCAACACAATAGGCGGGTATTTAATCCTGACTATCCTGTAGCATGCAAAAATACCCACGATCCACCGGTACATTTCTGTTTGGAAAATCCCTCACAATTTCCCGGGGCTAACTATGTTCGTTTAGTAAAAGAAGATAAGCAGAGAATACAAAAATTCCTCAGGCGTCCATATCCGTCTGCTGGAAAACAATTTTCCCATCAACGAATGGAAGAAAAGCAAGGTATGTATTTTTTCAAAGTTTCCTCGTTTGAATATAAAGGAAGGTTGAACTGTGACATCTAATCACGACGACCAATCAGAGTCAACTGAGCTCAAGCACCTGCACACTGATTCGTCAGCTAGATTTGACGTATCGGCGTGCCCCTGACAAACGACTCATATAATTGGCAGATCTTGGAAGAAGACGTCGTTCGCTCACAATTTCTAATAACGGAAAAAATTAAAAAATCATTTTTAAATATCTGCCAATATAAGCAATCTCCTCGGGGCTTTTTTCTTTGGAGAAGAAATCGCTAAGCTACTCTTTACCCAAGATTCCAAGAGGAAGACCCGATGGACGAAGACTGTGTAGTTTGTTTTGAATTGAGTATGTTGTTCGACGAATATTGCTAAACCAAACCAATGTTCAATGCGTCAGCTCAAATCGGTTTTAGTTTTAGGTACAATGATTTCGTATGGACCTATTACGGAACCACAGACTACGCCGGATATAGACAGTTCCCATACTTCCGGTTTGATTTTAAAGCACATATAATTTCACTATCGAGCAGCAGAAGAGAGAAGTATACTGACGTGAACTTTGAAGTATAAATACGAATTTTCTGTCGCTGTCGCAAAAACCCAGTTACAGCTTTCAAATGGTAGAAATCAAAAACATCTCTCTCCCTTTTACCCTTTTCATGAGCAACTTTTCTCGGAGCGTTGATTTTATTTGGCTGATTTAAATAAATAACAGCGAAAAGTTGAGGTCGACCCGACATCAAAGACCACGCCCCACCGCCCCCCTCCCTCTCACCCCTAACAAGTGGAATTTAATTTTGGGCAGGGTGAGGGGTCTACGGACCCGTCGTTCGCCGCTCTACTGTATCTTTATTGGTCGTCAAGTAGACCGCGAACATTCAAGAAGACTATTTCAAAAATTAATCACTTCGTGATTCACACAAAATTAGTTCGAAACGATGTAAATAGTGGTCGAGCCATTTCTGTTCATTCGGAGCATCATGAGAATTGGAGGGAAATGCATTTAATTAAATAATGGCCTCACTTGCCACCCTTAGCCGAGATTTAACGTCAATCATTCCACAACCACAACCGCATAGTGGTTTTCCAGGGTTATGCAGTACAATAGAATTAAAGACACAGGGGTGCCATGCACCATGGAGGTGCCGGGCTCGAATTCCAGTACTGATAAATTTTCTGGCTGTTTTCACCTTCGGCCAACTGGAGCTTTGGCTATTTTTTGCAAGGTCGCGGGGTACAACAGAGGCAGATTTCCCCAGACTTGGCCTGCAGGCTTTGTTGGCCTCCATGGTCTACGGATTAGAAGGGAGGGAGCATAAGCAATTTCGACTTCATCAACCACGAAAATGATTAATGCTGAAACAATGACTTGAAAAACAAGGCATTAAAACTTGAACGCCCCTTACAAAAGTTAAAACCTGATGAAAGCAGAAGTATTATAATTAACACGTCAGTTGAAGGAAATGCCATAGGAACTAAATAATAAATGAAAATAAATTAAGGCATAAAATAGGCCGGTGCCCCGAGGGAATAAGCCATCAAAAGTTTTCAGGGGTGTTTTTGAACACCCCTCCAACAACGATCAATCATGTTTTAGGGACGTTGTATCGATGTTACCCCATCAAATTTCAATTAGTGACCATTACTAGTCGTCAAACTGTCGTTACCCTTCTGAAACACTATAGAAAAGCTCTATGGAAAAGTGGTTTTCAGGGAGGACCCCACTTTTTTCTTTGATGTAGGAAATAAATTCTAAAAACCACCTCTGGAATAAGGTAGGGTGAGAAAAAATAAGGTAGCTGCAGCCCACGGCGCTTCGTACCTATTTCAGGAAAACAAACTTTTCCCATTTTCCTACAATATTTTATAAATAAAATCACTTCAACACTAGGAGTTTTCTAGTCATACGAGTATTCCGCCGTTTCATTATACAGTTGCCACTCTTTACGACACTCCCTGTAATTAAAACTTCTCTATAACAACAGAACGCTACGGGCCCTTGAAACCCCTTCACACATTTTTTAACCGTCTCTCTATAGCGAGCTCTCTTTATAGCGAGGGAATATACATGGTCCCGTCACAGTTATTATAGAGAATCATACGGTAAAAAGAGGAGCAAATCCTGTAGCCGGCTGTGGCCAAGAGTGTTTCCCAGGCCTAGAGTAAACCAATCTCAGTTTACTGGTCCAAAGAATGTTTACAATCGCTGCCGAGTTAAATAGAATGTTGTCTTAACACCTGAACTTTCAGGGCCATAAACCCAAGGGAAGAGGGGAAAGCTACATATCGAAAATGGGGCGGTAGGGGGGGGGGGGGGGTAACTGCCCATTATTTGGAACATCACGCTATAGTGCTATGGCCATACACTACATTGAACAGGGGACCGCTTGCTTTTTTACTGGTAATAAAACCTTAGAAGCCTTGCCCCTCCCCTTTGCGAAAAAAGACTAGGGCTTGCCAAAATACAATTTTGAAACTGAAACCAGGTCGAAAACTAAAACCTACAGTTTCGAATACCACTTTAGACCTAAATATCGAGTATGATACGCCGATAGCGAATATTTTGTTTAATGTTACTGAGGGAGTGCATTATTCACCGTCAGCAATAAATGCTAAGCGAATTTTCATCTCCAGTTATTTACTAGCATCAAACTGAAATTTACTATAGAAAGAAAACAATGTTTCCCGTTTAAATGACAAGTAATTTAAAGAGCAGAAAAATAAAGTCTTTTCTCAGAGAACTGTCTCAGTGAGTCGGTTTCCCAACCCTGTGGGAATGCCATTTACGTCACTAGTCTGAAATAAACAGTCTGAAAATATTTTATGAGTTTTAAAATGGATGCTGCAACTTTTATATTCTCAAATGAATAAAAGCTGAAATTTTTATTTGTGTTCTTTGAAGGGGAGGGTCAAAATGATAATTTTTGTCAGTATGATTCAGCACTGCTGTAAATATATGACAGAATCCAGTTAGAAGTATTCCATGAATAAGTGCTTCGTTTGATTCTCGGTTTGATTTCACCGTCATACCCCCTCTCGACCACCCCCGTTAAGGGTGTTCGAGTGTCATGAGCTTCTGCGACCGGCGACCTCTCTATATGGCTGTTTCTTTTAATGTCGTGATAAAAGTTAACCTGTGGTTTATCATTCAGTGTTTAGAGATACCTCTGTTAGTACGGTAGAAGGGACACCACATTCTCTCGGTTGTTTCTTATTTTCTAGCATTGGCCATATACTCTTAAGTGACATACTTTTCCTATACCCATGCGGCAACAGTAGGTACCTAAGGGGAAATTTCCGTAGCACCGGATTTTCGAACCCGGCTCTTCTAGGGCTTACAATCGTCATCCGATATAGTGCAGTTTTGTACGTAGCCGGTTATAACATTAATTAAGAAGAAAACTTACCGATATCGGAGGAACCGCCCCAAGTGCCTTGCTGCGCTTGCCGGGCTAACTTGGTGATGGCGTCTACGTAAAGCTTAGATGCTGCGGCTGCGCCTGAAAAATAAAGAAGATTTTTTTTAGAACACTGCTATAGTTTTCTAGTGAAAAAAAAATGCAGGTAGACTTTTATGTAATACGCAGTAGTAGAAATGTATTGTGACTGTGCAAAACATCTGTCTTGAGTTTTTCATCAGAGACCTCCAAAAAGTGTTTTTTCGAGCTTTCTGTGAGTGTTTCTGTGTGTATGTACGGAGAGCTAAGGACCGAACTGTTTGGGTGATTTCGTACCTATTCTTTATGCGTAATTTGGGTGTCCCCCTTGAAAATTTATTACCTAACCCAAATTCAAAGCAACAATTTTGAAGTAGTTTTACTAATGATTACTGATGATACTTGATGATGAGATTCAAAGTTCGAACCAAAGCTGAAAGTCACTCACGGCAGTAGCTAATGCTTGCCAGCATTGTCACCGAGTCAGTGAGTTCGGGATCACAAGGGACTAAAACAGGGTGAGACAGATTTGTATTATCTCACATGGCCGGTTTACGTGACGAACGACCCCTAAACGGAATCACCAAACACCTATGGCCTGTGATGGTTATCAATGTTATCATGCAGCATCACACTAGGATACAGCCTTTCACAAACAAAGAGGGCTGGATGGGCTTCACAACCACTTGGCCTCTGAGTGACACTTGAGCAAGACCCACATAGAGATACATAGATACTATCATAGTTACTCAGGGTGCGTCCCGCCATACTCGGTTAACGATAAACTCCAGTTAAATTCCACGGTTGCACGGTAAAAACTGACTTTAACTGGAGTTTAACCGTTAACCGAGCATGGTGGGACGCACCCTTAATTTACTTAACTTCATGTTTTCTAATTTTATGCGGTTTAAAAAAAAATTAATCAAAAAAAAAAAAAAAAAAAAAAAAAATCACACATAATATTCATACAAATCACTTCTTTCCTATGTTAAAGCTGCGTTGGTGCTAAAAAAAATGCCTTATTTAAAATAAGCTCGATCACAGTGAAAGTACCTAAATAGGAGGTATATACGTTGGCCAATGCAATATATTCCCCAAATGTCTGAATTGTACAAAAAAACCTTTGACATTTTTCCATTGGCTCTCAACAGTTCGGATTCTAGAAACAAAAGGATCGGTGACAAAGCACGCAAGCAGCTGAAGGTTTGTGACAACTTTCACAATTCACGCTGGGCTTAGGGCAAATTAGTATTTATCTTCCGTGGTAGGTTCCCTAGCATTTGAGCGGTGTAGCTCTCACAGGGGCATGATATACAGCCTTTCCTTCCAGGGCTTGCACATCTGAGCAGCCTTTAGGGGGGAGATATTCGCACGTTCAGATTGGCCCATTTTTCATGTCATTGGCTCCCAAATGGAGGGAGGGGGAATGCGGGATATGGGTTACGGGTCTCTGGTTTATGATATGAGGGGATAGGAATTTCATTGATATGAAGAGGAGGTTGTGGTCGGATATGCTGGTGTAATATCGCTCGCCGCTGAGTTTTTTACACTTTCGGTAACGCTCTCTTATCACCTTTTTTTTCTGGTCGGGGTTTGTTATTTATTATTTGCGCTATGGGGCAGTAATTTCAGTGCGGGATTTTTTTGAGGTTGATAAAGGTCAGGTAATTTGAAAGCATTGCTACGGAACCCAGAGTTACGATCGATGCGGGGGTAAGTGGAAAATTTCGCAGCAGTTTATGGAAAGGACGCCTTAGAGCGTGGTTTAGGTAGCCTTTTTCAACTCTCCTCTTTTCGGTTTCCATCGGGGATCTCTCAAATTTTAATATTTTTCGGAGGACCTCATCCGTGAATTCAGTGATGTAAATTAGTAGTAAAGTGGGAAGAGAGGAGAGAGGATGTAAACAGTGCCTAGCTCATTACCATTCTTCCTCCCGACATTCTCCGTATATCTTTTCGAGTCTACATTAATTTTAAATCTTTATTATAAAAAAGAAAATGCTCTGGATATGGCTGCCCCACGCTGCAACTACGACCATATGAAATGCCGAATTCACGAGGGGTTAACCACTCCAGAGATTGCTTGAGATTGCATGAAGATTTTCAAAGATTTTCTGAGATTCTCATCGAGATACGTGGAAAGATGCATCCCAAAGGGTTTACTACTCCAGAAATTTCCAAGATTCCCTGAGATTTCAAAAAGTTTTCCAATGATTGCCTGAGATTCCCAACGAGATTCCTGGAGTGGTTAACCCCTCGCGACTTCACTACACTAACTACTGCTGAAAATGTTATATACGCTAGGTATTTCTGTAAGAATCAAAAATTAATAAAAGGCATGTCGGGGAGAATCTATAGTTTGCAAATTTATAAACGGGTAAAAATGACACAGCACAGACAGCTCCAAAAAGGACATCTGAAGTCGCGATATTCAGAAAAGTTCGGTAGGAGTAAAGTTGTCCTGTAATAATGATGAAGAAAAATTCTTTAGAATAAGGTAATTGGTGTCCCACCTTCCCTTAATTATTTTCCCGCGCTCCAGAGACTTTGAGTCCTTTGCTCAAAACGTAAATGTCATAATTACCTCTAGCTGGCGGTCTCTGTTTTCTTCCTAACACATAAGTACCTAATATGAGTAAAAGCTCTTTTCGAAATGAGTGAGAAATTTCCTCCAAATTGTAAAATTTATAGGAAGCAACCAAATACCAAAGAACATAAGATATACCGTTTTTCTCAGTTGTTTGTTTACCCTTAATATTATTATCAAATCTATGAACGACAATAATCAGATGTCAGAACAATGTTTTACTTATGCACAGGAGCAACAAAAGGGTGGTTTTCTTTTCCTATTTCGGTAACTATCGCACCCCGTTGTTATAGTGGTGCAACCATTCGAAACCGTCTTTCACGCAGACTAAGAACTTTCGTTATGGCCCCTTAAGAGCGACCACACAATCGTGATTGTTTACGTTTTTTTACGTACACTTTACGAGGAAACTATTACGTGTATTATGTTATATAAATTATGAGGCTATGTTGTGATTTTACGATCGAGTGATTTTTGTCAACAAAAAAATTGTCCAAAATTTACATGTTATATATCAGAACATTTAAATAACCAATAGTTTGTGAGCATCAATAAACGTAAACAAACACGATTGTGTGGTCGCTCTTAAGTTGACTGTTTTTCGACACCTCCGTGACTTAAGCTTAAAAGCACGGGTGGAGCAGATTAGTATATGGCTTGTTCCGCCCGCCAGAGCGCTGCTTTGCTTCGTGATTTCCGTCGCAAGTTTGCACTCGGAGAGTCCACATCCGTTTGACAAAATGCTCCTAGTGTCAGCAAATTCGCGCTTTCCTTCCTCTTCATCTAACCTCCCAACCTTACAAGCTTCCTTTCACTGCTCCCTTTCTACTAAGACCCCTTTCAACTTAAAGTGACTCTCGGATGACTGCTTCAAAGAGTGTTTTCAGAGAGTAATCGCAGACAATTTACATTAAGAATGGCAGGAGATGGAGAAAGGCTTTCCAGAGGGGTTGCTCCGGATAAGAGCAATAAAGGGAGATGAAGCCTCTCAGAACTTCAGGTGTATTATACCATACAAGATATTTCGCATGATTTAAGGTAAAAGCGAAATTTTTCGGAGTGAGTGAAGTCATGTGGAAGATTATCTAGAGTAGAGGAAGCGCCTGAGTGTTACACGTATAACTTAAGTCAGTGAGGTCCCCGAAGACTTTGTGACGTTTGATAACAGCCTCGATAGCCGAGTGGACTAAATGGTCGACTTTTGAGGAGCAGTGAGAGCCGAGTCGCACCCGTTCGATCCCGATCCTACCAAAAAGTTTTCCTGCTCGGCATTCACCTCTGATATGTTCAGCATGTCAAGTGAAATGTATATCGAGGCTGTGGTGGTTCAGAACCCACCTAAAACTGTAGGTCCCCATCGTTTACTCGATGGCTGGGGAGCTGGTATTTGGTAGTGCTGCCAGCTGAGCACAATGGATAGTTCTTGAAACGGTCTAGTTGCTGGGCTTGTCCCCGCCCACCCTCCGCTATAATATTATGTATATCGTGACGTTTACTAAATTTTCTCCAGACGTGGTACAATTCGTGTACACCGACTTTGAAATTACATAATCATGGTTTTCTCAGGGGTTGTGCAGTCCGAGTACACCAGGGTTTCCAACCTGCAGCTCTATTACGGAACTTTTTATCAAGAGTGATAACCGCGTGATAAACATTTACAATGCTATTTTCCCTATGTTTTCGTATTACTGCGTGATCACGCGTGATAAAAAGATCCATAATAGGGTTACAGATGTCGGGGTCCAGCGACATAATTATGAGGTTCGCGATGATTTGGCCACGTTTATTTATTTTCAGTTTTGATAGGGGTGGGACATACATGCAATAATGGGGTATGGGTCAGCCTGGTGTGGAGGACCCCCAGGCAGACCCGTGAACAGTTTAAACTTGGCGCCAAAACACTAAAGGGGTATTTGGTGCGGGGTATCCGTAATGACAGGGGCTAAGTGCTAATCCCATGATAAAGCGTCGTGGGAGCGGCAGGAAAGGATTAGTTACGGCGGCTGCACTGGAATGGCCATTGGATAACAATGCATTATTGCCCGGCCTACCCCAGTCTCCCCTATCACCTACCCCTGTACCCTCTGCTTTCATAGATACCGTCAATCTGGGCAGCGTTGGACATCTATCAAAATATTCAAACCCGTCCGCTTTTGAAACAAAACAGATACCTTTCGCGACACTTGAACGCTTCTATAGGATTATGAGATGATTAGGAGTTAAATTTTCCCAAAGAAGTAGGCCAAATTTCAAGTGATAAAATGAAATTACAACAAAGGCACAAGAAAATACAGCTTCGAAGACAAAGAGACCGTCAGTGACAGACTTAGCCTCACTTTATGATTTAACATTTCAACACGTTTCAAAATCAGCTCGAGTGCTCTCCAAACGTTCCCACCCCAGCTACTCTTTCTTCATTCAACCTGTTTTGAATTCGCTTACACCTGAGTTGACATGTTTAATCAAAAAGTAACAGGGTTATGACTGAAAAGAAATATTCAAAAAATAAAAATAAGAAATCGGTTGATAAATTTTTATTTACGTACAGATACTTTAAGTATAAAATTTTTGGATAAGGCTGGATCCCGCCATACTTGGTCAACCGGGTATGGTGGGATGCAGCCTAAATGGAATAAATACCTAAGAAGATAATATGAGGTTAGGTAACTGTAATACAAACCACATACCTTGTGAATTCCTATAGAGATACATCATGATATCGACTACATATCGGATTTACAAAACATCTCTCCCCTCACTTCAGTTGATATTAAATGTGAGTTCTCCAGGTTCATGACTAGAATAATTCATAACAGTAGTAAATATTTCGAATTAGTTTTAGAATCCGCTAGTGAATTCGTACTTATACTTCCATTTATTAATTTGGATACATTAGAAGCTGGATTAGCGTGTGAATGTTAATGGAACCGTAGTTTACAACCTATAGTAAAAAGGTTGCTATTCTATCCTTAATAACTAGGAACTATGACTATTCTACCAGAGGACAAACTTTTGTTGTTACATATTCAACCATCTTGAGTTTTTGGTAGAGTAGGGGAAAACAGTTGACCGAAGGCAGACAAGCGGAAGGGCCGAAAATAGTACTTGTAAGTAGCGGCCGAAAAGTTCGAACACTCGCTACACATTTTACATCTTGGTACTGACACTAAAGTCATCTGACTGTATTATGTTGAAAATAAAAAATTTACTAAATGCAAAAAGACTGACCCCATAAAAAGCATTAAAGTATTTTATACGGGTGTATGCTAAAAAAACAATAACAATTAAAGAGTGGGGTATGAATTTTAAATTCCCGATTACGGAAGTTGACTTTCGGAAACGGTTCAGGTGATTCCAGTTTCCATGGCGACGAAATTGCTTCCATCTGCGATTTGAAAGCTGACGCTTTTTTTTAATTTTGTTCTTTCTCAATTGTGTCTGGCCCTATTTTTAAATCAATAGATGGGGGTTATATGTAACACATACCTTTCTAAAGAGAGATATTGCAAGGTATCGTTTTGGTCTAATTTTTCAATACTTACCTAGAGTTTAGTGGAAGTGTGTATTCAGCAGTTTGGCTTCCAAATAAAAAGTTTCCTTCCAAAATTCGAGCTCTACTAGATGAACGACGACTGTGTTGCTAGCATATAAGACATGAGGCCCCAAACATGAAACGAATCTAGAATATGACATACAGGACAAAAATATGACTATAAAGGCACCCAAGACATCCATAAGGTGATAGTCAGGGACAAGTCCCAAGAGAAAAATTTAAAACTTTAAGAGAAAAATAATATTTATTCTAGGATTTTGAGGTCGCCACCTCCTAAACCCTGGGTGAACTCCCTCAAAATTCTGTTTTACTATATAACATTTTATCCTGCCATGAATGAACTACAAACATTTTTTAACCAGATAAATGTCCGTCTCTTGAAAAAGGACCAGACTGAGTTGGGTCTGTAAGCCCGAAAAATGCTAAAGAATTCAAATCCTGGTGTGAAGACTAAGCGATTCCCGCTTAAATGGAAAAATGAAAATACCAGAAGGACCAAGCGAGGGAGCGGCCCGTGAACGGCTTTAGGGCAAATGGAGGGGGGGCTGTGTTTTCCAATTTCCGGACTCGACTGAAGGGAGAGTCCAAGAGATCTCATCTCTTGGTCACTTTAATGCTTTTATCTCAATACCACACTTGGTTGTCACTTCTGATCTTATAGGTTTGAAAGAGGAGATCAGGAGATTTGAAAACAATTCAGCTAAAAAACAATGGAAAACTAAGAAAAGACGATTTTTTCCAGCTGAGGTTATTAGAAGTTACGGCGACTGCTCTGAAGATCAGCTGAGTTGTAAAAGACTTGTCACAGTGGTAGTGAATAGCCCCCTATTTCGATGACTTTCAAGACACCCTTAAATGATTTTCATGGGCCAATTTCCCATATCAACGAAAGAAAAGTCTTAACCTTGTTTAGCACTTTTTCCACCTTGAAGGCGGGCACATTTTAAGGTTTAAGGGTCCGCTATACCTGACGGTGCATTTTTTGCCGCCCATAAGATTAACATTGCGAGCGGCGATTCATTTTCAAGGTTTACCCTTGGTTGGAAAGACACAAAATTTTGCCTGTACTAGCCCTAACAAGCAGATTTCCCATTTTTTTCTGGTTTTCGAGATACAGCACTTTTCTTGAGGTATGCGATGCTAGCATTTGCAAAACAGTTGCAATAAAAGAAACCAGTGAGAAATTGGGAAATCTGCTTCGAACACTCCCTAGAACATTGTTAAGGCTAGGGACAGGCAAAATTTTGTGTCTTTCCAACCAAGGGTAAACCTTGAAAATGAATCGCCGCTCGCAATGTTAATCTTATGGGCGGCAAAAAATGCACCGTCAGGTATAGCGTCCTCTTAATTAAGAAAAGATATTTCCTTCTACTCAAAAACCGCCATACGGCATGTTATAAGAGGGAATTAAATCCCTCTAAAAATGGTCGGAGCCTGTTAGTAATGGGAGAGATTTCTACAGACGGGAAAGTTGCTGAGAGTCCGAAGAAGGCATAATTCTGTCAAAATTGCATGCTATAACGACCACTTCTGCTCGTAAAAACTTCAAGCCACCGCAATCATGGCTCCATCAGAAAGCAAAACTCACAAAACCTCTAAAAAAAAAAGTTGGGTGGCAAAAACTGAAACAAAAAAGTTGAGAGAAACATTTCTTCGCTCAACTCTCTGTAGAAAAAAACTAATTTTCCATTTAAATAAAAACCAAGAAAAATTTCCTGTTCCATGAATTTCAAATAAAATTTTAGGTGGGAAAAACGAAAGAAAAGCGCGGGAATTGGAAATATTACCATACATATAGAGCTGTGTCAGCCTTGTGAGTTTACCTACCTTATGGAAGCTTTCTACTCTAATTTACATGGGAACATGACATGGTTATATGTAAGCTAAGCCGTCCCAACATAAGACTCAAAACATTACGACATTGATCGACATTAAGCAGAATATCATGATATTGCTTACGGCCTTTACACCTTAAGGTTCTGTATATCATTAAACCACCTCCCTGTAATGTAGGCAGCAACTATATAACCTGATCGCTCTCGGGGGTTGTCCCGCCTAGGGCTGGAAAAGCATAATGCTGTGGGCCAGCACCGAGGGGGTAACCACCACAGAGATTCCTTGAGATTCCCTAAGATTCCATAAAGATTTCCAAAGATTCCCAACAATATTCATAGAAAGATGAACCCCGAAAGGGTAACCACTCCATAAAATTCCAAGATTCCCTGAGATTTCATAAAGATTTCCAATGATTCCCAACGAGTGGTTAACCCCTCGGCCAGCACGTAGCTAGTCTCGTAATCTATTACGTGTAGCTCTGGGCGCTGACAATTTGAAAAGAACAGCTTGTGCCTGACCCCTCAGCAGCATGTGTCCTGGATTTTCTCTGAATCCGTAACGAATTTGGGGAAATAGGCCAAAGTTTCAAACAGCGCGAACTTCACGAAAAGGTTTACAGAATAAACCCTATTGTGAAAGATAAAATAAATTTTTCAGGGGTAAATCGTAGGAAAGGAATGCTGACCCATTGAGCTCCGTAAGGGGTGGAAAATACTCCAAAGAATCCCATCAGAACCCATTAGATATTTATAGGGATGAAATTCTCTTCCTCCCGTTCTTTGTTCCCAAATTTGTTATTTTCACCTGAAAATTTCAAGAGTCTAAAAACATTCTGAGCCCTTTTCAGTTCGATGCTCTTAAAACGATCTTAAAAATTTACGATTCCTGATTTTGATGTTCCTTTGTTAGTGGTCTGAAAAATAATACTTATTTTATAGAAAGATTCAAAATTGCTTTTGCCACGGAAAATCAGAGGAAGAAATGAAGTTATAGGAGAGATTGTTGAAACAAAACACACTTGAGGCGACCGAAAACGATTTCCAATAAAGGCAGAAAATATAACCTCTTATTGTTGGCTTTCGAGAGAACTTTTACAGCTTGTAAGAAAAATACGTACGGCTAATTGCTAAGTTTTGAAAAATGTGTAATAAAGAAAACTTCATAGAGAATATAAGTTTTCAATGGGTTTTCACTTTGAACCGCTGTATTTAGACCTACTGGCTAAGTCGCTGGACCTAGACCTGGATCTAGTCCACACTTAAGGCTGAATATACATTCGCTATTTTTTTACGTTCCGATTTCAAACTTTGTGAGAAAACTGTTGGATATTTAAATATTCTGAAATATAATATGTCTTTTTAACGTCATTACTGATGAGGTTATGATGTGATTTCACGATCGGTTAATTTTGGACAATTTTTTTCGTGACAAAAATCACTCGACCGTAAAATCACAACATAGCCTCATGAGACGTTAAAAAAAGACATATTATATTTCAGAATATTTCAATATTCAATTGTTCCACAGTAATGCTCAGTCCACAACAACAATACAAACAATCACCAGAATGTTGTGCTACGAGAAGTCGGCAACTACAAGATGTATACAATTAAATACAACCGGCCAAAAGCAAAATGTTGATTAAAAAATTTTTGTTCGCAATAAATAACGAAAACGGACTAGGAAGCTGCAGAAAGCAGTGAAAGCTCTAATTAACACGGGGAAAGTGCAAGAACCGGAAACACGAGGCGAGACATGGATCGTTTTAACTAATTTCGAAACTTTGCATTCTCTCCGAAAAGTTTACCCGTTGAGGAGAAAGCAGAAAAAACGCTCCACTGGCTCAAATGCTCTTTTTAAGAGGCTATGAAGGCAAAATACTTCCATACATAAAGCGGTCACCTGTTTTTCTACATTACTTACTACCTATAGATGTCTGTGAAACACAATTGGAATGAATCATATAGACACAGCTGGGTTGACTCAAATTGCTCTACTCTAGTCTGATTCTGAAAATGTCAGGGTAACGTTCACTATTTGTGGAAAACAGATGTGTTTTATTGGTCTGGATAAACTTGTCTCTCAGTGGCCGAGTGGACAAGGTCAAGGAGTCCTCTTTGTGTCCTGAGAGGTCCGGGTTCGAATCCCAGCGTAACGGAAAAATTTTCCGCTTCTGACATGGATGTATTGGCTTCGGCCCACTCCTAAAACTGGCTTCGGCCCACTCATACTCGGCTTCGGCTTATTCTTCTTCGGCTTCGGCCAAAAATCTAACAAACCAACTCATCAGCGCATATGTTCTCTGAACGTCGCGCGTTAAAAAAAAACACATTGGAACTATTGTTCTACAGCAGTAATAGAATAGAGGCTCTCGGATAGATGCAGTAGACTGACCCAAGCTCAATGACTAGGTTATTTGATACGACTAACGACGCAAAAATTTTAGTATCGGAATTAAGATAGAACTGAGTTTCCGTCATGCCCTCTTAACAAGAGAGGAGAAAAACGCTGGAGCGGCTGAAGTGCTCTTTCGAAGTATTATTTGCCTGCAAGAAGAATTACCAGCAATTTTTTTTTTGGAAGTTGTAATTACTAGAAGTGGAAGAGTTGGCGCTCTTTTGTAGAATCTTTTCGCTGTCTGGAAATGGTTGTTTTTCCAGTTTATTTATAAAACTAATATAATTCAACTTCAGCCTGAGACGAAGGGTGGAATGCAATATTAGGTGCCAGGTCGAGTTTTACAGATCTTATAGCGGAAAAGTCACTTTCTTTCTTTACTCCCTTGCCTTTCCAATAACCCAGGCCCTCCTTGTTACTATACAGTACTGAATAGACTGGTAATTGCAATAGCGCCATTTTCCGTGACTGCTCTAAAAGCAGTAGGACACTATGTTTAGCTTTCACGGAAGAAAAAATACTATCGAACGAGAGAAATGATGTTGCAATTACCTGTCTCTATCGAGTATCGATACTTGTTACTGACTGATAATAATGAAGGTTAGGCTATAACTGTTACAGTCGAACACAACAGTTCAAATCACGGTACCAACAAAATTGATGTCTTGGGGCAGTTTCGAGAAAACCCCGTGTTTTGGAAATTTTCTGAGAATCTCTTCCAGTCTGCTAATCGAATCTGAATCTGTAGGCTTGAGGCCAAACCATGGGTTGAGATACAGAATGACAAACATTTTTCAGATACAATTTTTTTGAACTCGGGGGGCCTTGAAATTTCGTAGGAAACCTTGGACTTGAAAAGAAAATTTTTGGCACGATCACATGTACACTGGGTAAGTACCTATTTAGGATACGTTTCAATCATTCTTCGATGGCTTCCTAGGGAAACTCAAATTTCCTGTGATTATGAAAATAATTACGCAAAACTTTAATGAAAGAATAAGTTAGCCCTAGAATCTCTATAATTTCCGTTCAAAATGTTATCAGCTCCATTTTTAGTCGTTAATAACTTCCAAATAACTTTTTACCCGTTTCGTTTAGTAAGAATTTAATCTAGGGGTATGGATACTTTGGGAAAATAACCCTCGTTTAGGGACGAGAGGACTGGAAAGCGAAGCCTCATAAAGACATTGCTCGCCGGCTGATGATAGGGATTAGCATTTAAGTGGGGACTTAAAGTGTCGTCTGCTCCCAAAACTTTATGTTCAGCTAATAACAGTAACAACCTTGTTGTTAACTTCTTGCCCTACAATTACCCATAGCGCCGGTACTGTTGTTTATTTCGGTCATTTTGAAAAATATCGCATACAACATATAGGCATTTATTTTGTTCGTTTTAACGTTTTGTTCCGCACCAGTTTACGTGAGTAAATTTCTACAGACATTACAGGACATAATATTTCAGTATTTCCTTCTGAACCATTTTGATAGGTCCTCAAGGCAAGCTCTAGAATTTACACCTCCTGTCCTATATCGTCCTGTACCTTATAGGTACGGTAAACTCCATCTCATTCTTGGATGGGAGTATAACTTCACATTGTTAAAAAAAACCAGGGTTCCCAAAATTATATATTGTTTGGAACCAGAACCAGAAGTAGGCTTGAGAAGGGGTGAAAATGATCTGAAAAAGTTTAGCAACGACAATTCAGATTTGTATAGTCTATCCCTATCCACCCCTCTATATGACGGAATTTACTCTCAAGCGTGAGGTAGAGTATAGAAACCTTGCGTCCAAGACATGAAAAAGCATTGGCTCTACGTCTAACTGGGAAACTTTAAACATTTGGCCCCCCACCTTCCAATGGAAAGCACATCCAGTCTCGCAATTTACCCTATTCGAGAACACTAACAATAAAACCTGGACCTGACTCTGGGCTTTGAGCCAGGAGGGTCTGCTCCCGAAACATAGTTAAGTTTAAGGGAGATGCTCCTCCGAACTTCTCACTTCTAAGTCCTTGAGACTCGCGGCGACCGCACTTACTCATCTCTCTAACTCCAATGCGCTAATGCACTTTACATTAAAGTGCCGGCCTGCTACTTAGTCGTGTTGCAATAGAGATGCTTTCTATAGAAATACTCGTAGCTAGCTGGAAAATGAGCGACGGAGCTTCTTAGAAAGCTTTCCCTGATGAGAACCTGGAGTTTCAGCACTCGGGAAACAGAGCTAGGTCAAAGTAAGCGAATAAAAAATCCCCTTAGGTAAGTTTTATCCGGAAGATAACTCCTTGGCTTCCACCTAAATGAATAAAACACGAGTTACACGTTTTTCCTTTTCTCTCCCCACCTAGTATTTACTTTCTACTGAAGGGGAAAGTCCGTAGCCCAGCAAGTTATTAGCTGCGTATTTTTAGAAGAGGAAAAACAACTTTTTTTTTGTGACCAAACTATCCCAACTTTACCCTCACTCTGTGACTCGGGTGTTTGAATGTAAATTTGGGGGAGCTCCCGCTATTACGTTTACTTCTTCTTTTTTTCGAAATAAAAAGACTGACCCTTGACTCTCTAATGTTTAAACCAGAAATTTTTCTGCACTTGAGCTTAGCTGTAGCACCTTTGGTAACGATTTAAATATAAACAGATTCATAATGGGCTCCCTAACATCTTAATAAGTGAATAAGCGTAAATTTCTCTTTTAAAGTTATAAAAGAGAGGTGGGGGACAAGCCTGGCAATATCTATCCGGAGTTTTTTTATATCTCACTTGATTTGAACTAAGTAAAAATTATTTATCCTTTTCTGCGGGCATAAATAACAAATAAGTCAGTTCCTCAGCCAACTTGTAAGTTTTAGAGATAGTAGAGGAGGAAGTGAGTGAATAACAGAACTGTAGAGGTGGGAGCAATAGAAGGAAAATAACCTATAGATAAGCAATATCAGAAAATACGTCCAACCCCCATCCCCCTCTTCCGATAGAACAAGAGGGAGACAATATTTAGAATGTATGGAAAATTGAAAAAAGAATTTCGAGATGTTTTCAATGTTATGAAAAAGCACGTGATTGAGTCTTTTGAAGGGGGAAGGGGGCTGCTTGACTTTGTTCCAGCGAGGGGTTGTTTGTTTCCTCAAAAGTCCATAGCCTCAAGTAAGCACAAAACTAACAAAAACAATTGCGGCAGCCAAATGAAAGCTGCGATACCCAATGATCCGAATTTTATTACTACAGACGATATTGAGTCAGCACTCTTCTTCTTTCCTCTTAGAAGCATTTTAATTTTTTTATGGGCAGCCTTTTTTGAGCATGGAGTAGCTTTGCCGCGCTGCCTCCGCAAGGTTAGATGGACGGGGACCTTAATATTGCCATACTTCGATCGGATACTTTTTCAAGAGTAGTTCGTTGAACTTCAAAGATGGAACTATTGATCCGAGGGGTTAACCACTCGTTGGGAATCTCTGGAAATCTTTATGGAATCTCAGTGGAATCTCAAGGAATCTCTGGAGTGGTTACCCCCTCGTATTGATCCAAACTCGTCGCATTGGACTTCAATATTTTCTATGGAACTAAACACGTCTCTGTAGACGACCATGTCAAAAGCACTTTCAATATCTAGGAATACTCCAGAGACGTAGTCGGGGAAAGTGGAATCTATTCAGCTTGGGTTCTTCCCATTGTAGAACCGAATGAGTCCCACAGAAGTACTAGTGGGGAGTTAGAAGGGGAGGGGGCAAGAATTTAACAAAGTTAAGGCTGAGGAGAAACGACTCGAAAAACCCCCCCGAGGACCCAAAACTAACTCGTCTGTCTCCAGCCCCTCCCCTTATCCCCCCAAACAGAGTGGAGATAGTAATGCCGCGTGTACGAGAAAAGGGGAACCAGAGAAAAGTGTTTTTGAAAGCAATTAAATGCAATAAAATAATTAAATTAGGCGGTAATACGATTTCCACTGGATGTGTCTCTCTGGATTTGAATTAAACACAACTGTAGCATGCTACGAATAAAACTTTAAAACATCCCTCTGCGGACTTAAGGGTGAAAACACAAGTGGCACCAGAATAGCTTTTTTAGTCAATTTCTTTTTAGAAAGAAATAATCGTTCAGCAAGAATAGTATTTATGTCAACTTTCCGTGGTAACTATCGGTGATCTTTTGTCTGGACATATACAATGTCTTCAACATCACAAACTATACAAAACTATACATATACACTGTAAGTTGAAACGGAACACTCTAGTGATATGTCCCGATGTTTTTGAACATCTTTCTCAGCACAAAGAGGTAACTATGCGATAATATGGTTCACACAAAAAAGCCGGCATTCTTTTGGGCTGTCTTTAAATACCTACACGCCCCTAAAGCTGCTTAGTGCACAAGCGAGGGGGTAACCACTCCAGAGATTCCTTGAGATTCCCTGAGATTCCATAAAGATTTTCAGAGATTCCCAACGATATTCATAGAAGCATAAACCCCAAAGGGTTAACCACTCCAAAAAATTCCAAGATTCCCTGAGATTTCACAAAGTTTTCCAATGATTCCCAACGAGATTCCCAACGAGTGGTTAACCCCTCGTGCACAAGAATGGTGTCACATTTATGGGTTTTTGAAAAAATTAAAGAAAACCCCACGTAGTTCAGAAAAAGACAGTTCACTTTGCTCCAAGACACCACCCCTTAAACTCGCAGTCCTTTTTTCAAAGAGAGAGAGCGACAAGAGCTTAGAAATTATTTTATCACTTTCGCTCGTTCGTTGCTTGAGCGTAAGACCATTAGACGCCTGCGGTGGTAAGAGGACGATCTTAAAAGGGGTTCATCAAACCTTTCAGGCGAAAGTTGAACGTCTCCAGTTCTTTTAGGTTCAACGATCTTCAATTAAATTAATCAAAAGGTTACTGCAGTGTTTAGGTTATGGACTTGTCCACTAGGTTATGACAACAGCCATATACCGTTACCCGCCGTTAGTCATAATTCTATAGAGACCTATAAGGTAGTATCTCAGTAACTATAGGTAAGCAGTTACTTAAAGTGAATAAATAGGGTACAATAGAAAGTAAACAATGTATAATGATTTGAGTAGGTAAGGTTAAGAGCGGTTTGTTTACGTTTTTTTTCTGCACACTTTATGAGGAAATAATTGGAAATTTAAATATTCTGAAATATAATATGTCTTTTTAACGTCATTAATTATGAGGCTGTGATGTGATTTTACGATGGAGTGATTTTTGTCAAAAAAAGTTAACCGATCGTGAAATCACAACATAACCTCATGAGTAATGACGTTAAAAAGACATATTATATTACAGAATATTTAAATACCCAATAGTTTTCTCACAAAGTTTGAAGTCTTCCATTTTGTAAGAGATGGATGTCTCACGTACGGCAAGGTTTCAGAATTTCCATAAACATTAAACGATATTAAACACACCCCACTGAACTCATCACAGAGAAAGAAAATAAGTAAAGCCATCATCACACTACGTTATCTTTTCAAGATGTCTCCATTAGAATTCCCTACAGATAAAAATGCTTTTCAGCAATAAAATAAAGTAAATGTACAAATAATGAGATTTTCTGGGGGATTTGGAGGGGGAACTTCTTCACTTGATGTGTCTCTCAGAATTTGAATAAAACGGATCTGGTGTAGGGAATGAGCCGGTGACAGCTGTGTTGAGGGGGAAGGGGGTAGGTTTATCCTCGCGGATTTTGAAATACGCGGGATGGTTTCTAGGGGAAGGTTAATCGCCAAAGTGCCTTACTTAGGCCTGGGGACGCCCACCCTCATTTCAAGCTATTGATGTCAGGCTGACATGTCGACGCCCAAAACTTTGAAATCTCTACGAAAAAGATTCAGAAATATATATTGTCGCCGGACGAAAAGGAGACCAAAATCTAAGATGGCAGCGGAGGGGTGGGTGCCCCCTCTACTCACCACCAGTGCCGATCAGGCTGAGCTAAGCATCGGCTATAAGTAGATTCTGCCTGTATTTCGTGTGACGTAGCCTAGTGTGGCTCGCAGCTCAGCCGTCATTGGTACTGGTGCCACGTAGAGGGGGCACAAACCCCTCCGCTGCTATCTTGGATTTTGGTCTCCTTTTCGTCCGGCGACAATGCCACCGAAGTTTTACACTTTAATCCTAATAAGAATAGTCTCATTTTCCGTGCTACCTTGATTTTTCGACAGGGCCTTGGGCAAAATTATGTTAATTTTGCACCTGTTTCGAACAGGTTCTCCCCCATCACCCGATAAACCGTCTGAGATACGCCTATGGCAAGGAATGACGTCTGCTTGACATGACATTACACAGAGTGTTTGAAGGAGCAGGAAAGGGACAGTTAGTGGCATGTGAGAGAGGGCAAAGTAAACGTCTAAAGGGCTCCTCCCTAAGTGCTGACGGAGTGGAAAGGGGAGGGGTAGAGGGTGGGGGGGGGGGGGGTGAAATATCACAGGGGGTGGGATCGAAACCATTCTCCTTTATATCCAAGTATTAAGGCAAATGCCATTTAAGACCCTCTAGCATACATCACCCCTACTGCCACAAGATTTCTGTTACGCCAATCAACTACCCCAACTCCCAATGTACACCGGAGGGCTACGCGAGGGTGCATATAGACCCCCATTTTACCCATGATACCTACAAGTGTTCTTGTTGGCTGGTCCTGGAATCCAAAAGATCGCAAATAAAAATTTTGGTGAAACTTTCCCTTAATTTTCCCAAAAAGAGAAGAAATTTTGTGCACAAGAAAAAACAGTAAAAGAGTCATTGTGATAATCCAGCCACCAATTTAACCAGTGGACCAACATAGAAAACGTGAAGGGACAGCAAAGGAAAAGCTCGAGAAAAGCTAAAGGGGGGTCTCCCCCAACAGCTCTGTTGCTCTTTCAAAGAGGGGTGAAAATATCAACCCCTTAATACAAATTCAAGAGAGTTCAACAGTCTCAAATTACAACTAGGGTATTGTTATTCTACCTGTTTAGATTTCATCTTGGGCTGTATCATCTTATTATCTCTGTTGGGAACGATTTTTTAACGAAAAAAAAAAAAAAAAAAAATCTAAGCTCACCGCACTACCTTTTTTGAACCTATGAAATGTGCCTCTCGAAAACAAAACCTATCTCCAATCAAGGCTGCATGTCATGAGTCATGAGTGTACTTAGCTCTTTCATGACGGCCTGCGATTTATGAAGCAAATACTTGTGAATAATATAGGTACCTAGATTCAAAAAAATGCAAACTGATATAGTTCTTTGGAGATTCAAAATCTATTCCGAGGTAGACTTTCTTTTCCAATATCCCTAGGAAGGTAATAAACCGTCTCCCAGTAATATCGCCCCCATTTGTGCTATAAAAGTGCAGTTGTGCGAGAAAAATGTAGCACGAGTGCAGAAGCAGGTAACAGGGGGTGAAAATAGGAAATACTCGGAAACAGCTGTCGTAAAAGTGCTGTTAAAAACAACGGTCAACAATAAAACGGGTAAATGGGCTCAAAAAGACACCCTCACTTACTTGCTTAACTTACAGTGCTCTCCTTTCATTGCCTTACCCCTTTCTTATTACTTCCTACGTGCTTCAGATTATTTTACGCTAATTCCAGGTAAGGTTAGTATGTAGCTACTGATTTCAAACATTGTGAGAAAACTATTGGATATTTAAATATTCTGAAATATAATGTCTTTTTAACGTCATTACTCATGAGGCTATGTTGTGATTTCACGATCGGTTAATTTTGGACAATTTTTTTTGTAAAAAAAATCACTCGATTGTAAAATCACAATATAGTCTCATAAGTAATGACGTTACAAAGACATATTATATTTCAGAATATTTAAATATCCAATAGTTTTCTAAAAAAGTTTGAAATTGGATCGTACAAAAATAGCGAATGTATGGTGGCCCTTGATTCCAGAAAAATTATTGAAGTGGAAGAAGTTAAATAAAAATGAAAACAATTCCAAAAATTATAAAATAATCTCTGGACTTCAACTTTATCCCAGCTAAAAACGAATTTCCATTTAAAAGACCAACGTTTGTGAGCACGGAAAATTGGTTTTAAATAGAGAGCCAGTTGCTTGCTAAGCAGCTGTAGGCACTTTGACTATTAGCACCCGTTTTAGGAGGCACGAGTTGTCAACAAAATGTTTTCAAGGGACCTTTACAGTAGAATGTTAACTTGTTTAGCAATGCCACCAAATTCGCAAAAGTGTTTGGTTCAGTAGTTTTCCGTTGGAAAGGCCCGTCAACTTTTCAGCTGAATTAGAAGCCAAAGCCAACTTTCACACTCCCAATCTCCCTAAATCTAGAAAAAACCGCCCCTGAAACTTTGGCACAAATGGCACAGCTTGCGACTTGGCTTAAACCTTAAGGGCCACCATATATTCGCTATTTTTTACGTTTGGACTTCAAACTTTGTGAGAAAACTATTGAATATTTAAATATTCTGAAATATAATATTTCTTTTTAACGTCATTTCTCAAGAGGCTATGTTGTGATTTTACGATCAAGCGATTTTTGTCACCAAAAAAAGTGTCCAAAATTAACAGATCGTGAAATCACAACATAGCCTCATGAGTAATGACTAATGACGTTAAAAAGACATTATATTTCAGAATATTTTAATATCCAATAGTTTTCTCACAAAGTTTGAAGTCCAAACGTAAAAAAATAGCGCTTAAAAGTGAAAATATCACAAAATTCGAGGGTTCTCTTTTGATAGAAATTCACCCTAAACATAATTCCTGGTTAAGAAAAGTGTCTGAAGGGTGCAGGAGAGATGGGGGTCGTCTGGCATCGCGCCAAAGAGTAATTGAATTAAAAGAAAGGAGCTAAGATAAAAGGTCGGGGTCGGGGCAGCTGGTCAGGCCTCCTTCAACCCCCTCACCTACCGTGTACTTCATCAACTTTAGGATCACCCTGGCAAAGAGAGGTAAAAAAACGATTTTTTGAAAGCGAACATGGGCTAACTGAACTGAAAACCGAAAAGGGTTGGGCTGCTTTATCTGACGTAAAACGTTTGGGCACTTAAGTCACGGTGCAGGCTAGTACCTACGTAAAAACATGGGGCACTGCTTCGATCTTTTTTTGCTTCAGACAATTCTTAAATTCGTTTGTTTTTACTTTGTGAAAAGGGTAATTTAGAACCGAAATCAGGGACAGTGAAACAATGTTTTATTATAAACTTAAGGTCGACTACACGTACTTTGTTTGCAATGCTACGTACTTCAAGCCCTACTTCGAAGTTACAGGGTGAGTTAAAAGTATTTATAGGGGGATGTAAACCTGAGACTCTTTGTCGTGAGGTAGTGTTGTATTTTTGCATGAAATGGAGTAATAAGCCCACAGGAGCGGTTTTAAACAGTCAACTACCAGTCCACATGTTTTTTTGACAGATCGCGAAAACACAACACCACCTCGCGCGAAATATTTTTTTGTAACGTTTCGGACTACAAAATGTATGATTTTATCGTCACATTTAGTAGAAAAGCTTGATAAATGTTTGTACTATTTACCGTAGCCATCTTACATTTTGGCAATTTTTATTTCACTTACGGAAGTGGGTAATTTCAACAGTATTTCTCTACTTTTTCTCCTGTAAAAGCTAAACATAGTGTCCTACTTTTACTCGTTCGTTTCGCGTTCAAATAGCAACTATGTTTAGCTTTTAGAGTAGACACAACCAATACGATATTGCAATTACCAGTCTCCGGTTGTACTAATATGTAAACATTAGTTTAGTCGAATATTTACTTTCGCACAGTGGTTTTGGTGGAGTTCGTCGAGAATGTATATACAGCTTTAACACCAACATACCGCGATAAGTCTGACTTACAATATCACAATACGTACGTGACAAAAGAAGAATTGAGCAGATATATACGAGATACTGCTCAGCGACCGTAAAATGAGCTTTTTCCACTGTTTTCCTCAAAGTTGAGAAAATGCAGCGATCCATATTGCCAGACTTCCATGTAATTTCCTCCCTTAAGAGGCTATAAGGAAAGCGCAACAAAAAGATATTCTACAGCTGTAGAAAATAATACCTTTACTTAAGGCCTCAAGTGGACTGATATTCACGCCTGGGCTATCATCCGTTATCATCACAGACGCTTAACCAATGACAGGGGAAGCAGTGCAAAATTGGGTTCTCATCAGTCATCGTCACAGCCTCTTAACCAATGTCTGGCCGTGTAAAGGAATGATAATCCTCAATTTACATGCAAATTCGGGCTGGGGGGCTTTCGGGGTGACTGCTTTTCAAACCTGCAGGATCTACTGCAAGGCTGAGTAAACTTACCTACTTGATAATCACCACCTACTTTAAACAAAGCAGTAAGTTCGTGAAAGACACGAGAAATTATCCTGGGGTGTTTATACAGAGTTTACCGCCTTGCTAAAATATTTGAAGAACCAAGAAACTTCCAGTTTCATGGGAATAGATATTTTTGGCATGATCTGAGAATAAATGGGACTTTCCCGAGGGGTTAACTACTTCAGGAATCTCGCTGGAAATCTCGTTGGGAATCTCAGGCAGTCATTGGAAATCTTTATTAAATCTCTGGGAATCTCGGAAATTTCTGGAGTAGTTAACCCTTCGGGGTGCATCTTTGCACAAATCTCGTTGAGAATCTCAGGAATCTTCATACAATCTCAAGCAATCTCTTGAGTGGTTACCCCCTCGGTTTTTACCATCGTGCATTCCGTTTGAATATTGTAGTACCTGTAGTATTAGGCTGGATGTAGCAAATTTCAGAATGGAATTTACCCGAATTTTTTCTTTAAGTTATACAAGGTTGCCATGCGTTGCTAGGAAAATAAAGTCGGAATTTTATTTCCCTAGCAACGCATGACAACCTTGTTTAACTTCCAGAAAAAAATTCGGGTAAATTTCATTCCGAAATCAGCTAAATCCAGCCTTAAAAGTAGTGGAATGGTGTACTGGAGTGCAAATACCTCCTATGTTTTAAGGTTCCATTGGCAACCTTCCTTTGTGCAGTGGTCAGAAAACTAGCTTTCAGGAAATAGGTACCAGATTCGAATCCCACTCATAATATCAACCCAACCTAGTTTGTAACAGGGACCCCTTAAAAAATTGAAACCAGCATCGCACTGGCCTTAAAGATGTTTTCAGATACCAACGCTGAAGCGGAAAAAAGTCAAAAACAAATTTTGAAGAATCGAGACTCTGAAATTAGTTTGGAGCAAAGAAGCCCTGAGTAATCATATTTTTACAGAGCCTGCCGTAAATTAGTATACCAACCTACCTTTCCTCAATGGGTAAACTTAATAAAAAGATTACTGAGGGGGAAAAAATGAAGTTGTTGGGAAACGAGTTTCCCAGTTTCGAACAAGCAGGAAACTTTCCGCACACTGAGATCCCGATTCTTTTTATTCCTCACTTTTTCTGCTATTGGTGAACGTAGACAAAAAGAAGGGGGAAGAAAAACGGGATGAATTAGCTCAAGTTTTCACTTCCCCCAAACCAGATTTTTTAACTGGTCGGTCGAAGACAGGCGTTTTTCCCCGCCCTTGCAATCACTGAATAAACCGGCAAAAACAAATGTTGCTATAGTCCAAGTCAGGCTGGGAGCATACCGATTATTCATAATTTCTTGAAGATTTTCAGTTGACGGCGATCCGGATTTGGGTTCCATATCCTACCATACGCTAAAAATGCCAATCCGACCCTGAGCAGATATTTCTCTGATCAAGAAGAAGTTTTGATCAGCCCTAGATTTGCAAGAAATTATGAGTAATCGGTACGCTCCTCGCCTGACTTGGACTATACCAACCTATAATAAGTACAAGGTTTGTTCGGGCCTTGCCCTCCAAATAATGGCAAATGGATTTTTCTTGTACCTGCACCCAACCACTATAAATAACAATAGGAACTTGTCAATAGGGTATTGTAAACAGTGGCTGAATAATAGTGTCATCCCTCATTTAAATAATACTTTCCAGAAGATTCTTTTTGTTGACAACACCCTTTTTTTGACAACCGTCAATCTCACACTTTCCAGACGTTTCTATATACTTAACTTATCGCCTTTATTGTACCTATCTTGAAATGCATTCTCGAACATTCTTTGGTGTATATATAAACCACCCTCTGCCCTGCGAGGCAGTTCAGTTTAAGTTCGGTTCTTTTTCGTTCCGTCTTAGCTAGCTCAGTGTTGTTCAGCATTTGTATTACTTCAGCATTGTGATTAAATCATGTGTTTACAAATTTCCGTGCATCTTTACATAACAGAACCTACCCGAAGCGTATACATATTTTTTGGTCCTTCTTGCCGCCGGATATCTTCGCGTTTGCGAGCGACCGGACAGGTGGATTCTTTGTGTGCGTTTCGGGTTATTTTGTGTGTTCATATCAAGCATTGTGTGTGAAGCAACCATCAGTGTTGTCAGCTTTCAAACATCGTGAAGCAACCATCAGTGTTGTCAGCATTCAAACATTGTGAAGCAACCGTCAGTGTTGTCAGCATTCAAACATCGTGAAGCAACCGTCAGTGTTGTCAGCATTCAAACATCGTGAAGCAACCATTAGTGTTGTCAGCATTCAAGCATCGTGAAGCAACCGTCAGTGTTGTCAGCATTCAAACATTGTGAAGCAACCGTCAGTGTTGTCAGCATTCAAACATCGTGAAGCAACCGTCAGTGTTGTCAGCATTCAAACATCGTGAAGCAACCGTCAGTCATCATTATTACTGAAGCATCGTGGATTAATCTCAGTGTCCTCATCAGTGTGTCGGCAATTTCATCAGAGTTTTCATCGTGTCTTGAAGCATCAGAATCATCATGACGGAGAAAAGCAGAAAGTGTAAGAAGGCATCTTTCACGAGGGCCATTAATGACCTGGAGAAGGCTGAGAATCCAGAGAAAATCAAAATATTGGTGAGTAGAGTAGAAAACTGTTATAATAACTTATTGGAGGTTCTTGAAGAACTGAAGATGAGCACAGATGACGATGAATTACTGGACAAGTATGTAGATGAAGAATCAGATATTAGTTTAAGATTCGCGAAGGCTAAAGCAGCAGCTCTAAAAAAGATACAAACCCCTCAATCCTCACCCGAAGCTTCAAACAGTAATACCGAAAAATCTAAACAACCTGAGCAGGGTCAGGTACGTCATGTAAACCTGCCAACCATCCAAATTCCTTCGTTTTCCGGTGATCTCGCTCAGTGGGTCACGTTTTCAGATTTATTTAAATCACTTGTGCACGATAGCACATATTTGTCAGGTTCCGAAAAACTACAACTACTCAAAAATTCGCTCAGGGGAGACGCCGCTCAGGTTATCCAATACATACCAATTTCAGACGCAACTTATGAAGAGGCTTGGGAATTACTTACAAGACGTTACAATAACAGAAGGCTCATAGTAAATAACCTGATATCTCAAATTACAAATGTGAAACCTGCAGGGAACTTGGATGGTTTAAAGGTGTTGGTAAACACAGTCAGTGGTTCGGTGCGAGCCCTCAAGAGGATGGGCATACCTGTGGAATCATGGGATGCAATCTTATGTCACCACATAGGGGCGCGCATTGATCACACTACCCTCGCTGCATGGGAGGAAAAACAAACCGGCTTTGACATTCCAAAGTATGATGATTTCATGTCGTTTTTGGAAGACAGATTAAGAAAATATGAAGCGCAACAAATGCAAGAAATGATAGTTCCTCCTATACAGCATAAACCTAATACGCAGATTTTAGTAGTTTCGCCAGTAAAAACAACTCCTCCTTGTCCAGCTTGTCAACAAAATCATAAACCTTTTCAATGTGAAAAATTCAAAATTTCTTCAGTGCAAGAGCGTATTAACTTCATTCAGGCCTCCAAACGATGCTTCAATTGTCTTAAGCCTTTTCACCGAGCTCAAATGTGTCGTTCAACTGCCTCATGCAAAAAATGTAGTGGAAGGCATAACACCTTGCTTCATTTTGACAAGAGCAAGGCATGTGGGGGAACTTCAGAGAAAATTTCCATAAACTCATTCTGTCCTGATGGGTACACTTCAGGCCTGCTAGGTACAGTCCTGGTCTATCTCCTTGACAAGGACGGGCGCCCAGTCCAGGTCAGAGGTTTGCTGGACCCTGGGGCAAAAAGAAGTATCTTAACAAAGAAATGTGCAGAAAAATTGAAAATTCCCATAAGGGCTAGCAATGTACAGGTACTCGGAGTTACCGGAACTCCGGTGAAAGACGTTCATGGGGAGGCGCAAGTAACCATTAAAAATGAGACCGGCTCCTTCAAATGGTCGGGGAGAGCAATTGTTTTAGAAAAAGTGACAAGTGACCACCCTCATGAACCTATCTATCAAGTTCCCGATGTTGCTAAGGGTCTTAAACTTGCTGATCCTTCTTTCATGCAGCCAGGTCCCATTGACATTTTGTTAGGTATCGAACTCTTTGCTAAGTGCGTGCAAGGCAAGGTTCGGAAGGCAAAAAATGATGGACTGGTTGCTCACAAAACTGCTTTTGGTTGGGTGATTTGGGGGTCTCAAAAGGAAAGTTGCCAAACTGCAAATGTTCATTTGACAGACATAAAAACAGCAATCGATGTTGTAAACAAGATCTGGGCACTTGAAAAGGTACCTACAGTTCCCATTCAAACGACTAACGAGTTCAAATGTGAACAATTCTATGAGCAGACTGTAGGCAGAAATTCCGATGGTCAATATTCTGTAAAATTACGTGTCAGTAAAGAACCCCCAGATCTCGGAGATTCACGAAATCAAGCGGTGAAAAGAGAATACATTGTACATCCAGTTCTGGTGCCACCACCATCTGAGAATGAAAGCTATTATTTACCCCACCTCGCTGTTATCAATGAAACAAAGTCAACCAGTCGGGTCAGGGTAGTTTTTGATGTTTCTTGCAAATCTTCGAAAGGCAAATTCCTTGATAACCTTCCGACTGGTCCGCAGCTTCAACTTGACATTTTCCAGCTTTTAATTCGTTTTCAAACAATATCGCTCTATCAGCGGACATCGAAAAAATGTATGGAATGGTGGCGGTGGCGCTGGAGGATCAAAATTTACAGGTCTAGCATAAAAACCCAGATCAACATTTCCAAGATTCTGTACAGGGATTTTTATGTCAATGACCTTCTCACTTTGAAACTAGATTAGTTGTTAGCCTCATTGCTTTAAGTCAAGATAATTAGTTTTGTAACTTAACATATAATTTTATAATTTCTTTTATTCATTATCTTGATATTGTAGTTCTTATTAATCATAATTTGTTGTTTTGAAACCGATGGTTTCAAGGTCGGGGAGAATGTTCGGGCCTTGCCCTCCAAATAATGGCAAATGGATTTTTCTTGTACCTGCACCCAACCACTATAAATAACAATAGGAACTTGTCAATAGGGTATTGTAAACAGTGGCTGAATAATAGTGTCATCCCTCATTTAAATAATACTTTCCAGAAGATTCTTTTTGTTGACAACACCCTTTTTTTGACAACCGTCAATCTCACACTTTCCAGACGTTTCTATATACTTAACTTATCGCCTTTATTGTACCTATCTTGAAATGCATTCTCGAACATTCTTTGGTGTATATATAAACCACCCTCTGCCCTGCGAGGCAGTTCAGTTTAAGTTCGGTTCTTTTTCGTTCCGTCTTAGCTAGCTCAGTGTTGTTCAGCATTTGTATTACTTCAGCATTGTGATTAAATCATGTGTTTACAAATTTCCGTGCATCTTTACATAACAGAACCTACCCGAAGCGTATACAAGGTTTGACCTTCTTAGGCTGAATTTCACCACCTCACTATAGTAGGTACCTCCTAACGATCGAATTGTTATGTTATCGTTAAAGTAGCCGAAAAACTTATCCTATCGTTAAACGTTCACTATAAACACAAAAAATAGCTTTCACAATAATATTTAACGTTTTTTTTGTTATTTATGGATTCTTGTACTTCCAGCTCTATACTTGATGATAACTGGGGATGTGATTGGTGGTAGGTATTTGTCGTGGTACGAGAATTCCGCTGCCTAGGCAACCGTCAACTTTGTTTAGGAGTAAATTTCAACTATTTCAAGTTAAAAATGGAAAATAAACGTGAAAAACACCCTAATTTTTCGGAGAAAGAAGTTAAATTGTTGGATAGACTACAATCCCTGCCTGCTTCGAACCAATAGAGTCGAAGATATGAAAGTTACCGTTTTCGCTAACGCACGGATAATCTACTCGAGAGCTAACGATAAGATAAGGGCGCTATAGTCAGGATGGTGAAAGCCGCTAACGATAGGATAGCGCTATAGTGTACACTATAGTCTACACTCTACAGTATACTCTACACTATAAAGTGGTGAAATCCTGCCTTAGTTCCAAATATTCAATAAAATAAAAGAGGGTCAACAGTCTCTAACGAAGTTACGAAGAATGAAGTACCAGCTGTCTTGGTACAGATGGTGTTCAAGAGTGCTCACAATGTGTGAATATACTCCTAACGCTGTATGCAATTTCCTCTAGGATTCAAAGTTTCTTCGCTAAAACTAAGCAACCGTGCACAAGACATATCATACGTAGATACAAGAGGTTTCATCCCGTAGAAACAACAGGAAACAGTTTCTATTTGAAACAAATAAGTTGAGAACTTGGCAACAAAGCGATCTGCCACATGGGAAAATGTTCCCCTCAAATTGGCTAAATGAGCGAAGTGAGAAAATTAATTCCTTCAAAAAGCCCATGCACTCTAAGGGGAGAGGATAAATTATTTTCCTTTCTTCTGCTACACAACACAAAAAACTTTTCCGGTAGAAGAAAAGACATTTTCTTGGATGCTTGGAGACAATTGATGAACTCTATTTTGACAGCCTGGCAGTTGTTTCTTAGGGTGCGTCCAAGTAACGGAGATATGTGCATTAAGGGTCCGCTTAACCTGACGATGCATTTTTTGCCGCCCATAAGATTAACATTGCGAGCGGCGATTCATTTTCAAGGTTCACCCTTGGTTGGAAAGACACAACATTTTGCCTATACCTAGCCCTAACAATGTTGTAGGTCGTCATCAAAGCAGATTTCCCAATTGTTTACTGGTTTTCGAGGTAGAGCACTTTTCCCCTTAAAAAATTGAGGTATGCGATTCTAGCATTTGCAAAACAGTTGCAATAAAAGAAACCAGTGAGAAATTGGGAAATCTGCTTCAATGACGACCTACAACATTGTTAGGGCTAGGTACAGGCAAAATGTTGTGTCTTTCCAACCAAGGGTAAACCTTGAAAATGAATCGCCGCCCGCAATGTTAATCTTATGGGCGGCAAAAAATGCATCGTCAGGTTAAGCGGACCCTTAATAAAAAAAATATATATAAATATATATTTTCCTAAACAGCCCCACGGCTCTAAGCGAGCTGATGAAATAAAATAATATATGAGCCACCTCTGAATAACCCGAAGTATTCCAATTTTACAGAAGAAACGCTTATCCGTTTTCCCTTCAGGCACTATACCTTACTGCCTTACAAACTCAAGAGGAGTTTCACGTACCTTCAGTATCCGAGCTTCTCTCCCCTTGAGCGAACAACAGAACGAAAGAAAAGGTAGGATGATGGGAAGAAAGCCGTAGCTGGAGAGGAAATAATTTGGTCGTTGCAAAAACTTCTGATTTGATCGCGAAAAACAACGTTTATTTTCAAGGATGGGTAGAACGATAAACGAGGGAAAAACCACTCCAGAGATTCCTTGAGATTCCACTGAGATTCCATAAAGATTTCCAAAGATTCCAAACGATATTCATAGAATGATGAACCCCGAAGGGGTAACCACTCCAAAAAATTTCAAGATTTCCTGAGATTTCATAAAGATGAATGATTTCCAAGGAGATTCCCAACGAGAGGTTAACCCCTCGGGTTGAACGATAGATAAATTTATTAGATACCATCGTGGTCATGAGAAGTTGTACAGACATAATCACTCCTCATGGAGATTCATACGTTTAGGGTCGTATACCTATAGAGGAAGGTCTGTAGAACAAATCTGATTTATAAATGGAAATAGAACATTGCGTTAATGTCAAAGTCCATAGGTTATTGTTTGTGCCTAACTAAGGGTGCGTCCCACCATGCCCAGTTAAAATTAAACTGGAGATTTACCATGTTAAATTTAACTTAAAAAGTTGAATTTAACATGGTAAACATAGGACAAAATCTCCAGTTTAATTTTAACTGGGCATGGTGGGACGCGCCCTAAGACTAAGAAAGTTCGCCTATTTTGCACCATTCACACGGCCTGAATATTAAAACAATAACAATAAAATGAAATCTTCATTTCTAGGCTTCCAAGAAAATCGAAGAGGCAAGAAGTGACAAATCGGTATCAGGCTTCTTACGAGAATACCGAAACACTATCTTCGCCAACTAGTGAGAAAAATGATTTAGTAATGATAAACACCAGTGTAGTTGCCCCATTCTTTGGCCTAAAGAGTCAGCAGTCAAACTTCAGCAAACTGTTAAACTGAGATTAAGTCGACTCCGCCTAGCGGCGAGAAAGGGAACTAATCGGTTTTTCAAAGTGAACCCTTGAGGGCTTGTTAATTTCAAGGCTCGTTACATCTTACACGGCCGGGTGATGGCCCAATTATCTACGCTTATCTTATCTCACTAACTTATTCCAGGTGAGATCAAATCCAAAATTTTAAATTATGTTTCACATCTTTGAGTTCGGGCGACGGGAATTACATTAAAATTAAAAGTCCCCTTTCTTCCCGAAAGCTATCTTAACGTAATTAAAAAAGCGAAAAGTCTAAAAAAACCATTTTAATTAAAGCCGTTCTACATTGGCAACAACTGCCACAGAATTTCCAGGTTTTCCAAGAAATCCAACACCTGATGGAAAAAATTTAAAATTGCCCAATTGCTTAAGCAAGCTAGTTGAGAGCAAAGATACCTAATCTTATATTCCAGGAAAGTTGAATTGGTCAGACAAAATGAGACGAACTGGCTCACCACCTTCACTAGTCTTCAACGAATTGTCTTCAGCTTGCCTTGTCATAAAAATGAAAAGGATCGTCGAGGGGGTAACCACTCCAGAGATTCCTTGAGATTCCACTGAGAATCCATAAAGATTTCCAAAGATTCCCAACGATATTCATAGAAAATTGAACCCAGAAAGGGTAACCACTCCAAAAAAATTCCAAGATTCCCTGAGATTTCATAAAGATTTCCAATGATTCCTAACGAGATTCCCAACGAGTGGTTAACCCCTCGAGGATCGAATACCAACTAACCCCACGCACAAGTCTCTAGTATCTATACTATTTTCTAAAGGTAGCCACGTACTAGAAAGTTTAGGAAAATAGATTGCGGTTGCCGCAGTGGTAAGCCGCACGGCCTTAGCGGTTTGTTCGATTCAGTAACGTTTCTTACGGGTTAATTGCCGTGTTCTAGTTGTGTGATGGGGCCCTGGCGTCGCGCCTGTCTGGAGGCAGACGTTTTCTCGTTTTGAACTTTAGCCAAGTTGTCTGTTCAGTTCTCCATTGCCTCTACAGGCTCGCTCTTAGCTCAGCCCTCACAAAATCCCTTGTTTTTCCATTGAACGCCTTTCGATCATCGGTTTAAAACCGCCTGAGGAAATATAGTACAAGCGGAATCTCCAACTGAACGTCCAGCCCGAAGTTTCTCATACGTATGCCTACGAAAACGGACTAGGCGTATTTCAATAAGTTTAATAATGGAAGAAAATCTAATCCACCGCATTTCAAGGACTCATTTTACCTACCTCGGTAAATATTGCTTTTAAAAACTAGCCGAAAAGTTTATACAAACCTCTTACCCATGGGCGTATAACAGGACCAAAAACCTGGGGGAGGCTAAGCCCCCCGAGACGTTCTCCTCACCTGGGGGGTAGGCATGCCTTTATGTGACGTTATGTGTAGGTGAGAAAAATCCTGGGGGCGGCTAAATGATTTCAGCCCCACCCCCCCAGCCCACACCCCCTTTCTACGCCTATGCTCATACCTACGAGTAGTTCTATGTTCTATTCATACATGCTGTGGTAGACGTAGATGATAACTTTCATCGCCTACAGAAATATGAATACCCTATGTTCTTGCCAGCACGCAATACATTATCTAAACATATTTCTTCCATTATCAAAAGAAGAAAAGGGATTTTTCCTTCCCAGACAAAAATAGGTCAAGTTTTTTAACAGAACGGAAGAATAATCTTTTCCTATTTTTTGGTAATCTCAAATACAAATCAAAACCCAGGAAATGCGGGATGCAGAAAAAAGCATGAAATGTTTCCCTGCGGGTTTTCGAAAGGGAAAAAAGCCCCACACATTTCTAGGTTTGCGCTGACAGTAATTCCGGTCGCGGGGTGTGAGTGGGTGACAGCTGACGCGGTTGACCTGCTGTTGGTGGCGGGTTCGCCGATCAAGGCGGAAGAATCTTATTTCCTTGCGATCAGCCTTTTCTTCCGATTCGTTTTCGTACTGTTTCCTTCTTTTGGTTTGCATTGCGTCAGTTGAAACAAGTTTGTTTCTAGCGTACTGAGTGAGAATAGAATGGCTACATCTAGACAATCTACAATATTATCAAAAAATTAAGGCTGAATTCTCTATTTTTTTTACGTTTGGACTTCAAACTTTGTGAGAAAAATATCGGATGTTTAAATATTCTGAAATATAATTATCTTTTTAACGTCACAACTCACGAGGCTATGTTGTGATTTCACGATCGGTTAATTTTGGACAATTTTTTGGTGACAAAAATCACAACATAACCTCATGAGTAGGTAATGACGTTAAAAAAACATATTATATTTCAGAATATTTAAATATCCAGTAATTTTCTCACAAAGTTTGAAGTCCGAACGTAAAAAAATAGCAAATGTATATTCAGCCTTAAGAAGCAAGAGCATGATGACTCTCTTTTCTGGACATAATTATGCATGAAAGGTATAGGGACTTGGACTTATAGCTTACAGGTCCCGTTGTCTGGGAAGCATTGACTTGTTGAAGGACTGTCCTTCAGAGAAATTTACAGGGAGAATTAGAGGTTTTAAGGTTGGAAATTTTTAAAAAGTTTGAAGCTTAAACAATACCTTTACACGAGTGAGAATTAAAGTTTGGTATTCTCAAACACTTTCGCTGAATAACATGTTGTTTCATTTGGCGAGGCATGTAAGCCATTGTCGTAGTTTCATTTCGTTTCTCTCAGGGGGAAGGGTTGGTTGTAAGCCAGCTTAAATGACCTCGATAGCCGAGTGGACTAAATGGTCGACTTCTGAGGAGCAGTGAGAGCCGGGTCACACCGGTTCGATCCCGATCCTACCAAAAAGTTTTCTGATCGGCATTCACCTCTGATATGTTCAGCATGTCAAGTGAAATGTATATCGAGGCTGTGGTGGTTCGGAACCCATCTAAAACTGTAGGTCCCCATTGTTTAATCGATGGTTGGGGAGCTGGTATTTGGTAGTGCTGCCAGCTGAGCGCAATAGATAGTTCTTGAAAACGGTCTAGTTGCTGGGCTTGTCCCCCCTAACCCTCAGCTATTATTATTATAAGTCAGCTTAAAAACTCATGCAGCAGAGTTGTATGTGACCTATTACGAGGTCAGTGTGTTTGCCAGCTTACGCAGTTTCCGTGGGGACCCTCTTCCCCCCCCCCCCCCCCCCCCAACCAAGCTTTCTGTTTTGTTTCAAGAACAATACGACCACCCGGCTAGCTGAATAATCGAAATTAAGATATATACCCCCTATAATCATGTCACCCGCCAAATTTATTATGGTAGTTAGTATAATAGGGAAGATAAAATAGCCTTCAGCCCACAGTACAGCCGCTGGTTGGTCTTTTTGTTTAAAAAAAAAACTGCCTTTATTTTTTTACTTGTCATTAGCTTTGTTTATAATCGGTTGTTATTACCGTAATGTCTCAACTGCTCAACTGGCATTGTGCATCCAACGATACTGTTTTTAGGGAAACAATCATTTTTTCCCGAACAACTTCAAGGTAAATTGAGTGGGATTTGGTGAGTCCCATAAATTTTTTCATGTCACTGAGGGAAGGGCAGGGATTTAAAAAAAAATTATTTTGAAAATATGACACAACAAAAAAATACAACAGTGTCGGTACCACAGTAACTCTCATTCACAGATTGTAGAATGAACTTTAACAGGGGTCAGAGTTATTTCATTTTTGCTTTAATTATTATTCCCCACACGCATAAAAAGTGTTGAATTAAAATAACAGAGGTGAAGGAAAATTCCAGGGGAAATTATAATCATGTGCGTTAGGAGGGTGTAGGATTCCGCAGCGTTGCGAAATTTTCCATGTAGCAAAAAAAAAAAGAATTGTACGTGAACCTTATTTTTTTCTGGGCAAATTAGGGAACGACACCTCACCCAGAGTGGTTGATGCCTGGCTAATGTTTTAGCTGTGTTATGGACAAAAGATGAAAGTGAACATTATGTTAGAATGAAACGAAAATTAACGGTCCAAGAACTAGGAATCATTTTAATTGAAATTAAATTTGGAAAGTTGTTTGAAACTATAGGTCCCTCAAGACGGCACTTAGGTGGAAGGCAGCGGAGCCAATTGCCAATTCCAGTAGTTACAAGTTGATTTAAGTTTCAGTTTAATTACCATTTAATTACTAGTTTTGATGACGCCCCATTATTGGCGCGTTCATTTTGCCAAAATCAACTTTGCCGTTCAACTAGAGTTTCTCGGTGCATCGAACTATGTTTGCCCCCACGGCCTTCCCGTGGTCTAGTGGTCAAACCCTTTACTTTAAATGATGGATGTCCTGGGTTCGAATCTCGCTACTGACCAACAATCAGGATTTTCAACCTCTGCGGACTGCATGGGCCTGAATATATCGAGGGGGTAACCACTCCAGAGATTCCTTGAGATTCCCTGAGATTTCATAAAGATTTTCAATGGTTTCCAACGAGATTCCCAACGAGTGGTTAACCCCTCAGAATATATGCACCTTAGGCTGAATTTCACCACTTTCCGATAGTGTCTATAACGAGAGGATTATATAAATCCTCTCGTTAAAAGGCACTATCGTGAGGTGGTGAAATTCAGCCTTAGGTATATATACAAGTGCACTGACAAATTGCAAACAATATTATGAGCTCGTAAGGGTACATACGTCACAGGTTTCTGGCCGAAGCCGAAGGACGACTTGGACAAAGAAAGAGTAAGTATAGGAAAGTATTGTGATCGTGCAAAAAAAAAATCAGTGTTTAGTACCTCATTCCAAACTCAGGTCGTACAATGGTCATAAACAGAAACGACGGTTCTCATTTTCAAGTCGAAAATAAAAACATTTTTTATCAAAGCAGAGACTCACTCACTAGCAGAACGCGATAAGAGACCTTCATTAGCGGCAACTTCATTAAGAAACAATTTGCCACAACACCTAAACCTGGTGACAAAAAAATAACACGACACAAAAACGCACCAGAAAAGTAACAACAAAAGAGAAATGAGGGAGAGTAAGGACAAAAAACCCGCGATATTCCTGTCACGTTAAAATGAAATTAAGTGAACATTAAATTGAGATATAAAAACAAGATTAAGGCAGCATCTAACCCCGAAGGCACAGGAGACACAATATAGTGGAGAGTGGGGCAAAAAAGACAAAATGGGGGAGACTTTGCCCGCCTTTTTGACATGCAGGTCTCGTAGGCAGGCTCACTAACCGCCGCCATATCTGCCCTACGTGCCTCCCTCAGCCCTTTTTATTGTACAACCCTCACCAATAATCTCAAATTCACGTATGCTAACCTGCCAACAGATTGTACCAGTATCGGAGCCTCAGCACACAGATTTTCCTATTTCTTTGGTAGGAAAGCTAAAGGAAATCGTAACAAGGGTATAGCGACAGGAACCTGCCTCCTTTTTTATGATGCGCCACACCCATTCCTACGTCTCAGGCTGGTGAGCAAGCACATCCCGGAAGGTTATGAACCAAAACTACCAAAATATTAAGTAGGTACGTATAAAACCTTCAAAATAACACATCTCAACAGGTTTTTGGGGCAGAAAAATTGCACCCGAAAAAATTCCGAAATAGGCGTCTATATTATTCGCTAGCTATAATGTACACAGCACTTCGCTGCCGCGGAAAGTCAGACGTTTAACAAGGAAGAATTGTATACAGCAGCGGGAGGGAGGCTGGTCAGATTATGAAAAGAATGCAAGTGGCGATTTGCAATTCAAATGAAGTGACCGGCAAAACTCCGAGGATTACAATTGCGAGCCTCTGCGGGGGCTGTGGGGAATTCCTGTACGAAAAGGCTTTGGCATTTACGCGTCATTTCCCATTTGGAAGATCCAACGTTTCTACACTTCAATGCGGTCAAACTTGTCCTCCTGCGGCTGCTGAGGACAGACCGGGCATTCTTCTTCAGCCTAGGACCCCAGTATTGTTCTCGAGGAATGAATTAGCTGACTTTGTCATAAAATGATATGTATTCGAGGGGGTAACCACTCCAGGGATTCCACTGAGATTCCATAAAGATTTCTAAAGATTCCCAACGATATTCATAGAAAGATGAACCCCGAAGGGGTAACCACTCCCAAAAAATTCCAAGATTCCCTGAGATTTCATAAAGATTTCCAATGATTCCCAACGAGATTCCCAACGAGTGGTTAACCCCTCGTATGCATTGGTGCAGTGTGTTTAAGTGCAGAGGTTTTTTTTTAACAATTTATACCAGTGCTAGTGTTGTGTTTAAGCGATAACTAACACTACTTAGTGGTACCTTCGAAGACCGCTCACGGAATCTACAGGGTCTGGAAGTCCTGTTACCTGTTCGACCTTGGCATAGGTACGGGTACATATCAGTTTAATATAAAGCAGACAGTGCGTGATTCAGCTATTATAAATAGCTTGCTCGCCATAGGGAACACAGGTTGGCAGCCTTGCGCAATTCAGGCATCATGCCTGTGTATCGACTGAATTGACCCGGATTGCTCGGTACATTTTAGTTTACCTGGCAGGTAGGTAGATACTGTGGGAATCTATCTTTCACGCTTCATCGCCATTTTCACTTTCGTCCTCCTATTCATTTGAGTTACGCCAATCTGGTCATTTAGGCCGACTGAATTACCTGCTAGGCAAAATCTTTGCAAAATAACTGAGAACAATTATTATTCGGGAGGGAGGAAAAGACGAATATTTGAAGTCTATAGGTGGAAATAAGAAGTATAGTAGAACTTACCATGTAGAGCTTTAAGGTACGCCTTTCCAGCGTTGATCATATGCCTGGCACCTGGATTAAACTTATCCAAGATGTTCTGTAACAATAAAACAATACTAATTAGTTAAGTCAGGTAGTAAGTTACATCATCAGTACTACATAACTCAGGAACCTAGGTATAGTGGAAGGAACGGCAAAAGGATAGTATCCCTATCCCATAGACTTCCCAGCCCCCTTAAGGTCAGCAAGGTCCCTAGTCCCTATATACAATAGGACTTACAGAAACTAATGATAATAGAGTTCGGGAAAATTAGGGAAAAGAGTTTGTATAGGTTTGTCCATCCCTATGAAAATTGTACGTACGTACGTCGGACGGACATTTTTTAAAAACCACTTTTTTGGACTCGGGGGACCTCCAGGATCATGGGAAACCCAAAATCTCAAAATCGAAATTTTGCACGAAGATATAACTTTCTTAGCCCATGTATTACATACGGGCGAGAAAGTAAAAACGCTTTTTTGGAGTCTGGGACCTCTGATCGGCGCTTTGCAATGAAAAACTCAAAATTGATTTTCTGCACGATCAAAATACTTTCCTACGTACTTCGTATATAATGGGAAATAAAAAAAAATCAGTATAATTTCAAAAGTCCCGGAAAATCCTTGAACACCAGCACGTGCATTTTCAATGACAGAAGAGACACCAGCTGACACCAGTGTCTATGTATGTTTACTATAATTTAGGTGCTAATGACCAGTTGGATGAGACCTGCAGGATGTGCCTGCATGATTACAGGCTCATCATATGATCGTGTCATTCTTGATCATTGTTTCGCAATACCTTTGTCTTCCCGCCCTCTCATTGGTGGAGAGAGCTTCAAGGCATGGCTTGTCATTGTATTGGTAAAAGTATAAAGACAATAAAACCAATACCTACGTATTCCCGATCACGAAAAAACCACATTGGATAAATAAAATATCCTATAACGAGGGGGTAACCACTCCAGAAATTCCTTGAGATTCCCTGAGATTCCATAATGATTTCCAAAGATTCACAACGATATTCATAGAAAGATGAAACCCGAAGGGGTAACCACTCCAAAAAAAAAAATTCCAAGATTCCCTGAGATTTCATAAAGATTTTCAATGATTCCCAACGAGATTCCCAACGAGTGGTTAACCCCTCGTCCTATAATGTTGTTTTCCGCACACGTTGTGGTAGCTTAGGTGCTCCATTTAATAGGGAATATACCCTGCTTTCAGGGTGATAAAAATGTAGTTATGTACGCATAATAATTAACTTCAATAAATTAGAAAATAAATTATGTGTTTCCTTCTGATTGTCTGAGTTAATTGCCTTACTATCATACCTAAAGCAAGGACTGAAATAAATATACAGCCTAGAATCACTATAATGTAGGTACAAAAATGTGTACTGCGGATCGTTGTACAATGTTGTTGAAAAGTAAAAGTGTGCACCCAGCAAGGTTATAAAGAGTGGGCCGCCACGAATAATTTTCAGGCATTCTTCAGGTACGGCAAAGAATGGTGCCAGGCTTGGTAACCAATTATAGATTGTACTACCCAAACAAGAGATGATTGTTGCTGCGTTGTGCGTCCATCACGCTCAAATCAAGGTCTCAACGAAGAAAAAGAACTCTGATGAAATAGAGACTACAAAAGATGGTGGGTAGTTTCGTGGGTACACGAAAAATGCAGGTGTGACGGCGACACAGCTTTGATTTTTTTTTCAGGCACTGGGTCCAGTACTTTTTGCCGCATCCCTTGGTGTTAAAATAAAAGGGACTAGCTCCCCTGAGGGCTGAGACAAGACAGTACCTACCACACCACAGCACTTCTCAGTAGTAAGGTTGGGTCAACCTTACGGCGCAATTATCTTGATGGGGGGGGGGGGGGGGGTCAAAGCTGACTCGGCGTCAGATCCCACAACAGCATTGCTAGCACTACTGAAAGCTATAACTACACTAAACTGGTTTAAGTTTGACTCTTGTTCTGACACCAGAAATTCACTGGGAAGAAATCACCCTTTTGGTCATCCTTATGCAAATTTACGTATAGTGAAATCCTTGTACTCTGATGAAATAACTGAGGAAAGACAGTATTTCTCCTTTTGAGGCTGCTCGAACTTATACTTCTCTCAGTTGTTAGTAACATTCTGAAATAATCTTCGAAACTGATCAAGGAGAACGCAGAAAAATAAACTAGTGTCGCAGACCTTTGGCAGTAAGAAGAACGGCGAAAGAGTGGCTTCCTTAAGGCTGAATATACATTCGCTATTTTTTTACGTTTTGACTTCAAACTTTGTGAGAAAACAATTGGATATTTAAATATTCTGAAATATAGTAAATCTTTTTAACGTCATTAGTGTCATTACTCATGAGGCTATGTTGTGATTTCACGATCGGTTAATTTTGGACAATGTTTTTGGTGAAAAAAACACTCGATCGTTAAATCACAACATAGCCTCATTAGTAATGACGTTAGAAAGACATGTTATATTTCAGAATATTTAAATATCCAATAGTTTCCTCACAAAGTTTGAAGTCCAAACGTAAAAACATAGCGACTCGTATATATTCAGCCTTAATCTAGTCACTTACCCTTAATGAATTACCCGTGTAGGTACATACTCATCTGTTGTAGAACCTTATAGGAGCCACTGGTATCTAGATGGCCATAAGCCATAACATAAGTAAACGTGACCTTGGCTAAGTTCCCATCTAGGCTAGACAAGTGAACGCCCTATGGGCTGTTACGCCTGATTGCAAATACCAGTCAGGCAGTCGGCGCCAGACGTACCTGAATATAGGTACCTGACCAGCTAACACAAGACTACCTGTCACTTCAAGTCAAGATACCAACAGATAATGTACCCACCGATACTTCTACCGATCAAATTCTATACCAATTAAAATAATTTTCTCGGCTTTGGGTGTGTGTTGACTACTTGTTTTGATTTTATCAGTGCAGTGGTCCAGCTGGGCTATCCCCACTCTCTTATCACTAAAATAGCACCAACGCTATCTTTTCACACCACTGTTAACTTGGTGCTCCACTGGTCCTATAAGAACGGAAATAACTTAGGAGTTAGAGTTAAAGATGACGTCCGGTGGAAACTTGACGAGAGGCCATCGTAAGGCTAGCAGACTATTCAATTCGATTCGAAAGACTTGTGCACTTTCTTTGTCTTTTAACTTGGCAGCATGCACTGCCGTGCATAGATATAGCAACACCCTCTTCCAGTAGGTAAATCACGAGAAAAACGAAATCGGGAATGGGCATTACCTAAGAAAAACTATGCGCTGGCCTTTTCACACGGTATTTCGCCCATACTTAACTTGTCTGAAGAACTCGGTGAAAACTAGTGACAACCTTCACAAACGTTCGATAGGTTTTAACAGTGGGGTGTAATTAACAATTAATGCAGGCTTTGAAATTGAAACAATTATCCCCTAGAAGTAAGTGCCAGCTCAACTCACCGTGAGATTGGATATGCTAATCAAATGAATAATGAAATGGTCACTCTGTCTATGCGAACTTAAATGGTTGCAGTGGTCACGGCGGAGGTCCTGGGTTCGAGTGCGGTATTGGTAGAAAATTTTAAATTGGTGACAAGCATGAAGCTTATTGGGACAACTGAGGTCCAGCAATTTTCTTCTGGTACTCTGGTAGCATGAATGTAATGGTGGACACACCTATCACTATGGATACCTCGGGATACTTCATCTCCTGAGGGAGAAGATTTAAGCACTGAACGGGGGACATAAACAAAAGATTTCTTTGGGGGAAATATTTCAAAAATGAAAGAAGACGATTGAAGACGCGAATACCTGATAATGTTGTATGGAGCAATTAGAGTGGGAGAACGTGCACTATAATCTCTTCCTTGTATAGGTGAGGTACCAAACCTGGAGTTTAGGTGTAGGTATGCTGGAAGGATCGTGCCTGCACAATTCTGAGGTTACAAACAGTTCAAGGGTCTTCCGCCACTTCCTAGATTCCAATAGATAAACCTATCGCCTATCGGTATAAGGTGTCGGCAGCACCACTTCCGAATTAAAAGGCTGTCTTCACCAGAGACCCAAATATGAGTTACATAAACTCAGCTGTAGCTGTAGAATCAATAGCTTTAACGTCAGGAGGTTTTATTTTTTTTTGACGCGACTTCGTAACGTTTTGTTAAGTTATTTCACTTAAATATTTTCATGTAAGTAATTTGGTTCCCTGTTTTATACATACATCGCATATTCCTTTTGAATAAACATGGAAAAATCCCGAAGAAAACGGCAATAGAATTCAACCATAGCTATAGCATCGTTTTAGATGCCAGATAGACATAAGTGATTGATTCGTCTCTATCTCAACTGTGACGTCAAGGAGTGACGTAATGCTGGAGTCAGCCAAGTCAGGGTGATAATTTATGTTCCTTTTTTTCACTCAATCTACTTTTTGTTTTTGTTTGTTTTCAAGTCAAGTATTCCATCTAAATTTGACTTTCAGTTCCGGGCTCACGCTGTAGCAGTTTTCTTTCTCCCCGTTGTTCCTGGCTCTCCAAAATTTTAAGATTCCAGGAAAAGTGGAATTTATCTCGGGGAGGTGCTAAACCTGGCAAACCTGAATAGGTAAACCTGGAAATCGGACGTGCAACACGTCAGTTAGCCAATCAAAGAAGGATGCAGGGCTATTGTGGCATATGACGTAATCTAAGCAGAAGAGAATTACCATGTGCCCACGGGGATTGAACCGAAGACTCTTCACCACCCACACCAGGCCAAATGCCACCATGGAGGTTCACTACAATATGGAGTAAATGCGTGACCACACTGAACATATCGATATCGTTCGATATATTTTCCAGTGGAGGTAAAGAACCCATCGAATGTCCCGGTATCGCCAATCAAAAAAACTGTCGGGAAATCAAATTAGGCGACGAGGCTATGCGAGGTCGAGGCTCCTGGGAAGCATCGGTGACTAATTTACGAGTACAGCGGTGGAGAGGAAGGACCCCCAGAGGCTTTGAGATGGGTGGAGGAATCCTGAGAGATAGGGAGAGAGAGAGAATATTCAGACACTCTCTCTAGAAGCCACCAGGCCAATCGGCGGTAATTACCACCTCTAGGTCTCCCAAAGGAGAGTTGAACCTAAACGGCGGTTTTCCTACTCTGCAAAAATTAGGTGATCATTGAAATTTGCCGATGGAAATCGGAGAAGTCCCATTGTAACAGTATAGAGGACTGAAACTCTATATTGGGTTACTGGGAAGATACAGAAATGCTAATAGAAATAAATAGGAACGTCAACACCTATTTTTCACCATGTAGTTACTGAAAATACCGAGGGGTTAACCACTCGTTGGGAATCTCTTTGGGAATCATTGGAAATCTTAATGAAATCTGAGGGAATCTTGGAATTTTTTTTGGAGTGGTTACCCCTTTGGGGTTCATCTTTCTATGAATATCTTTGGGAATCTTTGGGAATCTTTATGGAATCTCGAGGAATCTCTGGAGTGGATACCCCCTCGGAAAATACATTTTAGCTGTTCTATAGGTTGCAAGAAGAACCTATAGTTTCCTCTATATTTAGTTTGTCCGAAATCAGAAACTATATCGGAAAGGTACAGCAGCATGAGGCATGGAGAGGTCGCGTCGGTTGATTGGCATTCACCCCTATCTCTCAGATAGCTTGGGCCAATTTTGAAGACACAATCTTTTGGGGGGTGGTCTTGGACTTCTTATCGATGCTTTACAATGAAACCTTGCCATTTATATTTGCGCACGATCACACTACCGTCATACCTATTTTACATTACAAAATATTCACATAAAAACGCCCCTTAAATCCTGCAACTGTACCAGCTCCATCACAGGATTAGGCAGGTATGCTGGATCCTGGAATCCTGAGATCCGCAATAGGCGATGATGCATAGTAGCCAGGTGTACCTGCAGCGTGTAAGCTTGCCAAGGTCACATGGCGAAGCATGGCGTAGACAGGCATGACTAACTTATGAAGTCTGCGACTACGTTAGGCTGGTGGAACTTTGAAGGTGAATGTGGTCATGCCAAGGAATATACATTTTTTTATTCACTTACTATTGCAAGTGGTTATGGGCGTTCTAATGCCAACTACCAGCTGCTCTGAACCACAGAACCTGTACCTACTTTATATACTCCTCATACAGCAGAAATACTGAAGGATTTCTCCTAGGGGTTAACCACTCGTTGGGAATCTCGTTGGGAATCATTGGAAATCTTTATGAAATCTCAGGGAATCTTGGATTTTTTCGAGTGGTTACCCCTTCGGGGTTCATCTTTCTATGAATATCGTTGGGAATCTTGAGAAATCTTTATGGAATCTCAAGAAATCTCTGGAGTGGTTACCCCCTCGGTAATCTCATACAGCAGAAACACCTAAAGGATTTATCTCCGAACTTTTGGTGAATCCAACTAAAATCTTAACTGAAGAATCGAAAGAAAACACGAGTAACGAAATAAATAGAAAATAGAATCAGTGTTGATTTTACTACCTCCTGTAGGTACTTACGATTTGTGCAATCGTACAATTGAACACTTGTTTTCTTAACATACGATGAACCGATGAAGTAAGTGAGAATATAAAGAACAGAGCACGTGCCTGGGGTACATATCGCACATGAGTTAAGCAATGTCAGTAGAAATGTCTTGGAAATGGGGGATTTCGGAGGGGGAGGGGGATCGGTGACAGCACTCGAGCTGTACACAGGCCAATATTTCAAAAATAAACTTTTATTCCTTATTAAATTGCCTTCCAGAAGTCCGCCCCCCAGTCTATAAATCCTGGAACCCTTCGCGCCTTCACTGCTTCTGGAACGTCTCTTGTTCTTCTATGCCTCCCTTATACTGGTGGGGTGGCAGTTAGTTCTCCAGCTGAGAAGAAATGTTGGCGCAACTTTGTTACGTTCAGACATCCTGCTTTCCGCAATCAACATCCAGCAGCAGCAAAGCGATAGGGGAGTTAGTCCACTTTCCACTGTTTTGGTATCGACAGACCTGTAATATTTATTTCTGGAGGGGGGGGGGGGGGGGGGGTGTGCCTCTCAGTGGCCGAGTGGTCAAGGGGTCCGCTTTGTGACCTGAGAGGTCCGGGTTCGAATCCCGGCGGAACGGAAAAATTTTCCGCTTCCGACATGGATGTAATGTATTGCCTTCGGCCCACTCATATTCGGCTTCGGCCACTTCGTCTTTGGCCAAAAACATAACAAACCAACTCATCGGCGCATTAGGTAGGTACCTATGTTCTTTGAACGTCGCTCTGGATCCGTGAATTAACAAAAGAAATGGCAAAAAGTGACGAAATTGAATTATTTTCTCTTTCGAACCCTCGCAAGAATCGCTTCTTTTATAGACAATTTCTTGCTACTGTCTTCGCTCATTTTTTAGTGGAAAAAAAAATGCACGAAAAAATATCTCTTCACCTCCTCCACAAGGTTCTTTTGGTGATTTCGTTCAGACCCGAAAGAAGGAGGCAGGACCATAAGAAATATTCGTTTAAAATGTCAGACGGTGGTCAACAATAACAGGTACACCCACGAAAATAGGCGAGGAAATGCTGACCCTGCCACAAACGCCATAAAAAACCCACAACTAAATGTACAGCCAATCTCAAACGATAGTTCATTTTCATTATAAAAAGATAACTAGTATTCTAGCTTTGCACTGAGCTTCTAACCGTCTTCTTATAGTGCTACATATCGCTGATATGGAGGAGGGAGAGGCCCATATTCCAGAGTGGTCCAGCATCCCAAGGTTAAGTTTAACCTGAGTAGGACCTTGGTAAGAACAATCATACAGGTACGCACGTATCTGGTACCTATCTAGACGGGTTAATTGCTCCAATTTGGCCATTGTTGATTTTTTTTGCCGATATTCAAGGTCCTATTCTGGTAAATTTTAATTTATGCAAGCGATGATTTATGTTCGTCCAGCTATACATTACGGGACACAATCAATTTAGATTCAACTTCACCGTTGATTCCATTCAACTAAACAGTTTAATCGAAAGGAAGCTAATTTAATGTATAGTCATTTGCTAATGCAAGCATAATTTAAGCATCGTTCGACGGTTGTATTCCGAAAATTTAGTTGTACGATACAACTGCCGATTAAAAAATTATTTTTTTACACCTGATTTTACTGAACGTGTCTATGGGTATATACGAGGGGTCAACCACTCGTTGGGAATCTCGTTGGGAATCATTGGAAATCTTTATGAAATTTCAGGGAATCTTGGAATTTTTTGGAGTGGCTACCCCTTCGGGGTTCATATTTTAATTAATATAGTTGGGAATTTTTGGAAATCTTTATGGAATCTCAGTGGAATCTCAAGGAATCTCTGGAGTGGTTACTCTCTCGGGTATATACGTTATGTTTACCAGAAGGGTAACAACGAATAGGGACTATGGTGAAATCCTACTTTTTATCGTCAGCAATGGTACTGCCCTGTACCGTTGTACTTGGCCTAAAAGGTGCTCAAGCCCTTAAAACAGAAACAACCTATTACGGGGAACGAAAGATTGAAAGAACTTTCGATTCACCATTGATTTTTCGATGAGAAGGGGTGTTGGAAAAGTTCGGGATGAGCCATCGGACTCATTCGGCTGCAAGTTTTTTGATAAATTATCTACGTGCTTGGAATGAAAGCGGACTTGCAGACCATAACTCACATCAAGAAAAGAACCTGCGGGTGCGGGAGGCATGCTAATGTCAGCTATAGTCCCTTATATCCCCCATAATGTACTACTCCAGCCTGCGCCAAGGAACTTTCCTTTTAGAGGCAGGGACGCGCGCAAAAAAAGAGTGTTCTAAGTCCAGTTAGGGTATACATCGAGGGGTTAACCACTCGTTGGGAATCTCGTGGGGAATCATTGGAAATCTTTATGAAATCTCAGGGAATCTTGGGATTTTTTTTGGAGTGGTTACCCCTTCGGGGTTCATCTTTCTATGAATATCGTTGGGAATATTTGGATCCCTTTATGGAATCTCTGGGAATCTCAAGGAATCTTTGGAGTGGTTACCCCCTCAGTGTACATGCATGCATGAAGGGGTAAGCTCAAAAGACCTACTTAAGTGAATGTTCTGAGACGCCATGGGTGGCCTATGTAATTTTAGACTTCTTGCTAAAAAAATAAAAATAATATTACATAGTGCAACAAAGTTACGAAAACGCAACTGGAAAAGACTGGAATGAGTTTACTCTCGAGTAGTGAGATCGAGGGGTTAACCACTCGTTCTGAATCTCGTTGGGAATCCTTGGAAATCTTTATGAAATCTCAGGGAATCTTGGAATTTTTTTTGGAGTGGCTACCCCTTCGGGATTCATCTTTCAATGAATATAGTTGGGAATCTTTGGAAATATTTATGGAATCTCAGTGGAATCTCAAGGAATCTCTGGAGTGGTTACCCCCTCAAGTGAGATTTAGTAGGTGTAGTTGCATGGAGAGTTCGTGAAAGTCCGTCTACAAGTCCAACCTCCCAAATCATCAGATATACTCCACACAGCCTAGACAAAAAAGTCTGCTAGATGGCTTACGCATAATATCATCATAAAAAGTACAATGGGCTGTTATATAGGCATTTCACCGCTTTCCTAATGATTAAGTACAGGTATCTGGCTAGCAACAGGTACCCATTTAGGTTCCCGTAGTTATCTGCCGGGCAGTGTACCTGGTACCTAGTAGAGCATTGTGATCTTCATGCAAATGGTGATTATGTACCTGAAATCATCACTTTCTTCGCTACCGTTAGCTGTTACAAGTCTGCTACACATCATAGAGTGGGAAACTCGCGAATACGGTCTCTGCGAATGCGAACCGTAGGTCCCGCAACGCAACCTGTCAAATGGCGATGTAATCATTCAGTCTTGGTCTAGTGATTGGTCTCACAGAGGAATGACATCTTCTTCTACCTAGGTATAGAAGAGATAATGAGGTACGACAACACCTCGCTAGAGAGTAATAATTTTCGGCTAAATAATCGAGCCGAAAAGACTGAAAAGGGGGTTGGCTAACAGCTGGCCGAGAACAATTTTGTATGATACTTTGATAGTAAGAATTTCATGAGGGGGTAACCACTCCAGAGATTCCTTGAGATTCCATAAAGAATTCCAAAGATTCCAAACGATATTCATAGAAAGATGAACCCCGAAAGGGTAACCACTCCAAAAAAAATTCCAAGATTCCCTGAGATTTCATAAAGATTTCCAATGATTCCCAACGAGATTCCCAACGAGTTGGTAACCCCTCGGAATTTCACTTCACGTAGTTAACACAAATGATTTAGACAGAAATTATTATTCGGGGCTTTAACAGCAGCCAGCTATACGTGTTATTCCCAAAAATTAAATTATTTCGTACTTTAGAAAAGCGTGCACTTTCTACTTGTTTTCTTTCCTTCTGGTCTTTATTTGTCTACTAAAGCCATTAACAGGCATCGTAAAATTGCTATATACTAACTTTCTAACCTCAGTTGCACACCTTAACGACCTATACGTAGGTACGTACTGCATATAGATAGGGGAACTTCTTTATACCTAATACTGCTCACGTTTAAGGCGCCCTAATCGATGACGATGCAACTCAGCGCGGCCGCAAGGAGCGACTATGAACCTATAATGAGCCTGAGCGCGTAAGCCTGACTTCTTATGGCTGAACTAACTAGCCAGGTGGATTCAGCTTACTGTGCACTTTCTTATCTCATCCCAGTCCCGTGTAAGCGACGCCACTTTTCAATACTCAATCTTTCATCGTCACCAGGTGCCAGGTACCAGGATGATTCTGGAGTTCATCTTTGCACCCACGTTTTTTTTCATGGGCGTAGTAGGACCGAAAACCTGGGGGGGGGGGTATGCTCCACAGACCTTCTCCTCACCGGGGGGGGGGGGGGGGGAGGGGTAGGAATGGCTTTATGTGACGTAATGTGTAGTTTAGAAAAATCCTGGATGGGGGGGGGGGGGGGGGGTTAGGGTCACGGGGAGGGGAGGGGGGGTGTTTCGCCTATATTTTTTGGTTTCACATTGGCCTTACCATGTTAATTTTCCGGTCATGGGGGGGGGGGGGGGTTTAACGCCCTAACCCCCACCCCCCTCCCGCGGATACAACTATGATGCCTCCTTCATGCCTACCAGCCCACACACGGCTATGGTTCCTAGATGACCATGAGAAGCAACCAAGAACGTATTCAGAAATACCTATACACACCTAGAACGTTCCCCCCTCCTCCTCCGAAATTTGAGAAAATGAGAAAAGGGTAAAAGGGGTGTAGGTACCTATATTAAAATATAGTTTTGAAGGAGCCGACGTAGAGCCGTTATGGGTCTTCCCACGATGGTTTTCAAAACAGGTGTCCATGACCAGACCCAAAACGGGAGGGTTTTAGCAAACCTGTGTTAGCAGTTTCTTATCACCTTTACCTAATGCCAGTTCTCAGTAATAGGTACTGATGCTCTGGAACTCTGCCAGGACCGCGCAACCTGTGGAGTACGTCCTACCGTTCATCGAGTAGCTCAAATTCGGTATGTAGGTACCTACCTAGTGCGTCTGGAGATGTTTTTGCGTTTTTTGCAACCATTTGGAGGTGGGCCAAAAACTTGGGCCAATCTTGGCCCTCAGTGCCCTCACACCCACAAAAAAAAACCGAGTATAGGTAAGTAATATGAAAATGAGTGAAGAAAGCAAGAAATGAATTTTAGCTTTTCCTATATATTTTAGGAAATTTATCCTCACATTGCGACAGAATGGGTTTACTACTTCAGGTTGATAATAACAAAATATAGTGCCTCTCAGCGGCCGAGTGGTCAAGGGGTCCGCTTTGTGTCCTGAGAGGTCCGGGTTCGAATCCCGGCGGAACGGAAAAAATTTTCCGCTTCCGACATGGATGTATTGGCTTCGGCCCACTCCTAAACTGGCCTCGGCCCACTCATATTCGGCTTCGGCCACTTCGTCTTCGGCTTCGATAAAAAAAATATAAAAAAAAAAAAAAAAAAAAAAATCTAACAAACCAACTCATTGGCGTATTTATGTTCCCTGAACGTCGCGCGTTAAAAAAAAAAAAAAAAAAATGAACACCTCATTCTCCTCAGCAGCCGAGCAGAGACCACTAAGGTCCGAGTTCAAATCCAAGCGTAAGAAAAAAATTCCGGAATTTTTGAGTTATCAAAATTTATCACAAAATTTATCCAGATATTTACATAAGGTACCTAAATACCGAATTTGAGAAAAATCGGATGAATGGTGTGACGTACTGGTGCGCGACAGAGTGGCGTATGTACGTACGTCTGACGGACATCTTTTAAAAACCTTTTTTTTTGACTCGGGGAACCTCCAGGATCATATGGGACGATCATGACGTTTTGAAAATTCAACCCCCCATCCATGGGCGTAGCAGGATTCCCCCCCCCCCCCCCCTACCCCTCTCCCGGGAATTCTCCTCATGCATGGCTTTATGTGACGTTATGTGTAGGCCAGAAAAATCCTGGGGCCAGCTAAACGGTATCTGGGGGGCTAAGCCCCCCCCCCCCCCCCCCGGCTACGGCTATGCCCCCTCCCCTGCCTAAACGGTGCGTCGGACGAAAAACTTTTCAGACAAAAGTTGTAGGTAATACTGAGGCAAATCTATATAAAAAAAGAACTCGATACCACCCCTAGGGCACAAGTTATGAATTTTTTTCGCCAACCCCTGTTTTTTCACCCTTATTCAATCATGAAGGGTGGGATCAAAAAACGTTACAAGAAAAGTGGTAGGTAGTATTTACTGTTCACAGCTTGTTCTCAAGAAAGTGAAATATATCATATATATAGGTACAATTAGGTAAACTTTTGAGCTGATGGTGGTTTTGGAATACAGCAGGGATCATGAAACGAAGACCTGTGAAGAAAGTTTTCAAAAGTGAGACTACTGGTAGGTACGACTACCTAACAATAGGTAGATTTCAAAGAAAAATCTAAAATCAAAATGCAAAAAAAAATAGTCTCTTTCTAAGAAATTGGAAGTAAAAACAACAATGGCATCTTGTTATCTTTCATTGGAAATAAACAACGTAGGTGAAGTCTTCAATAAGAAGGAGTGTGCGAAGTGCGGTAATTGTGGAGTACGGTGAACGCAATGTGTGCGTCTCCTAGGGCAGCTGGTCGGGTACTAATCGCATCAAGCCGTGCACTGGCTTTTTATGGCTGTTTTGCGATTTTTGCATGTTTTCAAACAGCCATATTTTTTGTTCCACAGGGAAATTGAAAAAACGGCTTCGATATAGTTCTACCTGCAACCTTCTTGTTTACAATTCCGATAATCTCAATGTCTTCAGTTTAGTCGTATTGAGGCACGGCGTTTTTTTGTGAACAGTGTTTTGCAGCTCTTCTTTTTGGAAAAAAAATTTTTGTTAGAAAACCAAAAGGAAATTCAAAAATCGGCTGCAATATAGTTCTAGATATTTATTCAATCTACCTTCGTGTGAAATTTCAAGAAGAAACGTTCAGTAGAAACCACGACAGACGTTTCGAAAGTCGCAATGTTAATTCAAATGGGGACAGTGCAACCTTAAGGGTCCCCATCGCTACCTGTTGGGGCGCTGGGTACACAGAATTCCAAGACTTCAGAATCTCGAGACTCAAGTTCTTAAAAGAACCGTGGAATTATAAGTCTTTAAAAAGACATTAGGTGTGGATGTCCCTAGGACTGGGTTTCCTCGCTTAGGTAGTGACAAGTCGGCTGTTGGATGGTAAGTGAGTGCTTTCGTATAATGACATGGTATTTATAGACAGCCAGCAGCCAATTTTTTATGCTTTGCTCTGATTGGCTGCTGGAAAATTTTCTCGTTTCCCATTGGTTGATTGTTTTCTTACAATTCCAAGTTGACCTAGGGTCAGAATAATTATTATTTTACAATTAAAAGGGCTTTACTGCCTACTTTATTTATCTTTTGCTTATTATTTACGTTTCTAATAAGTTAGTTTACAAATTATGGAAAGTTTACATAGGAAAATCGAGTTTTTAGATCGGAGCAGAATGCTCGTCTGTGATTGGCTGAAATTAGATCTGCGTTCTTATGTTCGGGAAATGCGACCTACTTGCTAGGGAAAGCGTTCCTGAACATTCCGGCCGCCTTGAACTTTGTTCAAAAAGAAAAATTAAAATGACTAGATAGATATGTACATTTTTTAACTATTTTTACGTGACTGATTTCTTGTCTTGGTACTGGAACCTGGATGAAGACGTGGACTTCGCCGTGGACCACTGGGAGGCTCCGCCGACCGCCTTGGCTCATCATCCATTTCGTTCTTCACCCAAGATTCTGGTATTGCCAGCCGTTTGGGCGTTGCCTCGTCCCCGCCGCCCTCAAGGGGTATGATGGCCCCAAGAGGTGTGCTGCTCGCCGCCCTCGGAAGCCGAGGTGTGACTTTGGCTCGAACCGATTTTGGCACGTTACTGGATTTGGCACGAACTGACTTTGGCACGTTACTGGATTTGGCACGAACTGACTTTGGCACGTTACTGGATTTTTCACGAGGTGAACAGGGTGGCAACTCGGCCCCGTCCTGATGTTGCAGTTGATCATTATTAGATTGAGACGAGCCAGGCTCAGTCCCAACTGAAGTTTCTATTGTTGCGTCGAGAGGTAAGACACAGATTTTGGTGATGGGCCTACTGAGGCAGCCGAACTGTGTTTTTACTGTGACAGCGCGGACATAGCCGTCATCTCCCTCGTGCACTTGCGATATCCGTCCCAGCTTCCATCTGAGCGGTGGTAGATTTTCATCCTTGATGACGACCAGCATGCCTGGAACTAAATTTGGTGCGGGACTGCACCATTTCGGTCGCTGTTGGAGCCGTGTTAGGTATTCTGACGACCATCTCTTCCAAAAATGTTGGGCCATGCGCTGGACCAGTTGCCAACGTTGTTTGGGGAGTAGTTTTTCGTCGCTTTTTTCTTCTGGTGGGGCGGTGAGTGGACCACCGACCAGGAAATGTGCAGGCGTAAGAGGCTGATAGTCATCCTCGTAAGACGTGAGCTCTGTCAGAGGCCTGGAGTTGAGAACAGCTTCAATTCTGCAGAGCACTGTCGTCATTTCTTCGTAAGTTAAAGTTTGATTTTTGACAATATTTGCCATATGGTACTTGGTACTTTTTACTCCTGCTTCCCAGCTCCCTCCCCAATGAGGTGCATTGCCTGGTGTGAATTGCCACTTGACTTCTTTTGAGGCAATCTGTGACTGTAGGATTTCATCTTCTCGTAGTGATTTGAAGAATTTTGATGCTGCCGTGAAATTTGTTCCACGGTCGCTGTACATTGTGTCTGGAGTCGATCTTCGTGCACAAAACCGAGCAAATCCCGCCAGAAAAGCTTCTGATGATAGACTGGAGAGTAGTTCAAGGTGCACAGCTCTTGTTGCCATGCAGATGAATAAGCATACCCATGCTTTATAGTGTCTTGTTCCCCTTGCTAGTTCCGTTTTCAGGTTGAACGGACCCGCTAAGTCCACCCCTGTTCTGTGAAAAGGGCGTGACGGGTTGATTCTTGCTTCTGGTAGGTCTGCCATCAGCTGAGTTTGAGTTTTTGCTCGAATTCTTGTGCATTGCACACACAATCTGGTTATTTTTCGCACCATGTTGCGTAGGTTGGTTACGAAATATTCTCTTTGCACTATTGCCATGAGTAGTTGCGGTCCTGCATGCTCGTGACTCTGATGCAGATTTCGAATTATGCTCGTTGTGACGTTCCCATGTTTAGGTAGGACTATAGGGTGTTTCACCTCTTCTGGTAAGTCTGCTCGACGGAGGCGACCACCAATTCGTAATATTCCATTGTTATCCAGAATTGGGTTCAGTTTCTGCAATGGAGAATTTTTCTTTAAGGGCAGTCCCTTGTGAATAGCTTTTAATTCTTCTGGGAAAGCTTCGTGCTGCACCAGTTTGTAAACGAGGTTTTTTGCATCTTTGATTTCCTCGGCTGTGATTGGTCCCTTTTCAGTGGACCGATTTCTGCATTTTTTAATGAATCTTTGGACATATGACATTACACGTGCCAATTTTTTGAAATTTGACACTTTCTCCAGAACTGGCCAGTTTGGATTTTCTTCATTCGTGGTCAGAACTTGACTTGGTCTTTCTTCCGGTAACTGATGATTGATTTCCTCTGGCATCTCTTGCGCTGCAAAGTTTTCATCAGTCAGCCATGACGGACCAGACCACCACAGTGGGTGATCAATTAGTTCTTCAGCCGTAATCCCGCGACTCGCACAGTCAGCTGGGTTTTCTTCTCCCGGGACGTGGCGCCAGCAGTCAGGAGGCAGAATTTCTTGAATCTGAGCTACTCTATTTGCCACAAAGGTTTTCCACTTGCTTGGGTGTGCTTGTATCCATCCCAGGGCGATAGTGGAGTCCGTGTAAGCCACACACGGTAGATTTTCTTTAAAACTGTGTTGCACTGTTGCTACTAGCTGCGAGAGAAGCTCTGCTCCACACAGTTCTAGACGGGGAAGAGTTGATGGATTTGATGGAGCCACCTTTGTTTTGGACGCCACCAATTGTACTTGAACTTCGTTGTCCGATGTTTCTGTCCGCAGGTACACAACAGCTGCGTAAGCTTTTTCCGATGCGTCGCAGAAGCCGCAGAGTGTGAGTCCCACTGCATGTGAAGGCACTATACATCTCGGGATGTTTATTTGTTGCAACAGTTGTAAATTTTCTAGAAATGATTTCCAATTTTGCTTGATTTTTGGAGGTAGCTCTGCATCCCACGCCAGTACTCCATCTCGCCACAGTCTTTGTATCTGCAGCTTTGCATTTAACATGACTGGTGTCAGCCAGCCCAGAGGGTCGAACACTCTTCCAGCATCACTCAGTACTGTCCTTTTTGTGACTTTTTTGTGATGAACTGCCTCCCCGAACTTGAAGGAGAAAGCATCGGTCCTTGTGTTCCATTTGATTCCCAGGGTACTGGTTTCTGGTTGCGCGATTAACGTTTCCGACGCTTGGTCGTCCCTGGGTATTTTCTGCACCACTTCGGGTTCATTTGACGCCCATTTATGGAGATTGAAGCCCGCTGACTGGAATACCTCCGTTAGTTTTTGCTGAAGCAGCTGTGCCTTTTCCACTGTGTCTGCCCCGCTTAATGCATCATCAACATAGAAATCATTTTTCATTTTCTCTGCCACATCTGGCCATTGAGAATTTCTTTCTGCTATATCATTCAGGACTCTCGTCGCGAGAAATGGCGCTGACTTGGTGCCCCATGTCACTGTTGTTAGCTTATAGTCTCTGATTGGACTATCTTCATTTTCCCGCCATACAATTCGTTGCAGATCTTGGTCTACTTCTCGAACCAGGATTTGCTGGTACATTTTTTCTATATCCGCTGTCAATGCCACTTGGTATGTTCGGAAGCGAATCAGAATGTTGATGAGATCGGGCTGAGTTTTTGGTCCGTTCATCATTTCGTCATTTAATGACTTGTTATTTGTTGTTGGGCTACTTGCATCAAAAACTATCCGAAGCTTAGTCGTTCTGCTTTGCGACATCACTCCATGATGAGGTAAATATACAGCTCGCTGACACATTGCTTCTGCTGGGATCAGGTAGCCATTCCTCAGGTATTGCCCGATGGTTTCGGAATAGAGGGTTCTGTAGTCCTCTTCCTTGTTGAACCTCTTCTCCAGAGATAACAGTCTTGCTATCGCATGACGGCGACTTTCCCCCAAATCTGGAGGGTCATTTTTCATTGGAATTTTTACGCAGTACCGCCCATTTGACAGTATCTCGGTGGTTTCACGAAAACATTTTTCTGCAGCTGCTTCCTCTGGTGTAAGGATTTTTCTTGCTGGCAGTTGTTCTAGCTCCCAGAATTTTGACAGGTCTGGCTTCATCTCAGCTACATGGAGAACTTGATCATCATTGTGATTCTCAACTGGCATCGGACCAGCAATAATCCATCCTAGATGGCTGTTCTGAGCTGCAGGGCCATTTCCTTTCTTGATAAATTCTGGAAGTATGATGTCATAATAGACATCCATTCCTAGTAGTATGTCCACATCGGCTGGACAGTTGAAGTCTGGATCTGCCAGGATTAACTCACGAATGTGGTCCCAGGAGTTTTGAATTGGTAGGTTGGTTGCTGGACTTTTCGCCATTATTCGCGGCATTACCGTTGCTGTAACTGGCAACATAAACTCCTTGATGGTGGAGTGCACCTTTAACTTAGTCCTTTTGAACACGTTTTGCTTGACGGCACCAACTCCAGAAATCTTTTTGTTAATTCTTTCCATTGGCAGGTCGAGTTTCTTTGCGGCTGCTTCTGTTATCATTGAAAGTGTAGCTCCCCCATCGAGGAAAGCTCGCATTTTGTGAAAGCCTCCGTGCTTGTCTTGTACATTGACGATTGCTGTTGCAAGCATAATCGGAGGCTCCTTTTCTTGATAAGCGCAGGTAACGGGCTGCGCTGCTGGAGGTGCCTTGTGGAGCGTTATGTGATGCAGCTTGCCGCAGTTTCTGCATCCAGGCCGGCGACACTCCTTTGTCACGTGGTTTGTATTGAAACAATTCGAACACGCCTTGTGTTTCTTCAGAATTGTCCACTTGTCATGTATCTCCGCCTTATTTAAGACGGGACATCGCGCCAGGTAATGTTCCAGTTTGCATTCAGGGCAGGTTTGGCTTCTAAATGGCTTCTGCGGCGCTGATTGGTTCCCTGGCGCGTTTTGTTTTTCCTGCTGTTGAGGCTCTGCTGTTTTTTGTTCGAAGTATGGTTTCCGGAAGAATGGCTTCTGGCTATTCCCCGAAACTTCCGAAAATATTTTTGATTGCGCACGTTGTTGGAGAAAATTCAGTAGCGTCTCAGTCTTTGGTATCGAGTCGTCTGCATGCATGTTCTCCCATGCTGTATTAATTTCTTCATCACATTTTTCTAGAATCATTGGATTCCAAAAGTGAGCGGAGTCTTCCTGGCTGATGCCCATCAACGCCAAAGCAGCTCTTGCAGCTCGTATGTCGTCGATAAATTTTTCAAAGCTTCGCCTATCTGTTGGCGGTCGCAGAGTTTTGAATTTCTTAACAATGCCATAAATTGTATGACGCTTATTCTTGTATCGCTTCTCGAGGTAATCCCATGCCTCTTTGAAGGAATTTCCCCCTCCTGGGGCAATGAAAGAAATTATGTCTTTAGCTCTTTCCTTCATTGCTGATTTCAGGTAGTGGAGCCGGTCTTCGTCTGATAATTCGGGAAAACGATTCATCATATTCTGGAAGTTTGCCGAAAATGCGGGCCAGTGCACCTGCTCCCCGTCAAAGGTAGGCAAGTCCATTTTTGGCAGCTTGAAAGCAGGGCCGGCCGCCGTTCGCACTGTTGCTGTTGACATTGGAGACTCCGATCCCTCCTGTCGAGGCGTAGCCCCATTTGAGAAAAGCGTTACTAGAAGCATTGCGCTGTCTAGCATTCTCTCATAAATTGTTCTATGCTCTTCTTGAGCTTGAACTGGACATGTTTTTAAGATGTCCATGATATTATCATTAATATCATCTACCAGTCTTATTGCTGCTGGTTTGTAAGTGATAGCCTGCTCTCTGGTCAAACCATCAACTTTGTGGTTGTAGTTTTCTATCAGCCACTCTAGTTGTTTCCTTCTTAGAAGAAATCCCTCCATTTCGTCGGAGTTTTCGGAACTTGTATCCGTGTAATTGCTGGAACTTCGGTCCAGTGATTTTGCAACTTGGTGCTTGGTTTGTTGGAACTGTTGTCCAAGATTTGAGTCTATTAGTCGACTCGGATTGCTGGAGCTTGAGTCCAGTCTTTCAGCAACTTGGTGCTTGGTCTGTTGGAACTGTTGTCCAAGATTTGAGTCTATTAGTCGACTCGGATTGCTGGAGCTTGAGTCCAGTCTTTCAGCAACTTGGTGCTTGGTCTGTTGGAACTGTTGTCCAAGATTTGAGTCTATTAGTCGACTCGGATTGCTGGAGCTTGAGTCCAGTCTTTCAGCAACTTGGTGCTTGGTCTGTTGGAACTGTTGTCCAAGATTTGAGTCTATTAGTCGACTCGGATTGCTGGTACTTCTTGAGTCCAGTCTTTCAGCAACTTGGTGCTTGGTTTGTTGGAGCTGTGCTCCAAAATTTGAGTCTATTAGTCGACTCGAATTGCTGGAACTTCCTGAGTCCAGTCTTTCATCATCTTGGTGCTTCTTGTTCTGAGAACTTGGCTTTGACGACGGTGCCGGTTGGCCCGTTCTTTTCTTCCGTGATGGGGCCGTGTTGACGACTCCTGGAAATATTTCTTCTTACTTTGTAGTCGTCCACTTGGATAGTACTCGTGTACCAACGCGGATGACCGATTGACAACGCATGTGTCCCCGACCGTTCGCTATTCTTGACGCGAGTAGTAGTCGAAATCCAGCCACCCGCACTTGGCCAACTCTGTAGACGGACGCCTGGACGCGTTTAGTGCACGCGGCACATAGGTATAAAACGCCACCGGGGCGCCAACCATTTAACGAGGTTAGTGGATTGTCTCCCACGCAACCCACCGTGCAATGTGGTAGCGCTAACCTGCCTCTCCCACCACCGACCCAAGAGTTTTGGGCGGTGGCCGAGGTCGTAGGACCCCCTGTCACGCAGAGGCCGAAATACACACCCGGCCACGCTGGCCAGGAGGTAAGACTCCCCGTGGATGAGCTGACAGGGCGTCTTTGAAGCCCGATTTTCTTATTTCTTGGAAACTGCTGCCCGCAGCTTGGCTTGCTTGAGAGCTGTCTTGATTTTTGGTATCTGGGCCGATCCGGCTCGAAGGACCATGTTGGGGCGCTGGGTACACAGAATTCCAAGACTTCAGAATCTCGAGACTCAAGTTCTTAAAAGAACCGTGGAATTATAAGTCTTTAAAAAGACATTAGGTGTGGATGTCCCTAGGACTGGGTTTCCTCGCTTAGGTAGTGACAAGTCGGCTGTTGGATGGTAAGTGAGTGCTTTCGTATAATGACATGGTATTTATAGACAGCCAGCAGCCAATTTTTTATGCTTTGCTCTGATTGGCTGCTGGAAAATTTTCTCGTTTCCCATTGGTTGATTGTTTTCTTACAATTCCAAGTTGACCTAGGGTCAGAATAATTATTATTTTACAATTAAAAGGGCTTTACTGCCTACTTTATTTATCTTTTGCTTATTATTTACGTTTCTAATAAGTTAGTTTACAAATTATGGAAAGTTTACATAGGAAAATCGAGTTTTTAGATCGGAGCAGAATGCTCGTCTGTGATTGGCTGAAATTAGATCTGCGTTCTTATGTTCGGGAAATGCGACCTACTTGCTAGGGAAAGCGTTCCTGAACACTACCTGACTAACTAGGAAGAATATACACCCGTTTCGTGTGAAAAGAAGTATAGGCACTTAATTAAAATACTGGAAATAGAACAGAGCGGGTCTTTTTATACGAATTTATCTTGGCCTACTTCAACCACGGTATTGAACTAAATGCATAAGCCAGTTATTGAATAACGTTCCGGATGGTCGATTCAATTAGAGAACTGCATATAATTATTGTATTTCCTCACTATGACGAAAGAGGGGCGTTCGCCTGAGCTACCTGAGGTCCAGAGCTAAGGAATGCAGGTGTAGCGTGCTCGCTATGTGGAAAAACAGGTGAATTGGGGTATATGTCACGAAAAAAACAAAAACAAAGAAGGTAGAGCGACAGCCAAGGGACCCTGAAAATTCGGTCACTATAAAGAGTGTTCGCTATAGAGAGGTGAAATTATGGAGATAGAGTTTGTCAAAGGTTGTAGCGTTCGCTTGCTGTAGAGAGGGTCGTTATAGAGAGTGACAGTAACAACCTATAAAACTTTTTCAAGAATTTCTCGACCAGAGTGAAACTGTGAGAGATGTTTGAAATTTGAAGAGGGGAAAACTGAACCCTATACCTAGCCATTTTAATAACCTTTGAGATTTTTAAATCAACCAATCAAAAATGGGCTCCATTGAGTAGGTACTTATAGTTCTACAGACGAATGCACATGAAAGCTTTTTATTTAAACAGAAGGTAAAAGAGAATCCGCTTTAGAGTATGGTAGGTATAGGTTTTCCAATGAGCTGAGTGATGATGAGTTATACCTGAAAACTGTTGCGGCGCATCCAAGCTAGGAGAGGTTCATTTTAAAACCCTATATTTAACCAAAATTTTAGGCTGAAAGAAATGAAGATACAAAATCGGAAACATGCCTCAGTATCGGTGCAAAACCTTTGGCCTATATCGCTCCTTTATATTATTAGAGCAGTTATTACAGATAGGTAATTGTAATTATAGTTTCCTCACCTGATAACGAGGTCAGGTATTACTTATATTATTGATCTTTGTATTATTTCAAATACCTGTACAGCTGTACCTGTTTTTATTTAATCCAAGTACCAGGTCCAGTACGGATTAGCCGGACGTGATGCAATGTCTGGAATGCCGGCACACTTACGGCTTTCACCGTGTACGTGCCGCTTGTATTGGGTCACACCTTTACGAAGACAACTATACTTTTCGATAGGGGGAATGATTGTTACAGTCAACAAAGTGGGATGGTATGGAGCAGATGAAACTGAAGCAAGGGGTGTGACAATGGTCACACATACTTTCCCATCCTATGGGCTGAGCTATAGTTTTCGAGCCCCCCTCCCGAACATAGTAATGGCCTCCACAGCCCCTAGGATGAGAAAACATGCCTAAGGAGGCCTCTGAAGAATTTCGATTCCCCACACGGTCCGTTCCACAGCCGGGGGGGGGGGGGGGGGGGGGGAGCTCGGAGAAACTTTTCAACAAAAAAGTTAGCCCGAGGAAGTCTCCCCGAGTATTTTGAATACCCACATGGCATATTTTGTGAAACTACCAAAATTGATCCCGGTTGGGGGGGGGGGGGGGGGGGGGTCGGAAATGGCTTTAGAATTTTTTTGACCAGACAACTTGCCTCAGGAAGTTCCCCGAGAATTTTGAGTATACTCACATGACATATTTCGTGAACATGAAAAAACTCACATACCTATTTGGGGGTCGTAATCTCCCAAATTCGAGTTTTCCCAGATATGCCGCTAATGGGGTATTTTTATTCATATTATGCACTATTACCCCTGAGAAAATGAACGAAATCGTAGGCGCCGATTTTGAGAAAAAAATTAAAAACCTGATTTTTTGAGGTTTTTGGGGGGCTGCGCCCCCCAATTTTCTCCAATGGAAAATCGGAAAAAACTGAGTCTGTGTATTATTTTTTTACGCCCGTGTACCAAATGTGAACAAAATCGGCCGGACGGTTTGGGCTCTGGCTCTTCGTGCATACACACACACATAAAAAACACTTTTTTAGTGGGACCTCTGATCGGCGCTTTGCAGTGAAAAACTCAAAATGTATTTTCTACTCGATCACAATAGGTACTTTCCTATTTGTATACTTCGTATATGGGAAAGTAAAAAATGATATAATGAATTATCGTATAAATTGCCTTAGTAATGTTCTTGCTGATGCCAAGACAGATTCCCCAGTTTCCGAAATTCAGAGTTTGTTCAGCCCAAGGAAAAATTCACAATATTTCGATCTGTAATTAAGGCAGAATTATCGTAGGTAACTGGTAACCTATCCTCAGGGTCTATACAAGAACACCTTTATTATATTATGAGTGATGCCATAATGCTCTGGGCATACAAACGAACAACTGAAACAGATCTAGTTTTAATTTAGGTTTGAAGATGACCAGAAGACGCACCCATGACGTAACATTTGAGGCATTGGTATGCAAGTAATTCACGGCAGGGTCCACTGGCCAAGCGTGACAAGTTCCCCCCTAGCGCGCAAGTAAGGCGTCCACCAACCGCAGGGAAGGACCTCTCTTTATTACCACCATTATGTCTGCTACTGTTTTATGCCAACTTTATAGTGAACTATGGTGCCATACCTACTCTAAAGTAACGAGCAGGAAATTTAGTTAATAAAACAGTGTTGTTGTTTCACAACTACTTTACTGAGCGTTGAGGAGATTGGTGAAGTTGTGGTTGCAGCTAATGAGGAAAACCTTCCCCCTCCCCTAAGGGAGCATCCCCTCTGTTAGAAAATAGGTTGGAATCTTATGCTGCAAAAGATGAACTAAGGGAATGCACCCGAGACAAAAACTCCATCCACAAATGGCTTACGTTATTCAATTCAAAATAAAATAAAATAAAATGATCCTTGCTTAAAATGCTTTCAAAAGACAATATTTTGTAAGAACGGTTAGTAGGTTTTCTAAAAAAAAAATTATTTTGTTCACTAAAAAAAACGATTTTTTTTTTTTTTTCAAACTAATTTTTTATGTGAAATTCAAGGGGAAGAGGACAGACTGAGACTGAGAGACTTGGATGTAAAATCTGCCCTGAGTGCGCACTTGGCCAGGCCACACTGACCAAACCAAGAAAGGGGGGGGGGGGGGGGGAAGAGAAGTGGAGGTGGCAGTGGCCCTGCGGGCATAACAGAACAATGTTTTAGACTGGGGAAACAAATGAAAAAGCTTAGATATACCTACACCTAATTATTCAAATTTTCTAGGTACTTTTTGTGATGGAGCAATTAATGTTGTTTATTTCGTAAGGAAGCAATTTCGGAAGAGAACAGGATCCACCGGAAGTGAATCTTAGAGGTGAAGGGAGATGGAGCTTTTAAACGAAACAAGATGGGAAACATGAGAAGCGCGAGAAAACTGAGAGTTTTCTTAGGGGGAAAACACAAGTTCTTCACATTCCAGGTAGCATTCCGTTGCTCTTGTGTTCAAGAGAACACCGATAGGAAAGCTCCAACTATACTCCTACACTAAGAACCCTTCACCGGTTTATTTACCATTACCCACCCTTTCTTCTTACACTGTTTACTTTGGCAACAAAAAAGGAACGATCGGAAAATTCGGTGTTTTGAATTTTTTAAAAGATGGACTTTTACGATGAGGTTTTTGCAAGAGAGGACCCTTTTTATGTTTACGACGGAAGTTTATCCAAATGGTGGCCCGATTCTAAATTTGATAATCTTAGGGAGTCCCTCTTAAATGGGGACTTTCCCTTTCAAATAGGAACTTTTCTCGGTCCACGTGTTGACCTTTAACCCTTTTATTTATTTGCGATTTCTTTCATGCCGGGGGAACACAGGGGAAAAGTTTCCAAAAACTTTTCTTGGACAAAAAACTACTGACCGACCAAGACCTGGTCAGGGAGACCATCGTTTTGGTTTTGCCTTGGTAGCACTGATGTTGTCTTGGCATCATGTTCAGTACCATCATGCCACACTTGGCGAGTATAATGGAGTACTATACCATTTTCGGCGGTAGAGCTGCCAAGTAGCGCAATATTTTAATATTAATGACAGCCATTTATTTGATAATAACCACGATGAGCGGGCGGTTGGCTATTGGGTTACACGATATGATCTCCATGAGTAATAAGGGGGGACGACCGCTTGTCCAAACTGATAATAATCCACATTATTATTTGGTTATTTTCAAGGCCAGATTTTTCACCTTGAAAACTAATTACTGGGTGCACTGGTATGCATCTACACCTACTGTGTCCAAGCGGTTCCAGAGACCGGGTCAGCTGTAAGGTAGAAGCCAGGTTCGGTACATGGTACCTGTTTTGCAAAATAAAATATACTAAAAAAACTAACCATAAAACTCATGCAAATACATATAGACTTGGGTGTAAATATGGGAAAGTAATTTGGAAATTGCCGCGGGTCGGTGGCGGTGGAGCAAAGAGAAAGCATTGTCTCAAGTTTTTCATCCCCCTGGGTAACCTGTCAGGGAGGGTCTCACCTCAACAACTTTCCCCGGTCAAACTTGAAAATTACTTTGGAGAATTCGTACCCCATGAGCTTCTCAGCACCAAGTTTCATTCCAGGCAGACCGTTAGTATGAGCAGGTACCGAGGGGTTAACCACTCATTGGAAATCACTGGAAATCTTAATGAAATCTGAGGGAATCTTGGAATTTTTTTGGAGTGGTTACCCCTTCGGGGTTCATCTTTCAATGAATATCGTTGGGAATCTTTGGATCCCTTTATGGAATCTCTGGGAATCTCAAGGAATCTCTGGAGTGGTTACCCCCTCGGCAGGTACCGAATATTGTTCGATATATTAAAATGGCCTTTATATTAGGAGCACGGCCATTTTCACAAAATAGAGGCAAGTTTTAGTCAACAAAGCAGAGCGAAACTTATTGGTTTGTTGATATTTCCAACATGTCGTGAAAATAATAAACCATATCACTCAGTACCGATACCAATAATATCGTGTACTATGAAAATAAGCACTGTTCGGTATTACTTATGAATATTGGACTGGTAAGTAGTTAGAGTATGTACCCAGAATGTGTTTTCACAGGCTTGTTTAAACTGGTAATGCCATTAAGCTTTGTGAATTTCTCTGTCGACGTCAAAGAGAGAGAGATGCCATAAATACACAAAATCAAATCAGTTGTGATTACTCAGTTCGCATCCGCAGTATTGGACTTTACGGCTTGTTTCGATGAAATCATTCTGGTTTCTTTGAAAGAGCCAAGCAAGAGTCTAAAATGGGAAAACTTTCCGTAATAAAATGTCAATATAAATATCAGGGGAACGCATTCACGTCCCCTATTGCTCTTAAGGCCTTCTTACACGATACAGAAACCCAGGGTTAGTTGAACAAGTTAACCGAGGGGGTAACCACTCCAGAGATTCTTCCATAAAGATTTCCAAAGATTCCCAACGATATTCATATAGAAAGATGAACTCCAAAGGGGTAACCACTCCAAAAAATTCCAAGATTCCCTGAGATTTCATAAAGATTTCCAATGATTCCCAACGAGATTCCCAACGAGTGGTTAACCCCTCGAAGTTAATAAGGAATTAAATATTCTAGCGGGTCTATTACGGATCTGTTAACGCCAAGTTAACGACCTCGACAGTGACAAAGTGGTGTAGTTTTACCTAGATTAAGCATTAAGAACTTAACGCCCGAGATAGCTTACCCGGGGTCTGTGTCTCGTGTTAATAAGGCCTTAACGAGTCGAAGTTTTGGCTACTCTGCCATAATTTTCCTGATTATTTGTCACTAATGTTTCTCTTGCGTTATGACGACGAACAGAATTCTCACTTTTACTGTACCAAAACTCTTCAAGGGAAAACGGAGTCTCTCCTATCGAAGAGATTTATATTATCCTATTATCTTTAGCATATGACAAGTGCAGTCGTGAAGTCCACCCTTAAAGAAATATCAAAAAACTTAAAAAAAAAAAGGTTTCATTATAATAACTAGGTACATATGGCACCCATAGAATACCTATACACAAACACTTTCCCTAAGAAATTACCTAAATGGTAGTTGAGAGTCTGAAACGGATTAACGGTTATTGCCTCCTTATTAATCCACTTTTGATGCCCTTTTAAATTAATGATGCATCATTTTTATCAGTCCATAACTTGCTTGTAGAGAGGCTAATCCACCATCAGATCTCAGGCGTCATCTCTCACTTTCCTCTTTTTTGTCCAAATGAAACTAACGACACGGTTGTAAAAATGGAATATAAGTACTATAGTCCAAGTCAGGCTGGGAGCGTACCGATTAGTCATAATTTCTTGAAGATTTTCAGTTGACACCGATCCGGATTTGGGTTCCATATCCTACCATAAGCTAAAAATGCCAATCCGACCCTGAGCAGATATTTCACTGATCAAGAAGAAGTTTTGATCAGCCCTGGATTTGCAAGAAATTATGAGTAATCGGTACGCTCCTAGCCTGACTTGGACTATAGTTATTAGGTCTGCGAACTAGTTTCCAATAGGCGAAACTAACCGTATAAGGTACTCTTTCCAGGAGGTAGCAGGGTAATTAAAATCCGCCAAGAATAGTTTTTTGCGGTATGCGAAACAAGGAAAATCTTAAAATCGATTTCCTGAACGATTGCCGTAGGTATATACTTCCATTATACTTCGTATACATGGGAAAGTAAAAATTATTTATGACGACAAAAACAAAAAGAAAGCGAACTATTTCCTAACGTAAGCGAGGGAAATGATGACCGGAAGCATCCCCTCGTATCCCCATGTCGGCAGACACAGAGCTCGTTTCCGGTTGATTTGGCGCGCATTTTTGTTACCACACCAGCTCGTGTCACTTCCGCACTCCATTCTTATTTACTTCCACATCGCTGGCACCCTCACCCCCGTGTGCATCATGTCTGATATCCCCCCGTACTCCCCTTTATCGTCATATAGAGCCTGACGGGTGACTGGCTATTTTCTATGCTCCGAGCAAGCCAATCTTTTCTCCCCTTATTTTTGAGAAAAACTTTTTTCGATTTGGAGGGATTTTTGTTCGACGTATGTTGATGCACAGCAGAAGAAAAGGGGGGAGGCTCGAGAAAACGAGAATTGCCTTTGGTTATAGCTTGAAAGGCTCAGAGGCCAGGTTCGAACATAGGTCACTGAAAAATTACATTGTTGTTTTTTTTAGGTGATGAGAATCCCATCTTCTTCAGCGTCTCTACCCTTTTTAGCGGATTAGCGGATGGTTGGGGGGTCAAGCCCAGCAACTAGACCGTTTTCAAGAACTATCCATTGTGCTCAGCTGGCAGCGCAGCACTACCAAATGCCAGCTCCCCCGCCATTGTGTAAACGATGGGGACCTACAGTTTTAAGTGGGTTCCAAACCACCGCAGCCTCATAATACATTCCACTTGACATGCTGAACATATCAGAGTTGAATGCCGATCAGAAAAACGTTTTGATAGGATTGGGATAGAACCGGTGTGCCCCGGCTCTCACTGCTCCTCAAAAGATAAGATAGATAAGATAAGATAAGATAATATAATAAGATAAGATATACAATACAGTACAATACAATACAATACAATACAATTAATACGAAACAATACAAAGATGTCATGGAGGCAAAAGGCCGAGGCCTGTGCCGCCTCCTCATTAAACTGTACCTAAATTTTAACTACATATATTTGTATACCTACATAGATTTGTTCCTTGAATTTCTTTTTCGACAGATATTTTAAAGCAAAGATGAGGCATGATATTTTTTATATGGGATGGTAGTAAATTAAACAGTTTAATAGATCTAATTACAAAGGAGTTTTCATACAGTGAGGTTCGGGTTTTAGGAACTCTAATGTTCCGTCCTACTCTGTACCTTGTATTTTGATCGTGGTGGACAAGTTCCCCCTGCACCTTGTGCCTGTATATAGCGAGTTGCAGTGCGAAAGTCTGAACGATACTGGGCACTTGAAACTCATCATGGAGTCCGGCAGAAGGGTAACGGTATGGCTTCGACATTGCAACTTTGATAACTGTTTTGACTGCCGTTTCTACAGGTATTATGTGTGTCGTGTGTGCACCACCCCATATGAGAATACAGTACTGCGCAGTCGAATGCACAAAGTCGACCATTTACTCCACATGGCTATCGAGGCTGTTCCTCTCTACCCTTGAACATGAACTTACAATTTCAGACAGCTGATAAGGATATTTTTGTATAGTACAAGCCAAAGTCATTCATCAGTGCAAATGCTGAAAGAGCAGTAGTGCAAAAACGATTATTCGACTATAATGGGAGTAGGTAAGCACTTTCTAGTTTCCGTGCAAAGTTCGAGCACACGAAAGTTGGTCTCGTTGCGAAACCACCCGTGCAAATAGATATTAAGATGAAGTTGGCAAACAGTGGCAAACTTCGGACACATCCACCAATTACCTAAGTACGTGACTAAAGTAAGTACGTGACATATCTCCTACTGAATGACCGAACCTAACGTTTCGTCACTTTTTGCCACCGCTTTAATCCAAAATAATGTCTAATGTTACAGTAGGTGAGTCTCGCTGGTGCAGTTCAACTAAAAGGGCTGGTTCCACGTTCAACTAAAAGAGCTGGTTCCACGTTTGACAAGGGGTTAACCACTCCAGAGATTCCTTCAGATTTCACTGAGATTCCATAAAGATTTCCAAAGATTCCCAAAGATATTCATAGAAAGATGAACCCCGAAGGTGTAACCACTCCAAAAAAAATTCCAAGATTCCCTGAGATTTCATAAAGATTTCCCATTTCCCACGAGTGGTTAACCCCTCAACGTTTGATTTTACCGAAAACATACTTAGGCGCAATAACTAAACAACTGATTGGGATTGAAAATATTAAAAATAACAGTATAGGTGAGTTCGTAGCCCTCATGAATATACCATACTGTAAACACACGATTTCTCATTCAAAAATTTCGTCACGTCGTAAACAGAAGTCAGATTTTTTCGGAATAATACATGAGTTCACCAGTTAAACTGAGGAGGATCGAACATTTTTTGGACGTAACGTATAACCGGTCAGGTTACATAAGGTATCGTTACGGTTGTATGACGTCGAGGCATCCCGTCACGGAGTTAGCATTACTACAGGGAGATCGCGTAGCATGTGACCTTTGGGAGGAGCCGACCTAAGGTAGGGGTCAAGGGTTAAACGAAGTTTGTTTATTTTTAATAGGGAAGTTAGTTCATTATTGGCGAGGGTATTTCACTTTTTAAATGTAAGAGACGTATCAAAGGTGTCGAGGGTTGTGGAAAAAGGTTCCAGGAAAGGGTTCGGGGTTGTTTTCGCGCCAAATTTATTTTAACTTTCTAATGAAAAACCTTCGGCAAACAGATCGGTATACTAAAACCTTGGACGACAAATAAACTAGAAAACAACTGTCAAACTCATGGTAAAGAAAGGTATAAAATTAGTTAGCTACAGGTTGATCCGAGGGGGTAACCACTAATAAGATTGCTTGAGATTTCCTGAGATTGCTTAAAGACTTCCTGAGATTCTCAACGAGATTCGTGGAAAGATGAACCCCGAAGGGTTAACCACTCCAGAAATTTCCAAGATTCCTTGAGATTTCATCAAGATTTCCTGAGATTCCCAACGAGATTTCTGGAGTGGTTAACCCCTCGGGTTGATCCGACGATCCTGCCGTATTTTTTGTTAAGCAGTTCAGGCTTTCCCAACCAGTCACCTGAGTAATTACAAAAAAAAAAAAAAATCGCAAAGCTGAAACTTCCGCTAAATTGCACAATATAAGCTACCAAAAGGTATTTATACAGGATGGCAGTAATCATTTTAACACGGTTGACTTGACCGTTTTTAACCTCAGTCCAGTTGATGTTAACGTAATTTGTGTTCATCAAACGAGACTGTGGTAAAACACACGTACTGTCCCCAGTGTATAACGGTTATCCATATATCGCTGGTTTGTATACTACTGGGGGGAGGGGACTTTGGGGGGGGGGGGGGGGGGGGGGTGACGCTTCAAGTACCAATTTCACGGGGGTTGACCACGCTGCCCCATTCAATGTCATAAATATACATGACCTCGTCAGTGACGGTCGTAGGTTTTCAACGATAAGATAGATCTCTTTCTAGTAAGTATATTGCAGTTTTCCCAGGTGGATTTTTTTCCCCATTGTAGATAATTCCCTCAGTCATGATTGCAAATGGAGTTTTTCTTTTTTCTTTTTTTAAATTCAGACTTATCGAACGGTGGATAGGCTTCACTGGCTTCAGTTATATGAATTGTCGTTGTTAAACTCTTTTATATCATTGTGACCCTACTTCTCAAGTCTACTTCTGGTTCTGCACAAAAAATAATTTTGGGAACGCTGCGTTTTAGGTAGATTTCGAAGAAAAATCTACCTATTGTAGTCGTACCAGTAGTCTCACTTTTGAAAAATTTCTTCACAGTTATTCTTTTTATGACCCCTGGATCCCAAAACCACCATCAGTTCAAAAGTTTATATATATATATATATATATATATATATCTATCTATCTATATTATAAGATTGAAGTGTACTGACACACTGACTCACTCACTCACTCACTGACTCATTTATCATAATTCATTTTCTTCGCTCCTAATTGCCCGATCGCAATGAAACTTTTTGCAGGTTGTAGGGGGTCCCCAACGGAGTTGAACGGGGGGTAAGCGATCCCCGTCAGCAATTGCTGAGTCAGCAAAAAATCGAAATCAAAATTTTGAGCCGTCCTATTTATTGAGCCAGCGCGACGGTACTTGCAGGGTAGAGTGCCCCAATGGCCCCCATGACGAATATGATGTGAATTCGCGAAAATTAAAATTAGCCAGGGTCGTAGCCAGGGCCAGGGTCGTAGCCAGGGTCATCCGAAGGTCATGACACTTTTCATTTATTGAGCCACGCGGACGGCAGTCGCAGGGTACAGAGGCCTGGTGGCCCCAGTGACGAATATAGTGCGAAATGGGGGAAATTCGAATTAGCCAGGGCCGTAGGCAGGATTAACCGAGTTCGATGACCGCGTGTTGTTTATGGACGGACCGTTACGATGGTCACAGGGTAGTCTCTACTGTTGGTACCAGTGACGAATATGGAAAAACCACCGGAATGGACGCATTATTCAGGGGCGTAGCCAGGATGAAAAAAGTTCGGACTTTTCATTTATTGAGCCACGCGGACGGCAGTCGCAGGGTACAGAGGCCTGGTGGCCCCAGTGACGAATATAGTGCGAAATGGGGGAAATTCGAATTAGCCAGGGCCGTAGGCAGGATTAACCGAGTTCGATGACCGCGTGTTGTTTATGGACGGATCGTTACGATGGTCACAGGGTGGTCTCTACTGTTGGTACCAGTGACGAATATGGAGAAACCACCGGAATGGACGCATTATTCAGGGGCGTAGCCAGGATGAAAAAAGATCGGACTTTTCAATTATTGAGCCAGGGGGGCGGCAGTCGCAGAGTACAGAGGCCTGGTGGCCCCAGTGATGAATATAGTGCGAAATTGGGGAAATTCGAATTAGCCAGGGCCGTAGGCAGGATTAACCGAGTTCGATGACCGCGTGTTGTTTATGGACGGATCGTTACGATGGTCACAGGGTGGTCTCTACTGTTGGTACCAGTGACGAATATGGACAAACCACCGGAATGGACGCATTATTCAGGGGCGTAGCCAGGATGAAAAAAGTTCGGACTTTTCATTTATTGAGCCAGGGGGGCGGCAGTCGCAGGGTATATTGCCCTACTGACCCTCATGAGGAATATGTTTAGAAGTGGTGGAAATTCCAATTAGCCAGGGCCGTAGCCATGGCACCCCAGATTGTGCACATTCACGTGGACAGCACTCGCAGGGTACAGAGGCCTGGTGGCCCCAGTGACGAATATAGTGCGAAATGGGGGAAATTCGAATTAGCCAGGGCCGTAGGCAGGATTAACCGAGTTCGATGACCGCGTGTTGTTTATGGACGGATCGTTACGATGGTCACAGGGTGGTCTCTACTGTTGGTACCAGTGACGAATATGGAGAAACCACCGGAATGGACGCATTATTCAGGGGCGTAGCCAGGATGAAAAAAGTTCGGACTTTTCATTTATTGAGCCACGCGGACGGCAGTCGCAGGGTATATTGCCCTCCTGACCCTCATGAGGAATATGTTTAGAAGTGGTGGAAATTCCAATTAGCCAGGGCCGTAGCCAGGGCACCCCAGATTGTGCACATTCTGTTCATCAACCGATCGTCATGATATTCACTATAGGTGTAATATACTGGTGGTACTTATGAAGAATATGTGACGAAATAACAGGAAGTGCGCATTAATCAGGGGCGTCACCAGGATTGGTAAATTATTTATGGACGTAGCAGGACGGGAGTCGGAGGGTGTAGTGCCGGAGTGACCCCGAGGAAGAATATGTTGCGGAAAGTGGCGCAAATTCAAGGAAGCCAGGGCAGCATCCAGGATTACGAAACATTGTGCGATACATGATGTTGATGCACCGGACGTTGTCACTGTAACGAGGTGCTCTCTACTGGTGGTACTAACGTGGAATACGTTAAAGCAGAAGCGTGTACGAGTTTAACTGAGGCGTAGCCAGGTTGGGAAAGTTCTGACTTCTCATTTTTCAACCTAGCTGGACGGAAGTAGGAGCATGTAGTGCCCCAATGGTCCTTGTCTGGGTACCACCCAGTTATATTTTTTATTTTGGTAATTAGTGGACTGTATATATTTTAATGGAGTTTTGTAGGTATACCTACTAATGGAAAATATGAATAGCAACTTACCCTCGTTGACCGTAAAGGTGCATAGGACAATTAGGTTCGTAGGGTAGGTATAATGATAATGTAGAAATAAGGGAGGATATGGGAAATACAACAGAGATAATCAGTGGAGAGGACGAACCAACTCGCAGTGTTCCTCTTAAGTATTCCGGTATGGATGTCACGAGAATAAGCACTCGAAAATATCCTCAAAACACGGCTTACTAAGCCTGATAGAATAATTATAGCCGCAGTATTATATTGTCGCGGGAGCCTCTGTACCTACGTCTAATAACGAGGGCGGTACACCGAGCACTGAGTAATAACAACGCCCGTAGCGCTACTTATCGGTACATTATACAACTAACAATAATAATGAATTAATATCAAAGTTATGTTCGAACTCCAACATCCCGACCACCATGATTGACCAAGGGAAATCATTGATTAAAGAGTAAGAACATGCAGTTAATAAAAGAATAGTGAATAGATAATCAGATAATAATGGGTTAAGATTAGTGAATATTGAGCATGAATAGGTTAATGAATAATGAGATGAATGTAAATATTAAAACATTCTAACCATTATATAAAAAAGGATATTAATAATAGATTAGTAATTAATAATTAACTTAAGAACTTGCTACTTAAGCATGCACAATTGGGATTAATTTTTGAACGGAACGCAGGAACGTTCCATTCGCTGTGCGTACGCGAGCAACACGGACAGTTCCACTGGAGTCGGGCAGAATTTCCTCCACGAGGCCCAGCGGCCACACCATGGGTGGCGTTTGCTCATTTTTCAAGATTACAATAGAACCTTGGATCAAGTTAGGATTGGTACCCTGCCACTTGCTGCGTGGCATGAGGGTCTGTAAATACTGCTGACGCCACTGCTTCCAGAATACCTGCAGCGCAGCTCGAATCATCTGCCATCGGGACAGATGGTTCATTTTCACACCTTCGTAATCTATTTCAGGTGGGGTCTGAATGGTGTCACCCACAAGGAAATGCGCAGGGGTTAAAATACCATCCTGCGGGTCCACAGAAATTGGGATTAGAGGCCGACTATTCATTACACCTTCTATTCGTGTAACAAGAGTCTCAAATTCCACATAAGTCATATGCGTGATTTTCTCCACTAAGTGGCTTTTCAGAACACCGACAAGGCGTTCGCACACGGCGTTCATCCAAGGAGAAAGAGGGGGCGAGTGAGTAAATTTGATTTGGCGGTTGGCAAGCTTGCGTTGCAACTCCGTGCCATTTTTTAGCAAAAAATCCTTGACTTCCTGGAGAATACGGCTCGCTCCATGATAATTTGTGCCATTATCACAGTACAGTGTGTGCATTAAAGATCTTCGTGACGTCATCCTGTCTAGGGCTGCTAGAAAGGCTTCCGATGACAGTTCATGGACAACTTCTAAATGAACAGCGCGGACTGACATACAAGTAAAAATACAAATCCAAACCTTGATTACACGAGCTCGGGGTCGTGTTCCTTCGTGGATCAGAAATGGTCCACAAAAATCCGAGGCTGTATGATAGTAGGGCCTAATAGAAGAAAACCGAGAAGGGGGTAAATCGGCCATTTGAGGAGGAGTCGGGCGACCTTTATGTCGGAGACATGCCACGCACTCATATATACATTTCTTCATGATTCGGTTTATACCAAGTATCCAGTAGTTTTGCTGGATCAGTACCTTCATATCGGTTTGTCCACCATGTACAGTTTCGCTGTGAGCATATCTACACAGTAGAATGGCCAGATGACATCGGCTTGGGATCAAATATGGATGCTTGGAATTTTTGGGGAGAGGGGCGTTCTCTAACCTACCACCAACTCGCACCAGTCCAGAGTTTGGGTCCACATAGGGAGTAAGGGATCGCAAATGTTTAGGAACTTTGCTCCCATTGTACAGTTCAGGAAAATGTGCCATCTGAACCTTTAGTAGTATTTTCTCCATAGCTGCCTGAAGCTCGCTAACGGTAAGAGGACCATTGTTCCGAGGAGTACCATTTGCTTTGGCTTTCGCATTGTTTATAAATCTTCTCGCCCAAGCGAGAACGCGTTTTAATTTCAATAAGGAGCTGAATTTCTCAAATAGCTCGTGGTCTAAGCACGGTGCAGCGTCGGTGCAAACCAATGCAGTTTTTCTTAACTCGGGCAACTCTGAGGGCTGCACTGATGTAGGCTCAATAGATGGCCACTCAATCGGTTCTTTCTGCAGGAATTCAGGACCTGCCCACCACAGCTGGTTTTCAACCATCGCGGAAGGGTTTAAACCGCGGGATGCCGGATCAGCACAATTATTTTCCGAATTAACATGCCTCCATTGTTCCACATCGGTCACACTAAGAATGTGGGACACTCGATTCCCAACAAATAACTGCAATTTGTGCGGGGGAATCCTTAACCAGGATAGGAGAATGGTCGAGTCAGTGCAAAAAATAGTTTCTGCGATGGGGAGGTTCGCCAGTCTGGGCAGAACACTCTTGTACAAATCGACGAGTAATTTTGCTGACTGAAGCTCTACTCGGGGTATGGTCAATTGTGGCTTCGAGGGGTTAACACGCCCCTTAGCACGAATCAGGTATATTCCAACCTGCTTTTCCTGTACGCAACGCAAATAAATGCAGGCAGCATGAGCAACAGCTGACCCGTCACAAAATCCAATCAGTTCCAGTCGATTGCATGAAAATACTGGAATGTATCTAGGAATTTTAAGTAGTTGCAGTTTCGGCATTTCCTGTGAGTAATGACTCCATTCTTCACAGAGCGAGGTGGGGAACCTATCGTCCCATCCCAAATCACTTTCCCAGAGTCTCTTAATAAAGGCTCGAATCGCGACTGTGATTGGCGTTAAAAGTCCCTTGATATCGAAGAGACGTGCAGCATAGCCGAGGACACTTCTCTTCGTCATTGATCCATTGAATTCTCGAACATTATATCGAAAATCGTCACTGGATGGGCTCCAACATAATCCTAAAATCTTCAAGGTGGCGTTCTGGTCACCGAAATCAATATCTTCGCAGTGCTCAGACGGCAGATCACTAGTAAGCTCAGAATTGGCGCTAGCGAATTTGCGCAGCTCAAAGCCGCCCCTTTTCATCAAGTCAATTAACTCATTCTTTGCTTCACACGCAATCTCTATACTGGGGTAAGAACATGCCAGGTCATCTACGTAGATCTGATTCTGCAAAGCATGAGAAGCGAGAGGGTAGGCTGTACCATCGTCCTCTACTAACTGCTGGATGGTTCTTTGGGCTAGGTACCCACTTGGAACCATGCCAAATGTAACTCTCGTCAAGGCGAATTCTTGAATTTCCTCCAACGCGGAAGGTCGCCACAAAATGTGCTGGAACTTCCAATCGTCCTGATCGACAAGAACCGAATTGTACATTCGCTTTACATCGCATACGAATGGTACAGGCTGAAATCGGAACGACAGTAACACGTCAAAAATGTCAGAGTGCAGCGACGGTCCACACAACAGCTGCTCATTGAGTGAGTAGCCGTGGATATCCGGGCTACTCGCATTGAAGACGGGCCGAACCTTCGTAGTGGTTGAACTTTTCACCACAGCGTGATGAATTAATTTATATTCGACTGCATTTTCAGCAGGCACCATCATTCCTGTCTTACGATATTCGTCGAAGAATTCATTGTATAATTTCGAAACTTCCGGCGTTTTCTCGAGCTTTTGCTCCAACTTTTCGTAAGCCTTTTTCGGGGGATACTTATTTGCACAGAGCTCAGTAACGTCTGAACGAAACGGTAACTTGACTACATAACGCCCATCGGGGTCACGCTTAGTGGTCTCTTTATAAAATGTCTCAGCTGCCTGTTCTTCAGGACTTAATATAGGTACTTCGGGAAACTCCTCTAGTTTCCACATTTTCTCTACAGCACGGGTAAGAGTGTCATCTACTGATAGCAATGAAGTAGTTTGCAGGATACTGGCATCTGCACTACCTACGAGGACATATCCCAGTGAAGTGTACTGAGCTACCAAGCTGTTGGTTACGTTGACTATAGGACGTTCAGCTGACAGAATTTGGGCATATACTTCTGCTCCTAACAACATATCAACAGGCCCTGGTCTTCCCCAAGATGGGTCCGCGAGTGGAAGGTCTGTTGTCTGTGAGATGGCTTCCTCACTCACTAAGCAACTAGGCAAATCGTTGCATATTTTTGGTAACACCAATGCTGAAACGTTGAATCTCTGATGACTGAATCGTGATTCACAATGAAGATTAACATTTCCCTTTGAAGAGGTGGTACCTGAGATTCCATTAACTATTGTGCGATCGCACGTACGTGCACATCCAAGTTTTTGTACGGCTCGCTCAGTGATAAAATTGAGATGTGAGCCTGAGTCAACAACACACCTAATTAGAACAGGACAGTTAGAGGTATCCCGGACCTCAATGATAACAGTAGCAAGTAACGCTTGAGCATTCCTTGAGTTGCATGATAGGGCTTGCGTATTCAGCGAATTACTTGGCTGGTCGCCAGAGTTCCGCGTCTGGTTAAGGTTGGGTGCACCATGCACCTTTATCTCGGCATTTTCGTTTGGACTGAAGCTTCTTTGTCCTTTGCACAACAATGAATTATGATCACCACCGCAGGTTCTACAGCTGAATCTAAAAGTACAGTTGCCTTTGTGCGCCTTTAGGCACTTATAGCATAAATGCTTTCCCTTTGCACAAGCATACCTTTCTTCCACAGGAATGGTTTTAAATTTCTCACACTGGTAAATAAAATGATCACCAGAACAATAACCACACTTTTTCTGTGAAGGAGAAGTAGTGTCGTCCTTGATGAGAAGTGCAGACTTAGCGAAAGGTTTTCTGATGGGAGCTGACTTTACACCGTCAGGCTTAAGAGTTTCCTTAGCATCCCTTTTAGTATTCAGGGAAGCGATGTCATTCAGATCTGACATTTGAATTTGATCCTTAAGAAATTTTAGAAGATCTGCAAGGGTAGGAATCTTCCTGCTATCTTCAAGCGATCGTTCGTAGGCCATACGGAGCCTTTTCTCCAACTTCGAGTAGAGAATTTGGAACAATAAAAAATCTCCTAAGTCCTCCATCTCCACTTTCTTAACGGAAGAAACAGTATTCTGGAAATGATTGACAAGACTGGCTAATTCTGCTGGCTTGTGGTTGCCGGGCAGAGAATCGTAGTTCAGTAGGCTGGTAACATGCTTACTGGCCTGCCGACGAGGATTGCGATAATGAGAAATTAATGCTTCTTTAGCAAGTGGGTAATTTTCCGCTGATATGGGTAAAAATCCCGAAATGATTGCTTTTGCATCTTCTGACAATGCATTGGATAGATAATGAAACTTCAAGACTGCATTTAGGCTAGGATTTTTATCCACAAGAGATTCAAATAAGCCCCAAAAATATTCAAATTCATCCGCTGAGAATTTGGGAAGCTCAATTGGCTTTAGGTAACTTCGGACAGATTCTTGACCTGCCACTGGTTGAGAGGGAGCTGTGGGAGGAGCTTGACCATTTTGGAGTTTCGCTTGAGCAGTAATCGCTGCTGTATTGATGAAATCCACACAATCCGCAAACTCTTTCTGAAGATCATCCTCGAGAGGGATTTTCTGGCTCTTCCTAACCGAACTGTTATACAGAAAACATTGATTTTCCACCTTATCCCAAGTAGGCTGATAAGATACATCTACTCGCTTTGCTTTAGAGAGGATCTCCCTAGCATGAGTTTCCACGTTTAGCTCTTCGATCTGTGCTACAACTTCACGAACTCTTCGCACGAGGTACTGTCTCTGCTCAGACAGAGCCTTCGCATTTGGACCTTCCTTTGAAGGACCTTCGTCACACATCCTGGACTAGGTAGGTATAGTTAGTTACCAATGACAATAAACCCATAAATAGAGATAACAATTCTTAGAGATTACGAATCCCACGCAATTATGCCGACAGCGACCAAGCAAACTTGGCAGCGGCCCAACGATAAGAAAGTACAGTGTCAGCAAACCTGCCTGACGTTTGAGGCAAAATGCTCAATTCCTGATGCTCGACTTTTTACCTCAATGTATAAGGAATAAAATAGAGTATATCGATAATACAAGCTAAGAAGACGGGTTCACCCATGCACATTCTATAGGAAGGCAAATCTTCTTAGTCTGGAGTCCGAACGAACCCCTCAATATTAATTCAATAATTAATTAATTAAATAATTTGACCAGTTCAATATCTGGCTCGTAAGGACCTTTTGTCTGGGTACCACCCAGTTATATTTTTATTTTGGTAATTAGTGGACTGTATATATTTTAATGGAGTTTTGTAGGTATACCTACTAATGGAAAATATGAATAGCAACTTACCCTCGTTGACCGTAAAGGTGCATAGGACAATTAGGTTCGTAGGGTAGGTATAATGATAATGTAGAAATAAGGGAGGATATGGGAAATACAACAGAGATAATCAGTGGAGAGGACGAACCAACTCGCAGTGTTCCTCTTAAGTATTCCGGTATGGATGTCACGAGAATAAGCACTCGAAAATATCCTCAAAACACGGCTTACTAAGCCTGATAGAATAATTATAGCCGCAGTATTATATTGTCGCGGGAGCCTCTGTACCTACGTCTAATAACGAGGGCGGTACACCGAGCACTGAGTAATAACAACGCCCGTAGCGCTACTTATCGGTACATTATACAACTAACAATAATAATGAATTAATATCAAAGTTATGTTCGAACTCCAACAGTCCTAATGAAGAAAAGGCGGAAATTTTATGGAAATACGTGGTAGGCGGATCTGGCGGATCATAATTTATTAAAAAAACATGTCCAGATATTTACATTAGGTACTTACCTACATATCGAATTTGAGCAAAATCGGATGAACGGCGACAGACTGTCGTACGTATGTACGTCGGATGGACATTTTTTAAAAACCACTTTTTTGGACTCGTGGGACCTCCAGGATCATGGGAAACCCAAAATCTTAAAATAAAAATTTTGCACCACGACATAACTTTTTCAGCCCATGTATTACATACGGGCGAGAAAGTAAGAAGACAGAAGACGCTATGTATATTTCTCATGGTATGGTGACAATTCTCAGAGTGAAAAATCTAACTATAGGAAAAAGCAAACGCAACAATCTGAACAGTCAGGAATTACTATAAAATAAAGGGTCCGACAACAGTCGCACTTAACTTTCTCGCCAAGAATAATTTTTTTTTGTTTTTTGAGATTTTTTTGCGGGCGTAATTTTTAAGCAATCGAAAATCGGTTGAAAATGACCCACGAGCATCTATCTGAGATCACTCATACCAAATCTCACGTCTGTCATTTTATTACTGTAGTCCCAAATGCGTTCCGACCATTCAAAAACGTGGTTTCTCATTCTCAACTCATTTTCGACACTTTCGACAAAAACGGCCGTAATTTTAAAGATAACAAAATTCTGTTCCACAGATGTTTAAGTTACATGGTTCTACACAAATTTACCAAATTTCATGACAATCGGTCAATAAATGTGAATGGCGCCGAAACGATCGAACTTTGGTCCAGAACGGCCGTAATTTTCAACCAATTCAATTTTAGTTGCAAATGACCTCGAAGCATCTATTTGTCAACACACATACCAATTTTCAGTGTTATAGATTAAAAAGTGTACCGTCGGCGCTTGTCTAAGTAACCAAAAACACGATTTTTGAATTATTTTGACGGTTTTTTGACAATAGCGGCCGCAATTTTTGACAAATCAAAAAATCCTTGAAAATGTGTCTCGGCAGTGATTTTAGACAGGTCCATACCAAATTTCATCAAAATCGGATGAACGGTATAGGCGCTAGAGCACTGCACGGACTGACGGACGGACGGACGGACGGACGGACGGACGGACGGACGGACGGACAGACTTTTTCCAGAAACCACTTTTTTGGACTCAGGGGACCCCCAGGATCATGGGAAACCCAAAATCTCAATTTCGAAATTTTGCACGAAAACAATACTTTCTCGCCATATATGGCTAGCGAGAAAGTAAAAAACTACTACAAACTATTACAAAACCAACAGGTCAATAGGCAAACAGTTGCTTAGTATGTGAAACAAAACCCACAGGTCAATAGGCAAGCAGTAGCTAAGTATGTGAAACAAAACCCACAGGTCCATCGCCAAGCTGTAGCTAAGTATCAGAAAGAGAAGTCAGAGGCTCATAGGAAAGCAGTCGCTAAGTACCCCAAAACGAAAACAGACGAGACGCGTAACCGAAGGAAGGTGAAGACACTTTCCGTGACTAAGGGTGCAGGTTTTGACTACGATCCTTTATGTAATTACTCCAGTAATAAATCTATGGAAATTGGGGAAATGAGCGAGGTAAGACAGGGTCGTACCCAGGATTCAAATTTGTCGAGACGTCTCACTATTTATTTAGCCAGGCGGAAGGTAGGCATAGGGTATATTGCTACAATGCCCCCATGACGAATATTTGATAATACGGTGGCAAATCCAATTCGCAATGGATCCTGTACCCAGGATAACTCATATTGTGCAAAAACTGACGCCGCTGAACAGTGGCACCGATAATTTCAGGAACGGCGGTGCCGCTGGGGCGGCGGCGGACCAATACAAGACGCCGAGCGGCGCGAAGCGCCGCGAGGCGGCTTTCTATCTATATATCTATCATTTTCACTTCCTTGTGAACACGCTAGCAGCCGTATTTTTGAAAAATAATTGGTTTTGACTATTTAATAAAATATAAGGGACTAAAATCTCGGTCGAGTTCGTTAATGGGGGAAATCGGACCAAGGGGGGGGGGGGGGGGGGAATGGGGGGACTTTTTCTAAATCTGGCTTTTTGGCCATAACTCCCTTAATATTGCAACTAATGAAACGTAGTTTTCTCTGAGGGTCGTCTAACAGTACTGCCTACAACTTTTCTTTGTAACGTTTTTTGATCCCACCCTTAATGGTTGAATAGGGGTGGAAAAAGAGGGTTTTGCGCACAAAAAAATTCATAACTTGTGTCCTAGGGGCGTTATCGAGTTCTTTTGTTTTGTAATGCATTTGTCTCAATATTACCTACAACTTTTGTCTGAAAAAGTTTTTCGTCCGACGCACCGTTTAGGCAGGGGGTGGGGGGTTGAATTTTCAAAACGTCATAACTCACTTATTTGGTGAGATATTGAGTTTATTCTTTTTGCTGTGAGTTTCTATTAATAATATCTACAACTTTTGTCTGAAAAAGTTTTTTGTAAAATCACTTTCATTTTCTTGTTAGGGGGGGGGGGGGGGTGAAATTTCAAAACTCAATTCCTCCGTTTGTTATTGTAGATAATGCAATTGGATGAACTGAAAATCTTCTTATCCGTCTTTCTAAATGATTTTAGACTGCTTTTAGTTGATGGAAGTAATCTTCGAAATCTACCTACGCCTTTCGGGGCTGCCGAAAGGGATTTTTTTTTAAAACAATGTGTGAAGTTACTGTCATCCAAGATGCGCGTGGGGTATAGAACATTTTCAACGATCCTTTCAGGCAAGGACACTATAGTGTGACTACTTACCAATGCCAAATAACAGCCTCGATAGCCCAGTGGACTAAGTGGTCGACTTTTGAGGAGCAGTGAGAGCCGGGTCACACCGGTTCGATCCCGATCCTACCAAAAAGTTTTTCTGCTCGGCATTCACCTCTGATATGTTCAGCATGTCAAGTGAAATGTATATCGAGGCTGTGGTGGTTCGGAACCCACCTAAAACTGTAGGTCCCCATCGTTTACACGATGGCTGGGGAGCTGGTATTTGGTAGTGCTGCCAGCTGAGCACAATGGATAGTTCTTGAAACGGTCTAGTTGCTGGGCTTGTCCCCCCCAACCCTCAGCTATATACCAATGCCAAATTTCAACTCTTATCCAGTGAAAGTGCAATGTAGAATGGAGCTGAACACGGACCTTTTTAGTGAAGCTAAATTGTAGCATTCTCACATAACGTTAGTTACGTTACAAGGAACGAAAGCAAACGAGGTAAAATGAAACCTTTAAAATGAAGAAACACGGGACGAGAAAAAAACTTCAAAACAAAATTATTCTGTAAAAAAAAAATATACAAAATGAAATTGGACAACACGCCACTGAGAAAATTCACTGAACTGAAGCGACATATCAAAACCATTTCACACAAAAATGTCCTCTCTCTCCCGCCACTGTTTGTTTTTCTACCAAAATTTTTATTTTTGTTTCCTCTCGAAAAAATCCATTAATTGTGTTGCGCGCTGTCCGTGAGAGGCGGAGGGTACTTTAATTTGACTTTGCGTAGCTGTCTTTTGGGTCGTATGATTATTTCAGAGCTGAGATACTTCCAGCTTTTTGTTACTGTTTGCCCAATTCCGGTTTAATCCAATAAGCTTACAATAAAACGGGAGAATTTGAGTAAAGCTAACATGTCTGTTTTTTCCGAGGGGTTAACCACTCGTTGGGAATCTCGTTGGGAATCATTGGAAATCTTCATGAAATCTCAGGGAATCTTGTAATTTTTAGGAGTGGTTACCACTTCGGGGTTCATCTTTCTATGAATATCGTTGGGAATCTTTGGAAATCTTCATGGATTCTCGGTGGAATCTCAAGGAATCTCTGGAGTGGTTACCCCCTCGGTTTTTTCATTCTATTCTACTTTTTTCCATGCATAATAATATGGCCTGTTGAAAACATATATGACAATTTCACATAACAGGTTTCAGAACAAATACTACTTTCCATCTAAAGTCGTCAACTCATCGGATCAGTAGGTACGTGCCTACATTCAGTGGCAAATTCCTAGGTATTACAATATTTGTTTTCTCCCATCACGTCTGTGATTTGAAACAAATAATTCAAAACACAGAGGGCGACCACTCAATTGTGTTTGTTTACGTTTTATTCTGCACGTTTTATGAGGAAACTAATGGATATTTATATGATTGAAACATAATATGTCTCTGTAACGTCCGAAATTAAGAGGCTATGTTGTGATTTTACAATCGAGTGATTTTTATCAACAAAAAAAATGTCCGAACGTGAAACTACACATCTTAATTTATGACGTTAACACACATATTATATTTCAGAACATTTAATAATATCCAATAGTTTCCTCATAAAAAGTACAGAAAAAAACGAAAAGAAACACGACTGCGTACACGCCCTTAAGTTACAACCATTGATCAGTCATCATCAGTCATCAGTGTCGAATTGAAATAACACTTGTTCTCGTCCTACTGGTCAAACTGGGAAGTGCCAATGCAGGAAGGAATGAAAGTCACCCGTAGGTATGCCAAATCGTTCCACAATCTAATTCAGGTACACCTGCTGGTAGAAAATACCATAACCAGTACACTTCACACAATTCTGCTCCCATAGAAATGGCCGTCTTCAAGTCACAAATAATGTACTCAACTGTGTAAAAATTGAAAGTTCCGCTTCTTTATACAACTAAACAGTCGAGTCGAAAGTTGACATAGGTGTATTAATTAGCAGTTCAACCCTTTGAAGTTGCAATGACTTATTGCCACTTAGGTGGTGGCACTGAATCTAAGCTGAGGGTTCTCCTGAGATTCCTTGAGATTCCTTTACAGTAAATAGAAATCATGCCTATACGAGGGACTTTTAAAGTGGGATTTTATTGAAGGACGCATTTCCATCTTAGGTACGTGCAGGTATATACCTATAAATAGTGAAATTAACCGTCGACGTTGACTGTCAAGTAGACGTTCTTTAGGCACCATCCTAATCAAAAATAAATTATTTACCCAAATTATGACGTACGACATAGCACAGGTGACGTCACCATGATATATAGGGTAGCCCACCCCATTATGTTGGTGGCAAACTAATGAGTTATTTACGAGTTTGATGGACACTGATGCTCGACCGGTCACCCTGTCATAAATAACATCGCACTGACTACCAATACATCATATCTGATCTGGTCTGTAACCAAAATGGGGGGGGGGGGGGGCTGGGGAGTCTGCCCCCTCCCAAAAAAAATGATCCGCATCACAAATTTGATATGTGAGTGTTGTCTTAAATCTTCGGTAGTTGGGTTAGAATTAGTTCAGTGACGTCACAGTTCTATAACTAAAACTAATGATTAAAATATACTTCCGTTTCAGTTCCCAATAGTACTGGTAATAGTCCTGGCTTCACTCATGAACCTAATACACGCTACGAATAAGTTATATTGTAGGTTCAATAGGAAAGTGGAACTAATGGATAATGACAATAAAACAACATTCATGTCCGCTTTGTATAGTGGAGCAAACAGTACTGGGGCGCCGAGTAGAGAGTGAGTTCCAAGAAAACTCACATCTCTTAACGCCATTACAGAGGCGGAGGTACTAACTCAATAAATAGGTTAAAATAGTAGATAGCTACCGAGGGGTTAACCACTCGTTGGAATCATTGGAAATCTATATGAAATCTCAGGGAATCTTGAAATTTTTTGGAGTGGTTACCCCTTCGGGGTTCATCTTTCTATGAATATCGTTGGGAATCTTGGGAAATCTTTATGGAATCTCAAGGAATCTCTGGAGTGGTTACCCCCTCGATGTACGCCAAACCACTGTGCTGAAAGAATGAAGTAGCTTGTTATACCTACCTATAATAAAAATAAAATACCCTTCGGCAGATTGTATTAGGTAGGTATATGTATAGGTACAATACCAAAAGGCATTAAAGGAATAAGCATATCCGTTTCATAGGAAGCACGTGTATACTTAGAGGTATCATTTTAGTTCGTAAATTTGTGCAGACAATTCTTTGTACACGAAAATGTCAGGGTTATGCTGAACTGAACTGATTAGTACAATACTAGCGAAATTTCCCCAAGAACTATTTCTGTTCTCTATGTTCTCAAATAGTTTGCCTCAGAAAATTGGACACTAAAAAACTTCACCAAGCTAAATTTAGTTGACTGTCGTAATAGGTACCTATACTTATTATTTTCCCATGTTAGCCATCCCCATTTAATAATCAGAACTCTATATTGTCGAAGGAACCAATTAATGGCCACTTTGAAGGGAGGAATTCCGAGAAAAAAAATCCCCTTCCAGGTATACCAGTTGGTGCTACAGTGTAGCCAATGAAGGGCTGGCGAAAACCTCAGCTACCCAGAGCTCTTCTGAAGGTGATGGTAACCACCCGGCGGCCATTGGGGCCATTAATTCGCTCCTTCGACAATACTTATGTTTCCGTTCAAGGTGTCCAGCAGTGCTCACTGCTTTTGCAAGGCTATTTCAGGAGGCGGTTGTAGAGTAGCACTAGCACTCGTAGTGCTTCCTTTTAGCTTGTAGCAGAGATCAATAGCATGTACATCCTCGCCATATTTACTCAATGTTCGGCCTAGAAGCCATTTACAACAAAGTCAGCGTGGCTGGTTAATGTGCACTAATTGCATTACATACGATGTGAGTTGGCATGGAGCTGTAGCTGTCTCTCAAACAGCCTATCCCACTCGGCAGACTTACAAAGCTAATTCAATACATATGCATGTAATTGGTTCAATCAAAGCTAATCAAAGAGAAAAGGGGGAAATGGAGTTTAGAAGTTGCTGTGGAACTCTTGACTATTGAAAATGAACTCTGATTATTGCATTTGAAGCGTTATGAGACTTTAAGGCTGCAAGAGAGTCATCGCCAACCACTTTTGTAGTTTTTCTGACTGTGATATACCGACGCAAGTCATAGACCAATATTTCGCCATATAAGACCGACTAATTAATGTCAATTTCCTGAGGATACTGTTGGATACATCGGTTGTTCTGACATCTCTTTATAATGTCAGAAACGAGGAGTCCAGAGATTGCTTGAGATTGCATGAAGATTTCCAAAGATTTCCTGAGATTCTCAACGAGATTCGTGGAAAGATGCACCCCGAAGGATTAACTACTCGAGAAATTTCCAAGATTTCCTGAGATTTCATAAAGATTTCCAATGATTGCCTGAGATTCCCAAAGAGATTCATATGTGACTTAATATGATCGACTGATTTTTGCCATTTAAAAATTCGTATAGATACACGCCGGTCTCTATAGAGCTCGATTGTCTCTTAAGAGTGATAAGCCTTGAAAAGCTATAACCTGTAGACGTATAGTATACCTAATGTCAGAAAGGGTCAAGTAAAAAAATAAAAAACCTAGTGAGATACAGGGTGGCAGCTTTCGTGGCCTCTGTATACACAAGGGGGTGATCTGGTCAGAATCACGCCCCACAGCCGAGTTTTCCTCCAGCCGGTGAAGGCCAGGTACTCATCAGGGCTGGGTAGGCCCAGGGCTGGGCAAGATTGACCAGGAAAAATCTCGCCAAGGCGGGAATAGATCCTGGCTCCTCTTGCTTCATACCTCAGTTCCCTGCTACACACCTAATCCTGCCCATTCAGCAGGGTCAAATGCCATCGTGAAAAGAAAGAAGACACCGCACGCACAAATTTCCTGTCCCAACGATTGTCTCCAAACCACTTTCTCATTTCTCTGTTAAAGTTGAACAAGGTTAGATGTGATAAGCCGTCCCATGATTTTGAGGACCAGTGGCCTTTTGCCAAAGATGAATGTTACCGACTCGATAAAACACTTCCTTGGCGGCCGTGCCATTTCAAACAGAAACACGTTTCTTTTCCGTTTTTATTGGCTATAATTGGTCAACATTATACATTAGGCCGAATACCGTAAAATGAAGAGATTATACTCAAGTACCTGGATTTAGGAATAAGAACGAGTACCTATAGGTTCCATGACCGCTTCTGCCTCTTTGACCCCCCCGCAATGAGAAGAAAACAAAATAAATATGTATACAGTACCGCTATACTCCACGCGCATCTTGGATGATAGTAAATTCAGACAGATGAATAGGCTACAGATATGTGAATTGTCGTTGTAAAAGTCTTTTAGATGATTTTGACCCTACCTCTCAAGTCTACTTCTGGTTCTGAACAAAAAATAATTTTGGGAACCCTGTGTTTTTTTTGAAAACAATGTGTGAAGTTGCTTTCATCCAAAATGCGCGTGAAGTATAGAACTGGCTGTTTGTCTCCAAACCGCTTTCTTTCAGTAAGTTGAAGAGAGAAAAAGTTGAAGGAGGTAGTGTTCGATAGGCCGTCACATAATTTGGGAGGTTACTGTCCTTTGCCGAAGATGACTGCCCAGAGAAAAGAACAGGTGAGCATGGAAAGTGGACGAGTGGGTAATAGACCAGTATAGTGTATAGATGCGAGTACGTATGTCGATGAGCGTCCCACAGTTCCAGTTCTGTGTCCAGACCCCGATGGACTTTGCATAATGGCGACTACTTTCCCTTTTATTGTGTGCATGATTGGTAAAGGTGATTTATGCGGATTCGAGATTGAAAGGGAGGCATACCGCACATCTCGAGAGTGGCAGAGGCAAACAAATCAATTGAGTTTTCTCGCTTTTCGCTCTAGAAGAGTATTCTCGGTTTATTACGTGTACGTTATGCCTATATCAACATTTTAAATGGACGGTGCATTTAAGGCAAGACAGGGTTTCAGTTTTCCCACCTACCTAAGACCAAGAGTACACAGTATGCACCTATGTAATATACCAAGTTGGAAATTTTTCCACGAGCTGGGTCAAAAACCGCTCCGGCACTTGGTGGCTCACCATGCGACGCTTTTAATTTTTATTTCCTTTTTATACTTTTCGCTCATAGTACGTCCCATGAACCGATATTCTAGATCACCTCCCAAGGTGAAAAGAAGGCGGTATCAGCTAAAAAGAAAATCCCCTTTGACACCACAGATTGCTGGAAGCACGAGTGGCTTCGAAAGCCCTTAGCATCCGTATACACATGAAGAGGCATGGACAAAGCTCACCTCTCCACATTGGAATGCCTCTTGATAGGGAACAGACTGCGCGGCAATGTCTGTCAGACCCTCTACATACCATACCACATCAAATTATATCCGCTTAAAAAGTTTAAACTGCTGCTTAAGGGCGACTATACGCAGTCGTGTTTGTTTACGTTCTTTGTGCACACTTTATGAGGAAACTATTGGATATTTAAATGCTATGTTGTGATTTCACGATAGAGTGATTTTGGTCTACAAAAAATTTGTCCGAAATTACAACCTAGCCTGTTACTTTCGGCCGTTAAAAAGACGTATTATATTTCAGAACATTTAAATATCCAATATTTTCCTCATGAAGCGTGCAGAGACCACCTACTGTCACACGGCCATATCGAAATTTTCCTTTTCCATGTTTTTCGCAACTGCGGTGTCATAATATTAGTTTTCTTAACGGACGCGTCTATATGGAGCACAGCGGCGACAACAATAGCCGTGAAATTACATGGGATACAGAGCCCTCCCCATAGTTAATCGCGGGTGATCTTACCTTGTAGATGCCATCAACGAGTTTGGTGATCTCCTCCGTCTCCATGGCGTCCTGTATAATCCACTGGGGCTCCAGATCAACAAATGTGTTGGCCACCTTCCCAAAAACACATGGGTACCACTCAACACCCACACAACACGGCACACACCTGTAACAAACAGAAGTAAAATATTTAAGGGTGCTCACGCAACAAAAAAAAACGCAGTAGCCTTCTTAAGGCTGAAAAAATTGTCCAAAACTAACCGATCGTAAGGACTCCTTCAAAATACGGTTGTGAAACCAAAATACCTGTCCAGAAAATAAAGTGCTTAGTAACGGAGGGCACAAATTTTAGCCCAATTTTTTTGGAATGTTACGATATGCCCACAATGAACTGACTTTTTTACCATGGACATCGACGTTAATGAATCGTTGTTTTCCCACTGAATTTTTGAAAGTTACTCACTTCTCGAAACAAGTGAAATAAATAGCAAGCAGCCACCGTGGACTCCCGAAATAGGCTCCTGAATGAATGCACTCTTGTCTGTGGACCCCTTTCCTTAAGTTCGTCATAGTACCCTTACAACAGCGTTCGTTCGCATCTAACCTTAAGCCCTTCTTACACCCGGGTAAGTTTAACACGGTAACAATGAAAAGGCGACTCTATAGTTCTGTGATTAGCTGCGATAATAGTGCTGATGGCGTGTAGGGGACTAACCACTGAACTAATCCCCGTTAACTTGCTTAACTTAACCAGGTTTTATTTCTCGTGTAATAACAGCCTTTATAAGTAGATACTACATACACATTAAAAGCTACAACTACGCCCCATCCATAAATACATAACCTCCTCGGTAAAAGGGGGCTCCCCCTTCCCAAAGTGAATAATGAGTGTTGATGTAGAGCACACCAGGTGTCGCTGCGCCTATCTGTCGGATATAAACAAAGCCTTACACATTAATAATAACAAATGTGTCAAGGAGACCTCTGTGTTTGTGTCAACAAATAGGGGACTTATGATTTTAGGGTTATGAGCGATGTCGCTGACAATTTTTTTGTTGTTGTAGTATTTTGTTTCTGAATGAATTTATCTCACTGTGAATTCCAGGGGCTTTATTGTGCTGATTATAGTAGCGCCACCCTGACCTGCCTGGCCCGAGGGCATTCTGTGAACAGTGCAGAATGCTCTCGGGCCAGGCAGGTCAGGGTGGCGCTACTATACGTCCAAAAGCACTGAGGTACGTGGGTACGTAGAATAAGTAGGTACATACTTAATAATTTTATTATATGGAACAGAATAAAAAATTCTAATGTACAAAAACCCATGAATAAATTATATCAAAAGTGATGAGAAAAAATTAGGTATACCTACCTAGTACACTGATACGTTTTCTAAAGTTAAAAAAAAATCCGACGTTTAGAGTTCAGCTGTAGTCAAGTAAAAAACTAATTAATTAAGGGTCCGTCCCACCATGCCCAGTTAAAATTAAACTGGAGATTTTGTCCTATGTTTATCATGTTAAATTTAACTTTTAAGGTAAATTTAACATGGTAAATCTCCAGTTTAATTTTAACTGAGCATGGTGGGACGCACCCTTACTGTATTCAAATGAGATGGTTGTATCTTTAGAGTAGCAAAAGATCAATAAATGAAGAGAAAGAGCAATGAGGGTAGAAGCAGCAAAAACTTGACCATTTATTCAGTTCAATCCGTACATTACTGAGCTGGACAAAAACTCCCCTATCTGGAGCTAACCTTGCCCTCCCCCTGCCAGGCTCCTCTTAGGAATCACCCTCCAACTAAACAGTTCAGTAAACACAATTTGAAAATGACGTGCTTTATTTCCTAATTTCCTTTCATTTGTTCTTTGTGCTTAAATCAGTGAAGAAAATTTATCAAAATAAGGCTCGAACCTTGCCCCCCGTCCTTTTCCGGTTGATATTGTTTTTTCCAGGAAGTCGGACGTTTTTCTTTTAGAGGAAATTAATTTTTTAAACTGGTAATGAAAAGTTGATTTTTCAGCTTTCTTTTCGCTTCCGCCAAGCTTGCGACTTTTCGAAAGGGATCGCAGGATAAAATGAATTTTACGGAGCTTAGGTCTATATCACACAGTCAAGTATTTCAGAACGGCAATGATTTTTATGCCAATCAACAATATTTTGTACCTACTTATAAGATAGCTAGGTAGGTACGTAAGTTTCTGAAAATGTCTTTTATAGTTCAGATGAATTTGTCAATACGAGATTTTACGGGGAAGCCAGGTATTTTTCCTATTACAAGCTTTCGAAACTTGATCGAGACTGGTAATCGAACCTTCGTTTCTATCGTTCGATAGTATTCGCACTCCAGTAACAGCTAAATAGTGCCCTATTCGCAGTCATTTGTATCGCGTTCGAATAGGACAGCAGCAGTACATTTAGAAGTCCTTGCAACCTTTTTTTTTTGAAGGGACAAAGTCAACAAAACATTAACAAAAACAAACGAAAATCAATTTTTGGCAAAGACAGAGGAACAGCAAAGCAGTGGTTGCCTATCTCGGCGGCTCTTCAACATCCTTAATATGATTAATAATTAACTTTTAGGAGAGAACCTGATATATTTCAGTGGTTGAAATCTAGAGATAAATTGTAAGTGTACGGGGGCAAGCCAAACAAACAAGAAGGAGAGGAAGCTGGAGGCGCATTGAGTAGGTAACTAGGTAAGGATTAAAAGCTTTGGGATGGATGTATTTGGATGATTTTAGAATAATAAGGGCTGTGTTGCCGGAATGGTAGAACAAATTAGAAGCGGGCAACCTCTTTAGAGGTTAAATCTAAATATCATGGATCAGTTACTCTCTCATTCTCATCAGCCATTTAAGGGTCAGTGACCTTTAATGAAAAGCCAACTGTAGTGGAAAATTTCTAATTCAGCATTTGAAATGTAGGTAGGTATTGATATGCCTAACTATTCCATCAGTTCTAAGGGCTTTTCCAGCGGGCAGTGCAGAAAGGAAAATAGATCATCATGCACACTGTCGAAGGAACGAATTAATGGCCAGCCTTTCATTGGCTACACTGCACTGTCTACTGCCGCACGAAGGGGAACTTTTCTCGGAAGTAGCCATTAATTGGCTCCTTTGACAATAACAGCAATAGGTACTCTCTAATAAAATTTAACTGATCTACCCTAAGCGTCTTGACTCGGCGGCGATTGGAACCGTCAGGAGTCAAGAAGGGAAGGGGTGGCAACGGCTGCGTCTGACAAGGGGGGGAGTTTGATGATTTTCAAACGGTACTGACGGCTATTTTCTGACACAGATGGGAACGTCGGAGAAGTTCGAGATGGTGAAACGTTCGGAGGGGAGTGCAGAGGGGGCGAAGGGAGTTTAGAAGTCAATCACAGACATTTGTCAGGAAACGGAGATTGCTAGGGAAGCAGACAATAACACAGCTGGAGAGGGCAAAATAGCTAAATATGAAATAGCTTGAATACCTATTCAACCCCAGCCAATATGTTTCTCAACCGTTACCCTACGTTTCCTTACTAGGAGGCTTCTCTGCTTAGGGTGCGTCCCACCATGCCCAGTTAAAATTAAACTGGAGATTTTGTCCTATGTTTACCATGTTAAATTTAACATGGTGAATCTCCAGTTTAATTTTAACTGGGCATGGTGGGACGCACCCTTAATGTCTTTCCCGTGCTAAACGTTCGTCTACATGTACGGCAAATGATTTTAACCACGTTGTTTTTGCTCCTACGCCCGGGTAAAGGCGATAGCAGTCACGGGTCATGGAACCCAGGTACAATATAAACATATTCGTGGCTTACGATAAATAAATTATTAAATTCCCACTGTTGGATAACAAAACAAATGAAATCCGCAAATGTCATGCCGGAGATGAAAGAGTAAAGAAGCACTGAAAAATTTTACAGTAACAAAGTAGCTCTAAGAGGGAGTTAGGTACAGGGAGGGTATAGGTAAGAAGAACGACGCTAGGCACGTACTCCCAAAAATTTTGAGTAAGGGAAGAAAAGACCAATTTCCCAATTTGCAGTAGGTATACCTAGGTATAGCTAGTTACGAAGCAAAACTAACTTTCATATAATGTCTCAGTGTTTGTATAAGCCTTAATTTATTTATTTTTCGAGTGGGTGGTTTTGGGCTCATGTGACGAGAGTGGAGTTGAAGAAGGGGAGATATTTCTTACAACCCCACAATAGTTTATTTCCGACTCTCTCTGGACTCCATCTTTGCTTCTCCCACCCCCTTACAGACGACTTCAGACGTTTACATCATGCAAAACAAGAGGGGCTACTGGTGCTTTGAGCTTTGACCACCTGGCACGGGACACCTTCAGTCACATGCCTATATGACAGTTAAGGCAGTAGACCCAAATAAGAAAATTTTCCTTAAGTGGCAAAATAGAGGGTGTAGGGATTTAGTCAGTGTAAGATACCTACCTATACCTATTATGCAAACTATAATTAAGTTCATCAGGTCGTAGGTATATTTTTTACACATCTCCACATCGCAATCTTTCTCCTTTGAATGAGTTTTTTACACAACGTTTATTTAAATTCCCAAAGTAAAAAAGTGCCCAACCGGCGCTATACCGGCGCTCACACCAATAAATATTTTGAAAAAAAAAAAAAAAACTTGGAACACGAAAGGACAAAGTAGGTACTTCTACAATACAGAATTTTACGTACCTTGAAAAGTTTGTTCTAAATAAACTGAAGAAATATCCGTATACCTAGCACTGGTGAGAAAGATCGCGCGCGCGGAAAAGTAGAGCCGGAGACAACAACACTAGATTCGCCTCGCAACGCGGTTACCACCAGACTGACTGCCGGAGCGCCGGACCTCAGTCTACTCCTATCCTCAGCCCCCGGTGGAGCGGGCGATAGGATTCTTCTGGCTTTTTTTGAGTCCACATTAGGATTATGTCCAGGCAGATGGGTAGACTAAGAGCAAGTACAATTTTCACGCCGGGCCGTACCTAGGAAAATATTTCGGGGGGTTGAACCACCACCCTGCGTACTGCCTTGATTGCACGTGTGTACTAGGGTAAGTGCCTAATACGTGCAATTTTTTATTTTTACGGATTTTTTTTATTATTTATAGTTTTACATAGGTACTTAGGTAGGTACTTAAGTAGGTACTTACCTACACTTTTTCAAAATTACATTACCTACGCTGTATTCCTATGACTGCACGTTTAATTTTATTTTGCACGTGCAATTTTCAGCAGTTAGCTCCGCGTATAATTTTCTGTTGGCTCCTCTTGCAGTTCTTAAATAGTTGCGCGTGCATTTTTTTATTTTTTCAAGTGCACTCAGGGGCGTCATTTCAGTTTTTCTTGGGGGGGGGGGGGGGGGCAAGTAGTGATGACTACTTAGGCTGCGTCACACCATACTCGTTTAACGGTTAAACTCCAGTTAAATTCGATTTTTACCGTGCAATAATTGAAATTTAACTGGAGTTTAACGTTAACCGAGTATGGTGGGACGCACCCGAAGCACCCGAAGCACGCTACGGGAGAGAAACCACAGTAAAGCAAGCTTTAATCTGCGAGCGAGCCGAAAATTTCACTAATCTCTGTAAAATCTCCATATTTTGCAGAAAGAAATTTAAATTCACTAATTATTTATTACGTTGGAAATTTTTGTAGGCCTCTTCAGAGCGTATATCAGGCCCCAAGCGAATTCTTGCGATAAATCTTGCCCTTACAAATCATTTCTATTTTATAGTTCTTGTTTTTGCATCACTAGTCACTACCATTTATACCTATACCCCAGACCTATACTATGGGTCCCATATGTACCTATTTATAATAGGTATCTAGGGCATATAAGGGCACCTTTCAAAACACATGGGTAGGTAGGTAGGTAAATTATTATCCTAATTATTTTTATTTTTTTTTACGTTTTTCACTGAAAATGTAATTTTTTAAATCGTTCTTGGGGGGGGGGGGGGGGGAGCAACAGCCTTCTTGGAGGGGGGGGGGGGCACCAGCCCACTTGGGGGGGGGGCACCAGCCCTCTTGGGGGATGCAAGTGCCCCCCCCCCCCCCAAGAGGGCCAAATGACGCCCCTGAGTGCACTCCTTTATAATTTTAACGTGCGAATATTTGATTGTCATGTGCAATTGTTTTTGCACGTGAAATTTTTCTGATAGTAGGTAGGTACCTAGGTACCTACACGGGAAATTTCTTATTTAAACGTGAATCTTTTGGATAATATTAATTTAATTGCACCTGCACCTCTATTTTTTGTTTTCTCAAATACCCGTGTACCTTTTGTACCTACAATGTCATGTCAGTGTCCGTTTTGAGATGTGTCAGTCCAACAGTGGCTTGTCATTATGCACAGCGAGATAAGTAAAGTAAGGCACTTTACTTCTTACCCGTGTCAACATCGGGGTGGTCCATTTTTGTCAAATAACCGTTGGCGCAAGATTTTGGGCGGCGTTCGAACCCCAAAACTATAACCACTGGCCCAGACGTCTGCCCAATGGCTTGGATGAAGATATATCAACTTGCTCAACAGGGATTTAAGTACCTACCTACCTATTTGACTCCATGATAAGTAAAAACATAACCTAAATTACCTTTTTACGTAAACAGCGAATTAACCCCCAAAAATTGAGGATAATTATTTCTTGCAATACCAACACCTACACTGTAACGTACTGTTCTTAAATGTAAAACGTTTAAAAAGGAAACTATGAACTGTGTTGACAGGTTCACACTGTAAACAATCCAAATGCGCGCCATAATGGAACTTTCAGGGAATTTTGTCGACGATTAAAAAATTCATTTCCGCATCCTGTTTTTCAATCTTGCGACATTGAAGAACTCCCATTTGGCATTACAAAACGTGAGTTTTTAACTTCTCTAAATTTATGGGTAAAATCTGGTAATATTAGAAATATTATAGTTGTTATAAGTTAGGATTATTAAATCGCCCTATGTGCTTCACATAGCTTTTGTAATTTTCCTTAATTATTTGAGGAAGACAAGGGTAAGTCCTTTTGAGGTTAGCCATGTGGCGGTATTTACGCATGGAAAGACTCAAAACTATTTTGGTTTTAAATGGAGTATTTATTTTTTGCTTTCAGGTTGATTCGTTGCTCCATTCAACGTTGCGATGTCGGGAGGACTAGATGTATTGGCTTTGGATGAAGGCGATGTCACCAAGATGTTGGTGGCGGCCACCCATATTGGTAAGTATTATAATAATAAGGTTGGTTTGTTTCGGATAAGGTGTACTCATCGCACTTCTGCCGATACTTGCTTCCGATTGTCGCACGACACTGCGACTACTTCGGAATGTACTTCTTACTTGTTCCCAATGAGGCAATAACAGATTTCTTGGCTCGTTGACTGGCGGATGGGGTTCGAATTTTACATTTTCCACAATGATTCCCTTATAGCGGCGGCTCACTCTGCCGCTTGGTGCACCTGGTTACGGTTCGCACTGACTGGAGGATATTTTTTTATATATGGAACAGCCGGGCGGCTGCTGCTTAAACCCCTCTGATTCACCTCTAGCGGCGGCTCACTCTGCCGCTTGGTGCACCGAGAAGTGCGATGAGTATACCTTTACCTTGGTTTCATTTGCCCGCGTATTACCATCCTTACCATAAAAAAATTTTTCTTTAAAAATGATTATTGTCCTAGCGCCAGCGACGTTATATCTCAGGCAAGTATATACCAGACCGTTGATGTTGAATTTGTTATTTATAGGAACCTACAACGTGGACTTCCAAATGGAGCAGTACGCCTACAAACGGAAGAACGACGGTACCCACATCATCAACCTGCGCCGCACCTGGGAGAAACTCCTGCTGGCTGCCCGCGCCATTGTCGCTATCGAACACCCGTCGGAGGTGTTTGTGATATCTTCGAAACCCTATGGGCAGAGAGCCGTCCTGAAGTTCGCCGCACATACTGGTAACACCAAAATGAATGTAGTCAGAAATACGTAAAAAGTAGAAAATTAATAGAGACTTGACAACTGCATATTTGATGTACAATTTTTTGTAGCAAACCTAGTCTAAATTCGTTGGAAGAGCAGGTATGTGTTGCTATAAACCCCTTCCACTTATCAACACATATTTCAGGTGCCACCCCTATCGCCGGGCGATTCACCCCCGGTGCGTTCACCAATCAGATTCAAGCGGCGTTCAGGGAGCCGCGTCTTCTGATTGTGACGGACCCTCAGACTGACCACCAGCCCATTACTGAGGCGAGCTACGTCAACATCCCGGTCATTGCTTTCTGCAACACGGACTCCCCTCTGCGCTTTGTCGACATTGCTATCCCATGCAACAACAAGGCTGTCCACAGCATTGGGCTAATGTGGTATCTTCTAGCTCGTGAGGTATGGTTCCTCTTCTCCTATTTTTGTTGAGATTATCGGTTCAAGTCGTTCGCGACCTGAGTCACGACTGGTATGCCTAAGGTGCGCATAACGGCCTACCTGCAGCATAGGGCTAAGGTTATCATCTTTTTTCTATTCATCATCATGATTTCAGCACCTTCGTTATCATTTTCTTATTCTTGCAGGTGCTCCGTCTCCGTGGCTCCATCCCCAGGGATTCGAAGTGGGACGTGGTAGTCGATTTATTCTTCTTCCGCGACCCGGAAGAGGCTGAGAAGGAGGAGCAGGCCACCAAGGAAGTGGCTGCTGCTGCTGCGCCTAAGGTATGCACACCTACTAAAATCCCTTGGTAGCTATTTCGGTTGTAAGATTTGCCTTGTCGTCATTCCGCTAGCGATCATATGCATATGGCGAGAGTAAGGGTCCGTTTTAAATTTTTTTGAGCTGATCTCAGGTCAAAAACAGTAACTTCAGGAAGAACTGCTTTCACTGTATCCCACCTACAAAATACGTATAACTTCATGTTTAGATCGAGCCTTCCGCCGAGTTCCTGCCGGGTAACGAGGCTTGGGACACAACCCCCGCTCTGGCTGCTCCACCCGAGCAGCCTGCCAACTGGGCTGAGGAGATACCCTTGGCTGCAGTGCCGTCAACTGATGACTGGACTAAGACGGTTAGTTCCAATTAAAAAATTAGCGTCATAATGCCTCAGAAGGATTTTGATTTTTCGCTTGTTTCTCATATTTTAGTGAATTTAATGTAAAGTTTCGTGATAATATTTTGAACGTCATTGATCTACCCATCTATCTAGCCTCGATAGCCGATTGGTCTAAGTGGGTGATATGTAACATAGTTTTTCTAACCACCTTTCACCTTACCTCCCCTTTGTTCAACATTTTATGTGAAATGTATGTCAAGGCCATTTTGTGAGTTGTACCGCACCGGTGCAGTAAATCTGAAGTCAATATTCGAGACATCACAGGTGGAATGTAATATAATTAAAAAATTATATATATATATTATTCCTAAGTACCTACTATAATTGACTCTTTGCAATTTTTGTGCAGGTGCCGCCTGCGGAAGAGTGGGCAGCAGCCCCTGTGCCGGCCCCCACCAACAGCTGGGGTGCATCGACTGACTGGACTATTTAAACATTCCATTGGGATGTTTCTGATGCCCTAAATACACTTCCAGTCTTACAATGTCAGTCTTATTCTTTTCGAGGTTGGTATTTATCAGGTTATTTTTATGGACAAGAAGATAAGTGGCTTGTGTACAACTGCGCTATAGCTTGAAGAAAGTCCCGTGAACTCTTAGTTTGTACACACAAGTATAGTGGGGTTGACCATGATTACTGTGAAATACAAACTCGATGATTCTTGCCGGGTACTCAGCGCCGCCTTCGGGGTGTACCATAAATGTCTGGTTAGGCGGCCCAGCCTCACGGTACTCAAATCTCCCGAGAAACTCTTTGAACAAACTGCCGTCGTTTTCCACAGCCTGAAAGTAAAGAATACATTAGTTTTACTGTAACTAATGTCAGTAGGTCAACTGCGATCACAAATCACCTTTCGCCACTAAGTTCTTCTGAATCACTACTGACTGGCTAAAACAAAAAGTTAAGGAAGCTTACAAATACAGAGAAGTGCCTTGGCGCTGAGTCTACACGCCCCGTTGGACTCATGTGCTTCGGGATATGTTCAACGGTGACAGCTTGAGGGATGATGGTGTGTGACAACTGGATACGGATACTGGCCTCATGTCCTCCAAACGCCCAGCACTCGCCAGGACCCCTCCATGGCTGAGAACACAAAACTGTATTCGTAAGTATTTTTTATTGGCGTACGACTAAGTTGTCAGACTGAAGTCACGGCGTTGGACCCTCGGTGGTTCCCCGCTTGTGACTTCAGGGACAACTTCCGATAATTGTTTTGGAGTAGGTGGTCGAGATGAACAAATCACCTAAATATTTGAATAGAAGATACCCAGATCTAGGTGCTGGGATTCGTTTCTCCTAACTTTAGTAATCCCATACCGCCGCTAAGGCCTCGATAGCCGAGTGGACTAAATGGTCAACTTTTAAGGAGCAGTGAGAGCCGGGTCACACCGGTTCGATCCCGATCCTACCAAAACGTTTTTCTGCTCGGCATTCACCTCTGATATGTTCAGCATGTCAAGTGAAATGTATATCGAGGCTGTGGTGGTTCGGAACCCACCTAAAACTGTAGGTCCCCATCGTTTACTCGATGGCTGGGGAGCTGGTATTTGGTAGTGCTGCCAGCTGAGCACAATGGATAGTTCTTGAAAACGGTCTAGTTGCTGGGCTTGTCCCCCCCAACCCTCTGCTATTATTATATTATATAAGCCCATACCGCCAGCCAAACTAGCAGAGGCCTTTAGCTCAGCCATACGCACAGTTGGACATTTAATTACCTGTAGCACGGATTGAGGGCCTGTCATGTCTGAGCTCACTGCCCATTTCCCAAGAAAAGGTATCTTCAGGTGTTGGGTATCATAAGTAGCCGCTGTAGGCTCATCGAATATTCTGGCTCCTGAAAAGGAATAGCTAGGTAAAAGGTAAAGGTAGCAGGTGAAACTCACAAGTAGGTACAGGGTGAACTACTGCCCTGGCATACTTCTTCGCCGAGGTTCATTGGGTCTTATGGGGCAGTGCACACTAGCGGCACATAGACGCAGCGACCTGCCCCATGAGCCACAGTGTAGCTCGCACTCTCTCACAGGTTCATTTCTGTTGCTTCTGAGGAGACCTACCAGCAGACTGAAGGGCGTAATCCGGAACTGAGTCAGGGTCAAAAACCTTTCCACCTGAGTACGAGCCTTTTTCTTGTTTCACAGCTTGTGATCCATCATACGGCAACATCTTCTGACGGAGAAAAAACAGGAAGACAAGTTGAAGAAACAGAAAGCACGGAAGGAGTACTGATATGTGTTTTTTTGTTTTATTGCGTTTGTAACCACGAGTAGCCCGCTTTTTTGGGAAAATAAACTTATCTTGACTTGGTGTAATTGGAATTTGCTTTACTTTGTCAAAGATCAGATCAGGTCCATACGGCAACAAATAATACACTTTCTGAAAAAAGAAAAAAATCCGTCATTAGCTTTTTATGGTAAGAACTGACATGTCATTGTCTGGAATCCATCCTAAAGATAGTAGGTAAATTATTTTCCAAGTGGGTGCAGAATTTTGGTTGAGACTGTCAGTTACCAAGGTACATGCCTTGCCCGCAAATGGAGACGCACCCTTACAGTATTTTCTGGAAGTGGGAAGGGAGTAATATTATGTGAAATTTACTAATTTAGTAAAATATTCTATTTTACTCACCGCTTTTAATTTCATTTTTGCAAGAATAAATAACTTTGAACTGTCTACAACTTTCTAAGCTCTCAACTTTCAAGCGGACTGAATAAAGATTTTAAACATTACGCAGACTGGCGACAAATTTCTTTTTTAATGTTTCGCTTATGAAAAAAATCTCCATACAAAAGCATTAATTCAAACTTGAAATACACTTGAGAAATAATAGTGATTAGTTAGTGAAGGCTAACATGGCCGCCGAGCTCAAATACTTTTACGAAGATGAAGTTTTTCGGCTTAATAAAAAAGGAGTTTTGGAATTGGGGATGGTGTTACAAAATTCTGAGCACATGAGCAGTGACGAGGAAGATGAAGAATATGAAGGAAACGTCAAGAACGGATTCATTCGCGTCGCCTGGCATCCTAGCGGTGTCGAAGAAATCGTGCAAGAAAAAAAGGTATGTAAAAATCTACCCTTAACCCTTGCTTACTGACTGCTTTTTATTTCGCAGCACTGGTTGCGAAATAGTAAGACTCTTCTGGCCTCATGTGGACCCTTGCCAAATGCCTTTGTTTTAGAATGTTTTGTTGGGTCCTGGGCTGACAAGTCGTGGCAATGTTTTTATTCTTTTCGTTTCTCTTATCAAACTCTCCAGCTCTGTCCCATGTCAATGTGGGGAAGTCCCCTGAAAAGAGTGAGGTTTTTTTTTGGTTCAAATAACCATAAAAATTTCATCCTCACAACGTAATTTCACTTTGATTCACCAGAGTGACTCTGGCAGAGTCAGCTCTAGGGTAGGGCCAAAACCTTAAGTTGGCTTGGGATGTAAAGTGGATCGACCAGGTAGGCAGGTATAGCTGTTCTTGCTCGGAATGACCTCGGGCGATAAGGAGGTATTATACGATTTACTGTGATAGGTTCTACTTGGTATGACCCGAATATATTATTCTTATTGTATACTATTCTATTTAAATTGATGTTTTCGTCAGATTTTGGCATTGAAATGAGAAAACCTCTTTGCGTAGCCAGAGTGCTCTACGCTTACTTGTAGCTTGGTAAAAAGTAGGTGAGTCCTTACGCATTAGTCATAGTAACCCGCTACTTAGATAAGGAGCCGTGAGTTAACGTTGCAAAACCTTGACTGTGTTGATAACATTCTCTGAATCACATAAAACAAAAATTGTACTGAATTTTAAATGGAAGTACCTACCACCGCTTGTTATTAACCTCCTGGGGAAAGAGGGAGAATAACTGGTTTGTGAGGATTAACTAGGACAGTGGACAGTTGCATACAGTTATGGGCCAAAACCGAAAACTTGCAACTAGAGCTAAGGCTGAAAAGTCCGACCCTACCCAATGTGTTGTAGCACTCGGGCACTGAAAGGTGCATTACTGAAAATTATTTTATTACTTTATATAATCTATTTTCCTTTTTAGGTGGGGCTTGCAGACAGGTCTCTTATGCCTGGCGATGTGGTGCGTCGTCTGATTAAAGGGAAGGACACCCAACGGGGTTACTGCCGCAACATTCACGTCAAAACTGATGTACAAGTGGTTGGAAGCAAACAAGTTATTATGAATGTCAATAGCAAGGATCTCGTTCTTATTGAGGTACAGCTTTTTGACTCACAAAATGCTTTTGTTATACACAAAACTCTGGTCGCATTTTTTGTGCGTAATAGCTGACTAAGTGTGGAAATCTGACTTGGCTGAACTGTGCTTTTACAAAACTACTACTCTGTGTACCTGTTTGCCGTGGTATACACCTTCATGTTGTATCCTTATGTTGAGCATTTTCCCATCTTGTGTATTTGGCTGCTGACATCACTTATCTTCAGTACATTACATTTCTAACGTCTGAGGCGGTTAATCGTCACTCTCGTTCATGAGAGTTGTATCATTTATCAACATTTTTTTTCTTTTAGAAATTCATGCCGGGTGTGGTGGTTGTGCTTCGATCCTGGGTCGGAACTGTCAAGGCAATCGCATCTCGACTTCATCTATCTTTGCCGGATGGTTCGCGATGTATCATCCTCGATGCCGAGGCTGATGACTTCGAGGACTTGGATGAGCGGCGGGGGGAGTCTGAGTTCCCGCATAGGAACGACTTTCACCCTGGCCAGGTTTTGGTTGGAATGGCCCAAGATTTACAAAACGCACAGTGGGTCACTGCCCCGAAAGACTTGAAATCGAAGCCTACTAAGATGTTACGGGTAAGTTTGTTATACATCTTCTTTCTTCTTACTCCCCTTTCTCGTTTTACCCAGTTGACTCTTTGGTGGTTGCATATATCTTTTTTGAATTTTGAAAGGAAGCATAGATAAATGATCAGGTTTCCAACACTGAAAATTGGTCCGTGTGTTGACAAATAGATGCTTCGTGATCCTTTGCAACAAAAATTGAATTGGTTGATAAGTACGGCCGTTTTAGTCATTAAAAAATCGAAAAAAAAAATATATACGGGGCGAGAAAGTTAAGTGCGACTATCGTTGGACCCTTTATTTACTTCCACTCAGTTTACACTGCTCCAGTGGGTGGAACTTGTCTGTGGGACATCATATGTACTTTAAATTTACTCTTCAGTAAAACGTATGATTTGTTTTTTCAGATGATCGTAGAGGACGTAGAGACGTTCAGTGTGACAGTGCATTGGCAGTGCTGCGCTTATGCAGACAAGCAAGAGCAACCTGAGTCCATTGTCGTGGGTAACGACCTAAAAGACCTGCGTCCGCTGAATGTGTTCGAGGCGTGCACCCTGCAGATTGGCGACAGGTCGTTCTACACGTATCTTGACGACGACATAATTCTCACCAAGGATAGCTGGCGTTACCGTGCGGAGTGGTTACTGTGTGGCGGGAACAATTGGGGACGGAAAGGCTAGTATCTACGTCTTCTGAATATGAACTTACTGGGACTATAATAATAATAATAGCTGAGGGTTGGGGGGGACAAGCCCAGCATTTTACTTGACATGCTGAACACATCAGAGGTGAATGCCGAGCAGAAAAACTTTTTAGTAGGATCGGGATCGAACCGGTGTGACCCGGCTCTCACTGCTCCTCAAAAGTCGACCATTTACTCCACTCGGCTATCGAGGCCGTTCTACTGGGACTATAGTTTAATTGTAACAGACAGGTGGTACCAGAATTGTTTTCATAATTCTTACAGTGCGTCATCCACGCGGAAGCAAAACACAAATTATAGGGACGTGTGAGCCAGTTACTGACTGGTGATGCAGCGTGCGGGGATTGTCAGTACCGAGTGATAGGGCCTTCCACGGATATTTTATTTTCGCAACCTATGGGCATTTCTCAGATTAAGTTGCGCATTGCATAACGATACTCGGCATCTGGTTCCATTTTTTTAAAATTAATCTTTCATTATACTTCTGCTTTATTTTAGGCAACGATAACTCGAAGTCCAAGCAGGAAGAGAAGAAGAGTAAACCACCGGAAGTGGAAGGTGAGCAGAAACCTGGAAATGAAGGTTGGGAGACGGACGAGGGAGACTCGGCCTCAGTCAGTTCAGGCTGCTCGTCTAATTCATCCGCAGGTTAGGGACCAGTTGTACAATGAGTAGGTTCGCAGCGTGCATAGTGCATACCCTAGAGCGCCTTAAGAAAATAGTAGTTGCATTTAGAAAACCCAGAAAAGACAATTAGCGAGTCGGAGTAGGAGCGTCTGTCGATTTGGGGAATTTTTAAATCATCTGTCACCACTGGTACACTAGTATTCAAAGAGTGGATTTCGCCAGTCCGATTTAACGACAAGATAAATAGTATCAATATTTCAAGCATAAGTTTAGCTTATCGTAAGGTTTAGAGAACGGTTAGCCACTTCCCGTAAGCTAAATTTAAGCGTCACTTGTTTATTTATTTAACTTATATTTTGGTGAAATCCACCTTTAGTCTCTAGATCTGAACCAGTTGGCGACAAAGTCGTTTGGAAGGGAAATTTACTGAGATTGCGGATTGCCTGCTTATATTAAAGTCTTTCTGAAACAGATTGGACGATTCCACCCCAAAATTGGACAGGGCAAAACAGTGTTGGAGGTTTTGCATTGTTATTACTTTTCTCTTAGTTATTTATGTATTTAATTTTTTTGTAGGAAAAGGAGGTCAGGCTCGGAAGAAGAAAAACACTGGGCTGATGACCAAAATGCTGAAGTATAAAAAACTACGTCGAACTCGACGAAAAGCTCCCAACGTCACGCTCAAGCCCAACTCGAGGGTAAACGCACTTTCTGCTTTCAGCTAAAAACACAAGTGGCTTCAGATTGATTTTTAATCTTTCCAAAATTTTCAGTCCACTTTTCTAGAAAATCCTTAAACTTTTTTATTTTATTACATCAGAATGCTAACTAAGTTGAAATTTATTACGTGAAGTGACTTGTCAATTTCTTTATTGTTATTTCTTTTTTTGCCAAAAATACTTGATTGCTAAATTTTTTAAGAAAAAATGTAAACAAACTAATCAGATTTTGTTTTTTGTCTGCTGGTGAAAAAAAGTTTCTAGTTGTCATTTTGATCAGTATTGCTTTTTGCGCTCCCTTACGGGGAAATGGCTCTTCAAAATTTGGTTTGTGTAGGTGGTAGTGGAGGCTCTAGCGACGACATCCCGCGCGGATGTGGTCTGGCAGGACGGGTCGGTGGAAACTGACATCCTCTCGACTCAGCTGTATCCCATCCACCATCTCGATGACAAGGAATTCTTCCCAGGGGACTTTGTGGTCGAGAATAAGGATAAGGGCTGTATCCGGGTAAGAATGAGAGTGCTCGCACGAAAAGTCATAATCATTTCTTCACAGCAACTTTGGACTACTGAAGAACCAAATTTACATTGCTAAGGAGCTAGTGTTGCAGCGTTGGCTTGCTTTCTACTAGTAAGTCCGAAGTGGTCTTGGTCTTGTTCTTGGTGTCTCAACTCAGGAAATATTTTCGAACTGCGTTAGGGGTATGCGAGGCTCCGACTAGCCGTTACAGGCTGGATTTAGCTAATTTCGGAATTGAACGTACCCGAATTTTTTTTCTGTAAGTTAAACAAGGTTGTCATGCGTTGCTAGGGAAATAAAATTCCGACTTTATTTACCTTAGCAACGCATGGCAACCTTGTTTAAATTAAAGAAAAAAATTCGTGTAAGGGTCCGATTACACCTTACAATAAATATATGATCCTATTTTTATATGATCCTATTTTTTTAGCATCATAAAAATTTTAGAAAAACTGTAATACACTTTACAATAAAAATAGGATCATGTTTAGCAGTGACGCCAACTTGACATGGTAAAAAAATAGAATTTTGAAGATTTTTAGGGTCCTTTTTTGAACCGTTTTAGGTTAAATAATTTCTGCTATATTCTTTCAATTCATCGTTATAAGAAATTCGTACTCCTCCACATTTTATATTAAAATACGGGTCATTTCCATTCCACTTACCTCAGCCGCCATTTTCAACGGGCTAACCCAACAACAACAAACACATCGCAGCCTACAGGAAGGTAGTCGCAGCAGTTATGATACAATTTGTACCGGCCGATACAAATTGTATCATAATTGACTCAATTCACTTTACACCTTACAATTTTTCTTGATCATATTTTTATATGATCCTATTTGGATTGGAAATTGTAAGGTGTAATCGGGGGCTAAGTTCCATTCCGAAATTAGATAAATCCAGCCGTTACCCTTATCTGCCGTACATATTTTACCTTATAACGTTCGAAATCTGAAAATAGGCCATTCAGGGTCTTCTATAGCTTGGAGAGGGAGAAGTTTGTTCTTTCTCAGCAGTAGCACACTTTGCTTACCTAACTTATCATTTTTTAGATGTACGGTGTGGTGCAAAGCGTAGACCACGTGGGTCGACTGGCTCAAGTCACTTGGTTCCATACTTACACATCTCAACTGGAGGCGGAGCCCAAGAAACTTGAAACAGTGGAAGTTTCTGTCTATGATCTGAAAGATCACCCTGACTTTCAGTACCGACCTGGCACTGTCGCGCTCAGGGTGGCCAACTTCGATGGGCAGAATAAAAATGCAACTGTCGGCCAGGTTCGTATCCATTACCTTTATTTAATGAGTTGTGCCTCTCAGTGGCCGAGTGGTCAAGGGGTCCGCTTTGTGTCCTGAGAGGTCCGGGTTCGAATCCCGGCGGAACGGAAACATTTTCCGCTTCCGACATAGATGTACCTATTGGCTTCGGCCCACTTGTTTTTATGCTAAAAATGTGGGAAAATGAATTTTAAGTGGCTGATATGTTTCTGGGTGTATAATAAAATTTTTAAGGCATCTTTTTTTTACAGGTTCTGGATAACTACCCAGAAGGACGAGTTCACATGTGGTGGGTGGATGGCAAGACCAGTATGTGTTGGCCCCAGGATCTCTATAAGGTATTTAACCAAATCGCTAGATTTAAGAGTGATTACTCAAAACATTTCGTTTTACTGTGAATATAATACATCTTTTTAACGTTAGAGACTTTTTACCTAAGTTTGAATCTTAGTGCCTTTCACACACAAAAAAAAATAGACAAATATCAGTCACGTTTTTTGGGAAGATACAAAAATCATTCTAATGTCACTTCTGTTTTTTTCCCAAAAGGTGGGGGATTACGACTCGGATGAGGGGGAGCTATGGGAAGACAATGGGAGTGAAGGCTCGTGGGAGACAGAGTCTGAGGAGGAGTTAGTGGATGATAATATCAAGCCGCGACTCGCCGTGAATATCGAGAAAGCCCGCATGTCCATGTCCAGGCTCGAAGAACTCTTCACGCACACTCCAGGACTCCAGAACGTCGCCATCATGCAGAAACTGCTGGAGGTGAGCGAGGAGTTCTGTCGCCAAAGAGTTTTTTTTTTTTTAATTTCCCTTTTCCTAATGCTTCTGTCACTAATTGTGCCATCGTAAACTTTCCTAATTTTTTTTTTTTTTAGGTTTTGTAATCGAGTAAGACCTGACCCACAAGTCCGTGCAATCTTGCACGCTCGTGCTTGCGATTGCCTCGCTCGTCCGAAGAGTAGGTGCCTAACTTCTCTGAATGGTTTATAAAACTGAAATGAGTATGATTTGCAGGTCTATCGGGACTGCCGTTATCTGGACAAACTAATGGGGACGTCCTATTTCCACGAGCGGCATTTCCAGGGACTACTCGAGCGGGTGCGAGAGAAGAATCGATGTTCCATGGTTGGGCAGCGGATCTCCGATCAGGTACGGAAATGTCTGAGAAATAAACCTATATAAATCTTATAGTATCTTGTATCTAAATAAATAATTGTAGAATAAAGATAACGGCCAACCTATATTTTTTTTTTTAAATGTCTGAGAAATAAACCTATATAAATCTTATAGTATCTTGTATCTAAATAAATAATTGTAGAATAAAGATAACGGCCAACCTATATTTTTTCGGGGTTCGGGAAAAACCGGAATAGGTAAAATACTAATTTTTCGCGGTGGTGGGACTCGAAGTAGTAGGTACAACATTTTTGCCAGCTATTTTGTCTGATATAAATTTTGGCATATAAATATATATACATATAGTTTTTCAGCAATAATTCTATTGGGGAGTGTTATGATTGCAACGGCCTCGATAGCCGAGTGGACTAAATGGTCGACTTTTGAGGAGCAGTGAGAGCATGGTCACACCGGTTCGATCCCGATCCTACCAAAAAGTTTTTCTGCTCGGCATTCACCTCTGATATGTTCAGCTTGTCGAGTGAAATGTATATCGAGGCTGTAGTGGTTCGGAACCCACCTAAAACTGGAGGTCCCCATCGTTTACTCGATGGCTGGGGAGCTGGTATTTGGTAGTGCTGCCAGCTGAACACAATGGATAGTTCTTGAAAACGGTCTAGTTGCTGGGCTTGTCCCCACCCAACCCTCAGCTATTAATATTAATTTATTATGATTGCAGGTTTCCCGTTTGTCTGCGCCTCTCCCCTGCAGTGAAAGCAGCCCCGGCTGTATGGAGGTCACCGCCACCCTGCCCGGCACAAGTCTCGAACGTGTTAACCAAACCCTGGAGTCTCTTAATGATTGCCTCGAGCGAAAAATCTCCAAATCTGATTCTGATGACGACCAGAAGAGTCCCACAAGCGTCAGTGGAGGCGAGAAGAGTCCAAGCAGTTTGAGTGGCGGCCCCCTTGTTCAGAGCTCCTCACAAGATGACAGCGGGGTTTTTGAACATTCCGCAGTATCTGCTGATGCTTCTTCTAGCGAGAACTGTGACTGCTTGGTAAATATATAATAATAGCAATACTACAACCTTTAGAAAGTCCCAAGATAGCACAATGTTCTGTGACCCCTAGGTTGGTGTTAATCAGGGGCTGTTTAAAATAATTTGTTTACATTTTTCCTTTAACACTTGAATTTGCCTTGTTCTGAAGTGAACTAGGTGACTCTGATTTAACAATGGAGTGAATTCTCGATATACCCTTGATAGTTTCTGTTATCTTTATCTAGTGCCTGAAGTAAGCACGTGTAGTTGAGAAAACAAAAAAAAACAGTGCTTTTAAATTTGTACTATAACCGTTAGTTATATCAATCACTTTGAAAAAATTATAGGAGTCGTCAGTGGAACCACGGAAAGGGACGTACATTTTCGGCGCGCTAGGCACGCGTGCTTCCTACGGTGGAAGTGACAAGCGGGGGCCTCGCCTGAGCAATAAACACGTACAGACCAGCGTTCCCCCCGGCCTCCAAGCCAGTGGTGTGTTGGACGAATCCAACCCGTGCGCGAAACTGTGCGCTCTCATCAAGGCCCAGCTGTGCTTAGCTTTCGGCGAAGTAAGTCTCGTCTCTTAGTCTTGTTTATGGTTGCAAACAGTTTTTAACAACATCTTTCTAAGGAAAGTATTGGGCTTCTTCTTTTTTTCCAAAATGTATATTTTTGACATCAGAAACTAATTAATAAAGATATAGTCTGTTGTTAATCCTGGAAGTTGACATACAAAATTAATGTCTGACGTTATTTCTTTGAAAACCCTGCATGTTTTTTTTTTGCTGTGAAATATGTCTCTAAACGTCAAAAACTGGATCTCTTGAATTTACAACATTTAATGCCTAGAAGGTACATTTTAGAACAAGAAATTAATTTTTTTTAAATATTTCTTTTGCAGGTATTCCAAAGATTTCATGAAGACGCTGCTCCCCTGCGTCTGAGTGACGTTGAAAAGCCTTCTCGAGAAGAGGAGGGTCAGGTCGATGCCCCGCCCACCCCTGGAGTGGAGGAACCTCCTCAGCCTATCGGCACCGCTGGAGAGGGTTTCGAGGTTTGTCACTTACTGGATTATGCCTCCACTATAACTCATACTCCTTTGCTCCACTAAAAAACTGACCTGGATTGTATAGTGTCGACTCCTAGTCCTACTCTTCGAAAAAATTTCCTGACGTATTGTCTCTTGGCACTGGTTAGGAAATTAAACAAACAATGAAGCGGGCTATGAGAGGCAGAAATGTTCACAGCAAACGCAATAGAGCTCCAGGATATACATCGAAATTGCCATTCTTTCTCACACTTGTTGTTAGTTAGGATACCTATCTGCTTGGGATATCAGAAGTATCCCCTGATGATGTCGGATCACGCAGAACATTTCAAGTGCCTAGTTAGTGTAACGTGTCGTTGACGGAATATCCTTGAGAAATCGTAGCCCTCGGTGAGAGGTCCCCTGTATAAATAATTTTTAACGGATTAGGTAATTGGAACGGCGCCTGCGAGTCACAAGTTCCGGCTGGGGATGTCTTCGCACGACGCGCTGTTCCTCAAGACAGTACGGAAGGAGTTGGGTCTCCTGCGCAACGCTTTGCCTCCTGGCATTTGGGTCAAGGGATACGAAGACCGTATGGTAAGATACTTGAATGGTTATAAACGTGGCACCAGGGTGGGCAATCCTTCAGAGAGATGATTGAGGTTCTTGCTCTGTTCAAAGTCTTCAAATATATAAACCACTTGTTCCGGCTTTCTCCTTTTTGTTCGAAAACTTCTATTATTTTCATATCGAAGCTGTGGTAATTTTTTCGCTGTTTTTCAGGATTTATATTCAATAATGATTCGCGGGCCCGAAAAGACCCCCTACGAAGACGGCTTATTCCTCTTCGACGCGCAGTTGCCGCGCGACTACCCAGGGGGACCCCCCATCTTCTACTATCACTCGTACTGTTCAGACCGACTTAATCCCAACCTGTATGAGGATGGGAAAGTGTGTGTGTCGTTGTTGGGTACCTGGAAGGGCAGGGGCTCGGAGATGTGGACCTCAAACTCGACCATGCTACAGGTTATCGTTTCCATTCAAGGTACGTACTATTACGAAACCTCCTGTTGCAAATTTAATCCCCTAAAAGGAGGGTTCTCTTCTTTATCGTCACCACTTTGCAGTTTTTCCTTTACAGAAATTTTTAATGTACTTCTTGTGGTGGAAAGTCATCTTTAATTTATTTCGAATGCTTCAAGCATATGCACTTTGTGTGTTGACAGTTCAGAAAACAAAAACATCCTTTTTAACTGTATTATACGGTTTGAACATAAGAAATATCATAAAAACTGTCGAATCTTGATGAAGATTCAAAGAAAATTCTGCTTTAATTCATTTATTTTGCTCTATTTCTCAGGCCTAATACTTGTAAAGGAGCCATACTACAACGAAGCAGGCTATGAGAAGCAGAAGGGTTCACAGCAAGGGCATGAGAACTCCAGGATGTACAACGAAATGGCCATTCTGAAGCTAGTGCAATCGATGACAAAGCTCTCTCAGTTCCCGCACCCCGACTTCCAGAAGGAAATCAAACAGCACTTTACTCAAAACGCAGAAAAGTAAGTTGCATAAAGCTTTTCAAATGTAAATATCCATGTACTTACCTATGAAAATTGCTACTTGATGATTTAATCTTAAAATGAGGTGACCAAGTTTCGGTAGCTAACATAATATGTCGTGAAATAGTATCCAACAGCTTCCTTGGAAAGTTGTCGAACCCGGACCTCTCAGGACACAACGCGGACCCCTTGACCGCTCGGCCACTGAGAGGCACAAGATAACGAGAAAGAAATAAACAACTGGTTTTGAATATTCACAGTTAAGGCTGAATTTCACCACTTTCCAATAGTGTCTTTTAACGAGAGAATTTAACGAACGGAACCACGTTATCGTATGTTTACCTTACGACAAATGCCTTGCGCTTGCACTTGTTTCTCTTCGAACGCGCTTGTCGTAAGCTAAACATACGATAACGCAAATCGGTTCGTTAAATCCTCTCGTTAAAGACACTATCGGAAGGTGGTGAAATTCAGCCTAAGGCTGTATATACATTCTCGACGAACTCCACCCAAACCACTGTGCGAAAGTAAATATTCGACAAAACTAATGTTTACATATTAGTGCTGCCGGAAACTGGTAATTGCAATATCGTATTGGTTGTGTCTACTCTAAAAGCTAAACATAGTGTGCTATTTGAACGCGAAACGAACGAGTGAAAGTAGGACACTATATTTAGCTTTTACAGGAGAAAAAGTAGAGATATGGTGTTGCAATTACCCACTTCCGTAAGTTCAATAAAAATTGTCAACATGTAACATGGTGGCGGTAAATATTACAAACATTTATCAAGCTTTTCTTCTAAATGTGACGATAAAATCATACATTTTTTGGTCCGAAACGTTACAAAAAAATATTCCGCGTGCGGTAGTGTTGTGTTTTCGCGATCTGTCAAAAAAAATGTGGACTGGTAGTTGACTGTTTAAAACCGCTCCTGTGGGCTTATTACTCCATTTCATGCAAAAATACAACACTACCTCACGGCAAAGAGTCTCAGGTTTTCATCCCCCTATCAACACTTTTCACTTGCCCTGTAACTTCGGAGTAGGGCTTGAAGTACGTAGCATTGCGAACCAAGTACGTGTAGTCGACCTTAACACAGTTTATTAATTTCAATTTGCTTTTCTCTTTTCCAGGCTGATAAAGCGTGTGGAGAAATGGCTCGACATTTCCGAGAGGTACAACGAAGATATGCCACAGTCGTCAGGAGTAAACTCCCCGGAGACAGATGTGAGCGCCCGCATCCAGCAGTGGCAACTGAGTGAAATTAACACGGCGTCCACCGCGGACCAGCCTGATTTCCCGCTCCTGCCAGCGTCCCGTGGGTTCTGCATCACCATGAGGAAGACTCTGCAGAGTTTCCGGGCCGCCGCCACCGGTTGCTAATTCCTGCCCAAGCCCTAACTTTCCCCTTAAATACATCCCTGTCCGCTCAAGTGAACATTCAAGGGGAAAATGCAAATTGTTTATTTCCATCCTTTTTTGCTTGAAGATGCTCCCTGTCCCCTTAACGCTTGGCACTTGGTTGGACGTGGAGGACTCGCATCATTCGCGCCTATAGGCACCTTTTTCAACATTCAAGTAGGTAGTTGTATACCCATTTTTCTCGCATTACTGAAAAAAAACGTTTTTCTTTTTTGTGCTGGGAGTGCATGAAACATCTTGTTTTTCATTGATGTTCATTGATCATTGATCATTGATTTTTCATTTGCGTTGTATTCCACAAGTACTTATACTTTTTACGTTAGAGGCGGTCATGGTCGTTGAAAAATGGAAATGCAACCACCCGACTGTTGAGTATTCTTACTTTCCCTATCATCTTTCGATCTGTTGGGCGTGTTGTACACCGATTAAACCTTTCAATGTGCGAGTTCTCTGCTGGATGTTAATAGCGGTGTTGACAGCTACCACGCAACCCCTGAAGCCTGAAATCCTATTTATTTTATTTCCTACTAAATTTTGAAGTTCTCTTTCGTTGTATATATGACTTTTTTGTTTTATTTTGTTCCTGAACGAATGTTTTGTTTTGTTTTGTACAGCTCTTGCATTTCGATTTACTAAGCTGAGCTTGTAAGATGAGACTCTGAGTAGAGGAACGTGACACAAGTGTGGTAGTGTTGTGCATAATATGCAGTTGTAGGATTATGTGCTCTACACATAAGTAGTTCAGATGTTCTCCCAGAAAATATAAACAGGTACCTTGTTAGTACGCAGTTCCCTACTGTTTTTCGCTGTTTTGTTTCTCAAAATACGAAAACCCTACCTTATTTGACGTAGTACCTAAATATCTCAGAATCTCATCCACTTCTTGGGTGACATTATGTAGGCTCTAGCCTTAGGCTTTAGTTTAATCATTGTTGTATGATTTTGTGAATGTAACTGTAAAATTTTGTAAACTTCTTTTGGTTGAAATTTTGAAAAAAGCGTATTATGTAGGAAAACTTTTAGTATGTTTTCGTTCATTTTAGGATCGTACCGAGTTAAGTGTTAGAGGTTATGAATGATTTTGCAGGGGTGATCGTGATTCACCACCCCTATTCAATAACGAATGTGGCAACCTTTCCCTGTTCACTGTTTAAGGGTGCGTCCCACCATGCCCAGTTAAAATTTAACTGGAGATTTACCATGTTAAATTTAACTAAAAAGTTAAATTTAACATGGTAAACATAGGACAAAATCTCCATTTTAATTTTAACTGGGAATGGTGGGACGCACCCTGAGTAGCTCATTTGTCTTGGTATATACGCAGTCGTTAGTTAAAATACGTGTCTCACTAGAAAGTACCTGCACGCCCACCATAGCTTGAGCAGCACCATAGTTTAGAAAGAAAGCTTGTAAATCGTTTGAAAGTTTAGAAAGTTGGGTGTACCTATGAAGTCAACTCCATCAACACTTAGAGCTCAAGTACTTTGATTGGTCCGAGTGATTTGACGTTATCGGGAGACCACGAGCAACTACTAAAATCTTTACTTTACAGCTCATAGTAATCGGATAGGCTCTCTATTGTTGACTGGTATTAATTTTTGAACTACGGTCTTGCTCAAGCTTTTCCAATGTAACCCTGTTAGACTCGTTACAAGCCGAACCTCGTTCAGTACGTGGTGGTTTACTATGTCAAAAGCGACTATGGAAGGCCACTTTTGACACTAAATACCTGTTTTTGTCACAAAGTTGATGTTCAAATATCTTACGCGTAATGCCCACTGAACGGGATTAGGTTTTCTTGCATCTACCTAAAAAGTCGTACCTACTTAAGTTCTGCAGTGGTATAATACCTAGATGGCATTAGTGGTGCTATGTGTTACTGAAATTAGGTGCACAAAATGATCTTCCCATTAACATGAATTTCAATTTCAGGTGGTCATCTAAAAATAGAGCTTTGCCACTTTGTAGCGTACCTCTTTACCTGTCTCTTTCCTGGTTAAGTAGATACTTACTTACCTATCTTATTTTACTTGCCTTCAAACGCATGTAATCAAGTTCCATTGTAGGTTGGCAGATCAGAATTTTCGCAGTTGTATCCTCGCTTTCTGAATGACATGTTTTAAAGACAATTAAAAATGATTAAAAATATCTGTAATTGTAGATATACCCCATTTCAGGTACAGGTAGTTCAACCAGGAGCTTATAATATTAATTTCGCGTATTCTAGATGCAGAGCGAACAGACTCGGATCATGGTATGGTTCCAACAGCGTTGGTTCAATAGGTTCATATATTTAGCACTTAGGTTCAATTAAGCGCTGATGAGGCAAACGTTTTAGCTCTCAGCAATAATATCCAGACATTGAGGCGGTACCGGGTACACTACGGTTTGACAGTCTGAATATCTTGTAATGTTACCTTATCATTAAAAAAATTGAAAAAGGCTAGGAGGCAGAAATTTTAAGGATTTTATAAAACTTTAGGAAACGAAAGAAGTAGTTTGAAAAGTAACGGCAAGATTGCGGAGGTCTCGATTCAAATTTTTCGCGCCAAACCAGTTCTCTCTCAGATTTTATTTACATGTTTAGCTTATAGCATGAAATTAATTCGGTGTGAGTGTTTATTTTGAAGAACACCGTCCAATCTGACGAAAAGAAAAGAAAGCCAATATGGCGAGAGCTTGGGACTGTTGACACATTCTCAATATTTAGTTTCACTGTTTTCAGTTATTTTTAAACATTTTTGTTTCGCTTTTACTGTTAATATTCCTCAATTAGTGCTTTATATGTGTGTGTTGTTACAAAATAGCCATTTGGATAATCAGCGTTAAAGAACTTCGGTAAGTTTCGCATGGTATCATTCACTGTGGATTTCTTTTCACGCTGGTTTATAATCTTAACTTCGGCGCCAGCTATGTCTGCTCTGGGCAATTAATAAAATTATTAACGTTGTATTTTTAGGAGATTCTTTTTAAATTTAGTACTTATGACAAAAAACTATATTTCAGTTTCTGCCTGGAGCCATCTTTTGTGTTACCTTGAACAGTTTTTACTTATACTCATTTAAAATTCATTCTGTCAATACTAGCTGCTTCTCTAACCTTTTGTACGAAAGGAAACTACAGCTTGCCCTATGAAGAGCGATTATTCAAAACAATTTTATTACATTTTTCAATGCCAACTGTTGCCCTGTTGCCCTGAACCATAATGCCAATAATGCCTACCTAAACTATAAGTTTAGTAGCCGGGTTCAGATTTAACTATCGAGTGGTTTTTGTCTAAAAAAAAGTCTTTGATTCCTATATTTAAATTTTTAATGTTAAAACGTCAATTATGATTCAGAGCAATAATTATCTGTTTCCATGGAGTGGTCAGTCAGAACCATTCTGTTGACCATTGTGATTAAAATACCCTTAGTTTGATTTGGGTGGTGACAGAAAATTAAGCCAGCGTAACTGCATAGTTATTGGTAGTAGGCAGGTAGCTAGCGCTCCTATCTTGACTGGGGTACCGTACCTAAAATTGTGATTACCTACCTACAATCTCTACTTAGGTTTAGGTATGAGTCTCATGTTTGCTAGGAAACACATAGCAACGACATGGCTATATTTGTATATGTATCCACCTAAAAATTTAATTTCTTGAATTTCCAAAGCCTGCTGTGGCGGCTTGACCGTCAAAGGAAAGTGGTTTTGTTTGGTCTGGCCGGTGAGTGTAGGGTTGGCCGTAACGGTAAATTTTGGTCTATTGTGAACTGGACACGACATTGACATGACAACCGTATAAGCAAATGGCCATGAGGACGTTTTCCCGAAAATGCTTCAGTGTGTTCGATATACCTGAGGTACATTTTCTTTGGAACACACGAGGATTTATGACCCCGCAAGATGAGTATAGCTGCGCGTGGTGTGTGCGCGGGCCGGAGCGTTTTGTTAGGGTGTTGTAGCCGGAATGCGGGCCCGTCAAAGACCCAGCTTTGTCCCTTTTAACACACCGACTTGTTTTTGTGGGCTGGGTTCGCTCCGGCAACTGGTGCGGCATTTTTTCGGTGAAGAAACCCCACTGTCTGTGCATCTGTCAAAAGTTCATGCAGTCTGACAACTGAACATGAAACACGAAGTAATGTTCGACTGCGGCGTTAATTTTCTAGCCTTCATAGGTGTAGAGATGTAATGGTACACCTCAGCGTGAGGCCAAGGTTCAAGGAAAAGTTTAGCCTTGATCCCTTAGGTAGGAAGACATCAATGTGTATTCCGAGCTGCGGTATATGCCGTCAAAGCTTGTACTAAGAAGAATATCCAGAATTGGCTTGGGCCACTCTTGGATGCTGCTGGATGATGCCTTTGAATAGGTGCAATAGTCGGGCCATCGGTTTATAGGGCCAAGGGAACATTCTGTCATTGGCCAACCAGTGTGCTGACAACATTTACCCGAATGTTTTCTGTAAGCTAAACAAGGTTGCTAGGTAAATAAAGTCGGAATCTTATTTCTCTAGCAACGCATAACAATCTTGTTTAACTTACTGGATAACAATCGGGTACGTTCCATTCCGAAATTAGCTAAATCCAGCCTTAAAGGCTGACAGAAATGTTTATGGTACTGATGGACTTCACTACTATACCTACGTGACATTCAACATGTACGAGTATATCATCGTTGTGAAGGGTTTTTTAGGTAATTGTGATAGGGGTTCAGAGATATCACATCGCGAAAGAGTAGCCGGGTGATTGACAGCTGAGGTTTTTATCACTAGTATACATCTTCTACTCGGCGGCGGCTGTGCAGGCGGTGAGGCTCTTTGAGACATAGACCTACCGCAGCAATGCGCGTGCGTAAAAACATAATTGCTCACAAATACTGAGATAACACCAATACTGGCCGTGCTCTCGACAGTACCTACGTATAATCAAAGCTCGTTCCTCTTGAGTGATCAAGTGATCAGTCTATGGCCCGTGCAGGGATGCAGGGATTGGATAGGATGTGACCAGGACTGAAAGTTCCACAACGATGTATTATAGTCCAAGTCAGGCTGGGAGCGTACCAATTAGTCATAATTTCTTGAAGATTTTCAGTTGACGAAATGCCAATCCGACCCTGAGCAGATATTTCCCTGCTCAAGAAAAAGTTTTCATCAGCCCTAGATTTGCAAGAAAGTATGGCTTATCGGTACGCTCCCAGCCTGACTTGGACTAGACTTACTTGGATAATACTCGGAACTCAAGCCTGCATGAATCTTTAATGAGGTGATTGAAAGGCTTGACAATATCCTAATTACGTACTTTTACTTGTCACACTGATAGTGACTGTACTACCTGTATTACTGAACTAATGAAATATGGCTACTGTTTGCCATGAGCCTCGCCCTGTTGCTATTTCTCAGTCGGAAGCGAACTTTCGTTGGAGGAATACAGGTATGTAGTGGGCTAGGTTAGCATTCGTTTTGATACACACTAGATAGCCTAAATGCCAGTGCTATATAATGTAACATCCCGCTCTAATTTACATCCGTTTGAGCTGATGGAAGACTCAGCGCCAATGCAAGAGAAGTGACCCCAGCCCTTTTGGGGTTTTCACGGTCATCCGTATTCCGGATTCGTATGGAGTTGAAAACTGTTCAGCTGCATGCTCTCTGTGATAATGAACCTAACCAGTTGTTCGGGCCGAGGGACCCATAAGCCAAACACTTTGTTTACAACTTGCTCACATAGTTTGAATCATGTCTGGGTACGTCGGCTTGTAGGGAGTGGATCTAGAATGGAACTAATGATAATAAGTGGTATCGAGAAGTCATTGGCTGAAAAAAGCCGTTGCACCGTTCACATGTGTGTGCGTGACGATGACGCTGATAGCGACTTTGTCACATTGACCTTTCCCTCTGTAAGGCTGACTTCCTGAAATGGATATTCCAAGACTGCAGCAATGAAGAACATGTTTAACTTATGGACCCGTTTTTCCGGGGAGGTCTATCCCGTTACGCCACTTTCAAAGTTTTAAACGGCTAGCTTTTTTGAGAAAAATTATTGTTGGGAATAAAGTTGTACCTAGTGTGGAGAATTTTTTTTTTTTCACTTTTACGCCGTTCCAGTCTCTTTTGTAGCTGACTGAATTTTACAGTTAAAACAACAGGCCTTCCGAAAGTGGGCCTTGGACCTGGGGAAAGATGCCTTAAGTCCTACAATAAGGTGTCCCATTTTTCTGTTTATCATAAAAAAATTTTGTACCCCACTTATGGCAGACTTCCTTTGCTTTATTTTTAACACAAGCCTCAAGTCTTGGAGCTCGAATTCTGATCACTTTGTTGTTAGTTACAGTTGCATCGACACATGTGTGACGGGGAGGGGGGTCGCATCCACCTCTATTTTTATCTGAAACCCCATTATAAGCTTCAGAGCGCTGTTTGTGAAAGTGGCCCGGCGCCCCACCCTACCCTAAAGGCCTCCTTTGAACTAAGGGGCGCCTCCCGTTGTCATCAAAACACACGTGCGTGTTCTCACCCCCTGCAAGACAATAAGCTGATCCGCTTATGACCGATGTCAACAGTCACCACGTGTTGAGCGGGTGTCTCATCAAGTATTTATCAGGTGTGAAATAATGATTGACAGTTTTGCGATAAGCGGAAAACTAACTCAGGAAAAAAACAGAAGCTTTATAAGATTGAAACTGAACTAGGTATAATATGTTCTGAGTTGTCATGCCGTGGAAATAGTGGGCTAAGAGGATTTATGACGTAGTGTACAAACCACCAGTCTCACTTTTGTACTTGAAAGTGACCAAGAAATACTCGAGAATTTCTTGATTTATTTTCTTTTTTTATTGATTTCGACGAAGCCAGGCGGCTGGCAGTCAGGCAGGACTCCTGACGACCGGACAGACTTGCAGGCCTCTACAAAAACAAAATGCAAGCTATAATTTGAGCCAGGTTGTAGGCTTCGCACCCGAAGATGACTCTCCTTGAACATAGGTTGAGTATAGGCGGTCGCGTACAACTAGCGCCCGGGACTAAGGCGCTGGAACTAGCCTCAGATACCTTGAGGCTATTGTCGGCGTCCCTTTGACAAGCCAGGTCCATGGCAGAAGGGCACAACTGGTCTAGCAGCCTGGCGTGCGGATACGATACGGGTGGACGAGTGTCGGCTTCCTTTGTGTTGAGTGAGAAGTGTCTTTAATGGCACAATGAGCTAACCGACACGCACACGGGTCAGGCACTGGACTCGCTACGTAAGGACTAGGTACCTAGTTGAGTACCTACATAACCATATCTATAGCTACGTGAAGAAATGGCCACCTAGCGCCGACTGTCCGGTGATGTGGAGCCACTCAGTGAAGCCTTCCCTGGTGTGCCTTCTTCTTTTCTCTTTAAGAAGTTGGACAGTCACCGAGATGGGGGAGTCACTCTTTTCTCGTTCCTCTCGCTACCTGTGCAGAAGTTATTACAAATTTGGTCTCTGGGTAAGCCCCAGGCGGCGATCAGACTCCCGGTAGCTTCGCGCTAGGAAAAATCAGTCAACTGTGCCAAAACATTACCTAAACCAGTTAAATCATTTTTGATTATTGACTGGATTGAACGTACTCTGGGAATCCTTCCTAGTACTAAAATGTTTTTCGTCATTTGAAATATCGTACTAAGTATAGCCCTGTGTGACTTAAATTTGACCTTCGATACAGTTAAGATAAAATTAGAGATGAACTTTCCCTATTTTGTCGTAAACGAGATTTTCTTTGATTTATTATTTGGGCTACTGATGCAACGTAAACTTGACCTTCGGTATAGACAAGATAAAAATTTGATAAACTACCCTGCATGCTTTGTGCATGGCGAGGGGTTAACCACTCGTTGGGAATCATTGGAAATCTTTATGAAATCTCAGAGAATCTTGGATTTTTTTTTGAGTGGTTACCCCTTCGGTGCTCATCTTTCTATGAATCTTTGGAATCTTTGGAAATCTTTATGGAATCTCAAGGAATCTCTGGAGTGGTAACCCCCTCGGTGCATGGACTCCAGGCACTGTTGGCCTATGTGTTTATGACAAAAATCCATGACTTGACAGTTTTGGGCTTGTTTACTATGGTGGGTAGAAACATTTTACGATTGGGTAACCATAACATGAAATTGTGAAGCTCTGATATCTACGATGCGGCGGCGGCGGTGCCCTGTAATGTCAATGAGGCTTCATTGATTAAGGGGATGGGTAGGAGTACTGTGCTATACGCTGGCGTGCGTCATTAGGAGACCCTAATTTAATTTTAAATGGGGCAAGGTCTTGAATTTACGAACACTGGGCTACAGTAGCTGATTATTAAATAATGAAACATGAAACGCTGAAACACTCATTTAAAAACGGCAGCAAAAATGTTTTTCTGTGTGTTTACTTTCTCGCCAAGATGTCGAGACGTAGACTAGGAAACAACAGTTATCGACCGAGAACTTGAAAGTTTGAAAATGACCTCAGATAGATGCTTCAGACTGATTGGGTCAATAAAACTATCATCTGGTGCCTATTGTGGTAAATTTTTGCAAAAAAAAAATTAAATTTGCATCTTTGTGTGTTGCCTTGTGTGCTATATTAGTCCTACAGTTGTGTGGAACTGTAAAATATCTATATACACCAAGTTCACAATCTGAAGTACGAGAAAGTCACGCGCGACCGGTGTCGGAGCTTTTATTCGACATTATGTAAAACAGCGGTACCTGTTGATCGATCTTGAACCTGAGTTCTCTTGCTTGATGGCTCAGAGCTCAGCTACTGAGCTAATCGGAACATCTACCGGTATGTCTGGAAGTTTGGAATTAGGTACTTTGACAGATTCTTGCTGGCGGCGAACAGTCTCACTCAAGGTCCTCCTCTGAGATTTCCATCTTCTTACATGCTATCAGATTTTATCTTGAGTTACCTTCCTGCTTGATTATTAGAATCGCTTGAGGGATTTTCACCTGTATATGCAGCTCTTTTCATGTTTTATGCATTTTTTACTTTCTCACCTAATGAGTAATTTTTTCAGATTTGCATATTTATGTCGGTCGCGAGCTAAAGGTACCACATTTTTCCAAGGGACATGGTGTATGGGGGAATGCAAAAATTTACCTACTGCTGTTACAAATAGAGGACGCTATACCTGACGGTGCATTTTTTGCCACCCATAAGATTAACATTGCGAGCGGCGATTCATTTTCAAGGTTTACCCTTGGTTGGAAAGACGCAAACTTTTGCCTGTACCTAGCCCTAACAATTTTATAGGGAGTGTTCGAAGCAGATTTCCCAATTTCTCACTCTCTTTTTCTCTTAACCCCTCGGCCCATGCAGACTTGCCTGGTGTTTTCTGTTACTTGGCATTAGAAAGCTAAACCAAATAATGAATTATGACAATTTTAAAGTAAAGTTTATGGTAGAGGATCTTATAATAATTGTCAGTTATTCCGCTCACTATATTTTCATCGACCTTGTTCCTTTTATCGAAATTATCGACAGTCGACACGAAATAATTTTTATCGCTCGATCCAAATGACCTAGCGGTTTCGCCTTTGATTGAGGTGTTTTCAGACCTAATTGAAATTTAATGAACTTGATATAATTAATAAAACCTGGATTCGTGCCTGACAGGGCGAGACTAAAGGTGTGAAGCGGCGGCGGCGCCTAGCGGTAGGTGGAGCCGCGCGGCCATTACTATCATATTGTATTGTTCTACTATGGGACCTCTAGTGTTTTATAGCGGCTAATTCATTTCGTAATCACCCATACCTGCCTGCGTGAGTTACCAAGGTCGAAGGTCCTTGGAATTTTTCTTGCCCCTGATAACTTCTGTTTAGGCTATTTTTTGGCATTGGTGATTGTGGTTTTGCGTGGTCCAATTTCTGCAGGGAGTTGCTCTGTTTCTCCCGTCAGCCCGTCTTAACTCATTAGTGCTCAGCTGTCCCTACAGGGACAGCCGACTTTGCCGAGAGATATCTCGGGACGTATTGCAGCTACGTCACTGATTCAAGAGCTGTAGGCAAGTGTCATGTTTTGACTCTATCGCTGCATTCCAAAAATGCATGCCCTGTTGTTTTCAGCAGTTTTATTCTGCGTTCAGTCATTCCATGTTCGGTTTTTTGCGAAAAAGGTCAAACATTGCTTCAAAGAAATGTATGTACCTTTTTTATTTGTTTACCTAGAGTATTCAATATTTTTTTCAGCATTTAAGAAGGATGTAGCTAGTAGACTTGCTTTACAGAATAAGTTTACAAGCATTAGAGCCTGAGTTATGTGAGTGAAAAGTTGGACTGTCCCTGCAGGGACAGTTGAGCACAAGTCCTGATACCGAGACAGACATAATTACTCATTGGACTTCAAGTTAAATTTGATTGTACAGGCGTTATTATACTTTCATATTATATTTTTATGTTTCTACAATTGCTTATTGTCTGATTCTCGAAAAATGCTGACTTAAACGACATCTGGGACGAAGTTAGATCTGCTGGATGATTCCCGAGATTACGTCAGAGTGTCTTGCTGGGCTTCCTAGTGAACATGAAAACGCCGAAGTGGACGTGGTTTCAGAAAAATCTGACCTAAAAGATGAAGGCGATCCTGCCCATCTGCCTCATCGTCTTATGGATGCTCCATCCCAAGTCACATGGGTGATACCAAATACCACACGCTGAAGACTACTAAGAGTCAAGGATGACATGAGCCGTTCAGTGTTGGTTACTTGGACGAAAGATCCACAAAGCTGAGTCAATCTTCCCCGAAATGATATCTCTGATGGAATTGCGAAGTGCCCCCGCAATGCATTTACTCCTGAACTACGGACTACCTGCCAAAATATCAGGTCCCATGCCGTCAACACCCACTGCAACCTTGTGGGCTGCTCCCGGAAAATCAAAGCCACGTGTTGACAGTGTAAAGCTGATCATCCATTGGGCAGAGGCTTGCCAACGCGCAGTGAAGCGGCCGAAGCGCAGCGAGGCGAAGAAACGTAAGATATCCCATTGGGCCCCTCCGTCGTACGCCGCGCCGTTTCGGCGCTTTTCGGCGCCTTGGTGCACCTCTGCCCAATGGACGGGCAGGTTAAGAAACGGACATCCTAGGTATGTCACCTGCACCTGGACTGCTTCTTCATTTCTTCACATGCAGTTTCAAAATTGGTAAAGTTGCGTTCAGAAAAGGGCGGTGGACGACGTTATTCTATAAGAAGCTGCTGTGTGACGCAAGCCATAGTTATTCTAAGGCTGCGCTAACGTCTGAGCTCCCACACTAAGAAGTCTGCCGTGACAACCACCTATACTCACCCTTCCTGCCACCTTCACCTTACGCTAACTTGGAAGGCCTATTTCCAGCTTTCTGGCACCGACTATACCTTTAGCTGTAACTATCAAAATGATAATGGATGTAGGTACATTGTGTATATTATGTATATGTACATATGTTTATGTGTAAAAACATATGTAGGTCCTAAATGTATATAGGTATACATAATTAAGCCCATAGAAATAAAAAAAGCACTAATGGTTGGCAGTGCCTATGTACTATAGGACTTGTGCTCAGCTGTTCCTACAGGACCACCCCATTATCTCGAGAACCGTGCATCCTATCAAAAAACTTATTTGAAACTTTTTTCTTAGAAAAAAATTAGCAATAACATACTTTAAGGAGAAGTCTGAAATAATTCTGAGCACTAATGAGTTAAGGCTGAATATACATTCGCTATCTTTTTACGTTCCGATTTCAAAATTTGTGAGAAAATGAGAAAACTATTGGCTATTTAAATATTCTGAAATATAATATGTCTTTTTAACGTCATTAAGACTCATGAGGTTATGTTGAGATTTCATGATCGGTTAATTTTGGACAATTTGTTTTTGTGACAAAAATCACTCAATTGTAAAATCACAACATAGCCTCATGAGAGTCATGAGTAATGACAATGGCGTAATGGAGTAATGACAATGGCAAAGACATATTATATTTTAGAATATTTAAATGTCCCATACAGTTTTCTCACAAAGTTTGAAATCGAAACGTAAAAAAATAGCGAATGTATGGTGGGCCCGTAATATGCAACTCTATTTGTGGCTGGTGACGACACACAACATTAATATTTACACCTGTGATTGTGTTTACTTTCAAATATCTATTTGGTATAGTGCATCCACTTCTGGATGTGACTGAATATCTATACTCTCTATACTTTTGGTCAAACACAGGACTTGTAATCGGAGGGTCCCGAGTTCGAATCCCGGTAGCGCAGATTTTCTGTTGGGAGCATGGATGTCTATAGTGGGTCTCAATAACATCTTTGATTATGGTAAAATATCATTATTAACCAGTGGTGTCCTGCTTTTACCGGTGGGCGCACTGGTCAGTATGGAACTGGATGTATAAGATAATCCAATAACAAACAAACTCTCATCTAATAGTGAAATGGAGTATAGTGGCAATGCGCCCTGACAACTCAACTGTTGGGTCGAAATCGAAGCTTTACGATATCAAACTCTGTAGTTGAGTCGAGTTTTTTTAGCGGGAATACCTGGTGTTAGTGTTGACATCTTTGTTTGGTTTCTTCTGAACTGGGCGTTATTGTAGTCTGTGCGACTTCCTTCCACCTGTACTCATGTGCTGCATCCGCCCCATCGCCCCATGGGAAACTTTTCTGTGTTAAATGACCCTGGTGCTGGAGATTAACCCCCCCTTCTCCTGCCCCCAAAGAAAAGGTTCAAAAAATTCCCTCAGCGAGCTATTTTTCTAAGGTTTTATTTTATTTTTTGTTCAAAAGATCGAAAACCTCATGTCACGTTCATAATTCATAATATTGCGTATATAGAAGTCTTTATATAACGACCGTTAAGGGGACCATGTAAATTTGCTCGTTATAGAGAGGTTTTAAAGTGAGTCAGGGTTTGTCAAGGGAGTAGTGGTCGTTCGTAATAGAGAGGTTTTCGTTATAGAGAGTTAATATTATGGGAAGGTAAAAGGTAATATCATTTAATTTGCCGCTACTCTGGTCTTACAGAACTGTTGTTATTGTTTCAGTGTGATATGATATTGTTGCTGACTGAATGACCGATTTGCCTCCTCCTGCCTTGGTCCTCTGCTCTTCATACAAACAAGGTAAGTAAATAAATACCCACTAATCTTATAATCTAAGGTACTAATCTAAAGCCTTCTTATACGCCGCTCCACACTATCGTGAAACACATGGCGCAGCAGTATAATTATTGGAGGAATGTTCTGAAATATAATATGTCTTTTTAAGGTCGACTACACGTACTTGGTTCGCAATGCTAAGTACTTCAAGCCCTACTCCGAAGTTACAGGGCGAGTGAAAAGTGTTTGTAATAGGGGGATGTAAACCTGAGACTCTTTCTCGTGAGGTAGTGTTGTATTTTTGCATGAAATGGAGTAATAAGCCCACAGGAGCGGTTTTAAACAGTCAACTACCAGTCCACATGTTTTTTTGACAGATCGCGAAAACACAACACTACCGCACGCGGAATTTTTTTTTTAACGTTTATTCGGACTAAAAAATGTATGATTTTATCGTCACATTTAGAAGAAAAGCTTGATAAATGTTTGTAATATTTACCGTTGCCATGTTGCATGTTGACAATTTTTATTTCAGTTATGGAAGTGGGTGATTGCAACACCATTTCTCTAATACTTTTTATCCTGTAAAAGCTAAACATAGTGTCCTACTTTCACTCGTTCGTTTCGCGTTCGAATAGCACACTATGTTTAGCTTTTAGAGTAGACGCAACCAATACGATATTGCAATTACCAGTCTCCGACAGTACTAATATGTAAACATGAGTTTTGTCGAATATTTACTTTCGCACAGTGGTTTTGGTGGAGCTCGTCAAGAATGTATATACAGCCTTAACGCCCGAAATTAGTTGGCTATGTTGTCATTTTATATTGAGAAATATTGGGCGAAAATCACAACATTGCCAATCTGTCTTACATAGGTGTACCATCGCAGATACAGTCATTCATTGTATTATTGTGGAATGCCCTAGACTTCTGCTGATCAGCCCAATGGATCACATTTCTTTGTATAGACTGCGGAAGTCTTTCTAAGGCTGGATTTCACCACTTTAACGTGAAGACTATCGTGTACACGATAGCGCTATCGTATCGGTAAAAAATGTTAACGGCTTTCACCATACGCCGTTATCGTTTCGTTAGCTTTCGAGTGGATTTTCCGTGCGTTAGCGAAAACGATAACTTTCATACCTGCGACTCATTTGGTGTAGTCTAATGTAGTCTAATCAACATTTTAACTTCTTTCTCCGAAAAAATAGGAGTTTTTTCACGTTTATTTTCACTTTTAGATTGAAATTGTTGAAATAAATTTGACGTAAACAAAGCAGGCGAATTCTATTGACACAACAAAACCTAACGAGAGGATGTCTGCTTTTTCGAATCGATAGCTATTCGAACGTTAAAAGGCACTATCGTGAGGTGGTGAAATTCAGCCTAAGGGCGGTTCCTGTGGAAAAGCTGTGAATAGTTGCAACAGAAGCGTAATAGTAAATTCCTACTGTGAAGAGTGCATGTGATTGATGCCTCCTAGCTACTACTCCAGTTATTATTGACAATTTTTATGAAGTTTCTCGTGGAGAGAGTTCTGAGTATGATTGAAAACATCGTAGCTAGCTCTTACAATTTTTAAGGTTCGGAGGAGATACAGGATCTTCGGTGTCACTAGATCGTCTGTCGACAAACCCTCCAGAAGCTGAAACCTAAAATCTTATTAGGATATACAAAATTGGATATTTGGTTGTTGTGCTTGAAGAGCGATCTGTTCCTTTCCCAATCGAAGCTTCCATCAAAGATGCTTTCCAATTTCCACCCCTATTCAGCAACATGACGGCCATCTTGGAAAATCGGGTAGGGGTGCGAGGGAGGCGCAGACTCCTCAGCGGCTGCGCACTAATGACCGACGCCGATCAACCCCCGTGCACCCCAATAGCTTTCTTATACCCTTTATAGTGCCACTCATACATGTTATTTTGACGTGCAGTCTCAAATTTCATACGCGTATTGTTCTCAAAACAAAAAACCTTTACAAGACTCATCCTCTGTATTTTGGTTTTATTGGCGCAGTACAATAGAGCTGTCAATTTTATTTAGGTTTTTTTTTTCGGAGCAATAACAATTTTTTTGCGGTTGATAGGAGGTTTTGTGTATACGGCAACGGAGGTTGCGCAAGTATGGTCCAGGTAGGTACGGTTGCTTGGATTTTGAGTGGTCTTTTGAAATTTTTGGGATGTGAAATGTAGTAGGGAGAAAGAGAAACTCCTAATTTTCACTTTTATAAACTCAAGATATTCATAAATAAGTCGTTTGTTTATATTTTTTCCGACAATTTTTTGAGGAAACTATGTGTTGTGATTTTACGATCGAGTAATTTTGGACAATTGTTTTATCACACGATCGTGTGATATTATATTCCAGAATATTTAAATATTCAACAGCGTCCTCAAAAAGGTGTTGGAAGAAACGTAGTAGCATGCAAACGTACATTCTTAAAGTTGGGAATCAACAATCGAATTATTTCGAATATTGTGACGTCTGGGAAAGTCAGAGTTAATAATTCAATTAATTATTAAATCCCATCATATTGAACTATTTTATGATCTAACATGGTAATAGGCAATTTAAATATAATGCTCCTCAGCGTCATCCACTGGCTTTAGATCGTCCCCGAAATTTTGAAATTTCAAATGGGGAAATGGGGCTCTTGCTTTTTAGCGAATTTGGGGTGTCTCTTTAACAAAGTCTCTATACGAAGTAAACTTTTTCGACTCAGTGGATGCCCAGGATCAAGGGAAACACCTAAAATCTCGATGTTGAAATTTTGCTAGCGAGAAAGTAAAAAATTCTCTCCAATTGGTTATGATTTATGATATATCATTTGGTTGTGAGCATACGTCTTCACGCTATTAAAATTGGAGTGTTTTTCCTATGTTTTTGAATGAGAAAGTGAAAGAAACCAATGAGAACTAAGTATACCGCGATTATTTCGGAAGACTGGTCATGCAGAAATCATAGGTGACCAATAAGGATCCAACAAGGTGTTAACCACTCCAGGAATCTCGTTGGGAATCTCATGAAATCATTGGAAATCTTTATGAAATCTCAGGGAATATTGGAAGTTTCTGGAGTGGTTAACCCTTCAGGGTGCATCTTTCCACGAATCTCCTTGAGAATCTCAGGAAATCTTTATGCAATCTCTGGAGTGGTTACCCCCTCGGAATCCAATGACCAATCGAATGAATGATCCAATCGAGGTTGGGTAGTCTGTATTATAAAGGACTTCTAAGCGCTGTTGTAGAAACCTAAATTCATTTTAAAGGTCATCGCCCTTGGTAGATATGACAAGGTTTGCACATTTTGATTTGATTGAAAAATATTTTACATGCCTTACAGTTATGCAACCAATGGCGAGAGGCTATTTGAAGGGAAAACTGTCTGGTCAGCTGACAAAAACTTTATCCAGAACGTAGCAGCGTGTAATTTAGCTATCAGAGAAAGTGGCATGAAAAAAATACAAGAAAAATTGTATAAAAAAATTACGAGCGTGCACTGAAATTTTGATTTTTTTTTTTGATATGCCCCTGAAATATTTTGAGACATTACTCAGCTATCAAATCAAAGTTAACAACTAGGGGTTCATTTAAAATTGAGCACTCTATCCAGTTTTTCTTTTTCACATTTTAAGAAAACTAGCGTAACTTTACTTGATAGATAATTATGATATTCTTTTGAATAAGTTAGGATCCAGCGTTTTATTCACACAGAAGAAATGAGGGAAAATCACTCGACCGACAGTTAACTTAGTAACTACCTAGTTGAAAAAGGTACATTTCTTAACACAAAATATCAGATAGTTTCCTAGAAAAGACGTCATTAAAAAACATTCCGGTTTTGCTATTCGTTTACGTTTTTTCCGACCATTTTTTGAGGACACTGTTCGATATTTATTTATTCCGAAATATAAAGTTATGTCTTGTTGTCGGTTGTCGGTAGATTTTGGACAAAATTTTTGTAGTCAAAAATCACTCAATCGTAAAATCAACGTATCCAGTTTATTTCAGACGTTAGAAGGACATATTATACTTCAGAACATTTAAATATCCAAGAGTTCCTCAAAAATTGGTCGGGAAAATGTAAACAAATAGCAACTTGGCACATTATCCGATGATTTCTAGCAGCCAGGTATAAGATCTTCGTAGCTTTTTCACATTTTCCAGATGATAATCTCTATAACCAAGGGGTCAGTAACGCTCAAAGAAGATTTCAGTCTGATTATCAGTTGTCATTCACATTGTTTTAAAAAAATTAGCAAACAAACAAGCGAATAAAATGCGATCGTGGTAACAAAACATGTCTGGATAAATCATTTAGGGTGCGTCCCACCATGCCCAGTTAAAATTAAACTGGAGATTTTGTCCTATGTTTACCATGTTTAACTTTTAAGTTAAATTTAACATGGTAAATCTCCAGTTTAATTTTAACTGGGCACCCTTAGTTCATTTTTTGGTTGGTTTATAGAAATCACTCGATTGACTATTAAAATACTTTTTGGTTTTGGAGGGGTATGTGTGTTGAAGCAAAACTTTATCTACCGTTTCACGGGATCGAAAAGTCATCGAGACAGAGAAAACATTATTTTGCCGTTACCCTCACTACCGAAGCTAAAATTTAAAATTTGCTCTGTGGCATTTGTTGAAGTATTCCCAAGTTACTCTTGAAAGATTTGAAAATATTATTTAGCAAGCAACAAACGAGGTAAATACGTTACTTCTCCATTTGAGATTTGTATATTTCTAAAATTTAAAAAAATTCCAGCGTCTCAAAAAATATCACAGAGAAAATTTTCGATTTTTGCTCTTGTAGTAAGAGAAATGGCAAAAAAGTTGTTTCCCTGGCGACTTTCAAACCCCCTTAATTTCCAGTCATTTCTACGATTACTGACTCCCCCTAAGTATTTATTTAATCACTTCGATACCGATCAATAACACTGAACCCTACAAATAATTTGTAGAATCATTAGAGGGCTCTCCCCCACCCCGGTCCAATTATTCGGGCTTGAGGTTCAGTCCCCATCGATGAGATGAAAGCCTACTCTGCCATTGGTTCATCCCAACCCTCTCAACTCGGATTCTGCTCTGTGATTGGTCCAAAACTCGAACCCTCTCTTTCGCCCCTTCGTCTCCCGTCCCTTTTTATTTTCTTTTTATTTCTTTTTCATTTTATATTTTTCCTCGGGCGATTTAATGGTTTCGTCTCAAGCCCCGTCGAGTGGGTTGTTCATGAGATCGTTATACTGGCTCTTTTATTTTTTATAAAAAAAAAACTTACTCGCTCGTCTTGTTGGAAAGAAGTAATCCTTTCCCCAGAAAGCCAGGGTAGTTGTTTTTTAAAGAATCGCTTGGCCTATTGCATTTGGACTATAGGAAACAAACTATCTAGATTGTCACTGAAATAAAGTCGGTACTGATTATGTCTGCCACTCATATAAGATTAACATTGCGAGGGGTGAATTATTTTTACATTTTTTCCCTTGTTTGAAAAGACTATCCCCCAAATGTAGCCTCTGTAATGTTCTAGGGCAGATCGAGACCATCCCCCAATTTCCCTGTAGTTTTCGAGGTCTCCCACTTTCCTCCATTCAAAGTTAGGTTATACCGTGTTGCCATGCCATACAGAATTGCTGAATTCGAAAGAAAAACCACCGAGAAATCAGAAAATCGGTCTCAGTACGCCCCTGGAACACTACTAAGGCTACTTCGAGGCGAAATTCAAAGTTTCTGCAGATACGTACGAGACTGCATCAGCCGAAGCAGGGCTTGCTTGATGAGAAGGATAGAAGACAGACTGCTCAGGCTTTTGTAACTCTCTTATACGTACTTTCATATTTTTTATAAAAGAAAATAGTGACGGAGTTGTTCTTGTACTGTTTACGATAGTTTAAACAGAAGTCTCAGAAGGAACCGGTCTACAGAAGAATTTAAACTTTTTTGTATTTTGACCACGAGAGCGTCAGCATGAAATGCCTTACAAAACACAGAGCTCTTCTAACGAATTTATAATTCCATAAATGGTTTGCTACTCGAGGAGCAGAAAACTTGTGGAGGGTCTGTGAAATATCCGGTTCTTATTATCTAGCAATTATAACTGCGTACAATGGAGAGGAATAAATGAGAATAAGGATGATGGCGTACTGGAGGCTCTCCAGCGAGCTGGAAGCCCTTTTGTTTATTTCTCCCTCCATTCTTCATAATTCCTCATGCTCCAGTGCAACCTTCCCTCCCAATCATATTTCCAGGGCCGAATCAAACCACTTCAGTTTCAAAGCAAAACTTCAGAATTTCCTATAAACTTTACCTCAATTCACTGTGCTACGGCATCATCAAGGGGGTAACCACTCCAGAGATTCCATAAAGATTTCCAAAGATTCCCAACGATATTCATAGAAAGATGAACCCCGAAGTGGTAACCACTCCAAAAATTTCCAAGATTACCTGAGATTTCACGAAGATTTCCAATGATTCCCAACAAGTGGTTAAGAAGTAATGATGTTTTCGTTAGACAAAAATCAAAACTGGTTGTTTTATTTTTTATTGATGAAACTTCTTGTCATTGGCGGCGGAAGGGGGATGCAGGGGGGTTTAATGCACCCCCCATGAGTTGACTGTGCACCCCCCAGAAAGTTAAAAAAAAGTAACTATAAAAAAGTCTTCATAACGATATAGGAGTAAATTTACCATAAGGCAATAGGAAAAAATATTCAACCCTCTCCCAAAAAAAAAATCGAAAGGGCACATGCACCCCCCAGGAAAGTGGTCTTCCGCCGCCAATGCTTCTTGTATATTTTATTGTCCTACCTTTAAAAAAAGAGCTATATTTTTATAAAGAATAAAAGAGGTCGAAAAGACCACAGAAATCGGAACATTGTGTGAACAAAGCGAGGTTGCTCATTTTATGTTAGAACGATGAGTGTGTTGTTATGTCTCAAGTATGTCTAAGTTCCACGATGTTGCCGTCAAGTTTATGAGTACAGTGTATGACGGGCTTCAGCTACAATGTTATAGCAGTTCTCGTTCTAGCCGCGTTACCTTCCGTCAATTTATTAAATCTTCACCTATTCTGATATCACTTACCTACAATGTAGAAGGTGGGAAAGGTGCTCTGTTCCTAGATTAAATCCTGACGCAATAGGAAGTTTTTCTGTCGTTATATTTGGTCTGTTACGGATCTGTTAACGCCAAGTTAACGACTTCGATAGCAACGAAGTGGTGTAGTTTTAACCATGTTTAGCATTAGGAGCTTAACGCCCGAGATAGCGACCAAGATCCATAATAGAGCTGCTGAAAAATAAAAATGAGTTTTTTTTTTTTGTTCCAGGGGTTGTGCAATGAGTAGGTGGAGCAGCCGTGTTCCGGGCAAGGGGCATCATGAGTCACCAGTCAGGCCGGTTCCAGCGCGGTGACTTCGACCGAAACTCTCCCCGGCCTCCTGTGCCTGGCGAAGAAACCGTATATCCGTACAAGTACTGCCAAGAAGCAGGTACTGAACTCAACTCTAAAAATCTGTTCCAAAGATTTCCTAAATTCAGCTTTCTTATAGGTACTGTGTACAGTACCAGTACTATCAAGAATCAGACACAGTTAGCTTTCTTATACTCTTCTGTAAACTGTATACCTAGAACTATACTGTAAGCACAAGTAATGTAAGTATGTACTGTCAAGAAGTGCCAAGAATCAGTACAGGTTTAAACATAGCCTACATGTTGAATTATCCGTATTACACAAGTATTATTGCATATTTGGGATATCAGAACGTAGCCGAGAACAAATTAGAAGTCCGAATTAGGTTATGAAATGAACCTACGGCACATCTGGAAAGATGTCTTCAAATCTGTGTGTAGCGTATTTTTCTTTCAACGAAAATGGAGAGGGAACTGAAATGCTGGGCTGGGCTCCCCTCTCTTGTCTTATATTTCAGTTCCTTTTGTTTTTTTTACTCCGCGTGTTATTATATTTCCATTTTTGGTCCATTAGTCCATGCACCGTTGGGATATGAACCTGAAGGCCGCTGCGTGGGTAGCTACCATGAAGGGACCCGCTCTCCCCCCGCCTGCCTACTTTGGGCGCGCAACCTGCACTGCCTTTTGGCTGACACCGAGGGCGTCGAACTCTTCCGAATGTAAGTACAAGAACTACGAAAACTTTTTCCATTCTACGGTCGCACATAAGATTAACATTGGAGGCGGCGCCGGCGAGTTGTTTTTAATTTTTTTCCCGTGGATGGAAAGACCCAAAATTTTGCTTAGACGTTGCCTAAACAATTTTCGTGCAATTCACCTACTCATATTCTCCATTTTCCCGCTAGTTGTTGAAATCTCCCCCTTGTAAAATTGAGTGTACACTTATGGTGCGTCCCACCGTAGTCGGTTAAGAGAAAATCGCCGAGTTTCTCGGAAATATAACGTGGTAAGCATGGAAGAAAATCTCCAGTGTTGTCTTAACTGGGTATGGTGGGAGGTGCCCTTAGTATCCTTGAGAAATAACATTGTTTAAATCGTGATGGATTCCTTCGTCACAGAACCTCCCGCTCCCGCTCTTTCTTCATGCAAGTTTTTGTTTTGTTTTGTTGGATATTTATTTGTTCTGAATTATATAGTGCGTTTCCGATTAAAAAAAAATAAATTGTTTAAATCGTTAGGCGTTTATTCGCCAACACCACATTCCCATTTAGACTTGGAAAAGTGCTGGAACCATAGCAGCCTGTCAGCTGAAAATAAAGTTGCTACTTTGTCAGTTAGTCCTCAAAATTGATTTTCCCCCGTCCATTAAAAGCGAACGGCGAACTGTTGCTTGTTTTCCCATTTACGCATTTCCCTGTCATCAGTTAGGAAAGCACGCGAGGTATCGTGACCTCACTTAGTGGCTCACTCAATCACTCACTCACTCACTAAGTGACAGGAGTGCCCCACTCTGTCCATTTGCCCCCTTCTTCCCTGTAATTTGCCCTCCGCTCCCTTGTTATTTAGCCGTGCGTGTTTTGTCTTTCTGCTACCTTTTGTTGTCCTTTTTCCACCTTTTATTTTTATAAATGTCTTATTTCATCCCCTTTTTGTTATTTTATGGTCTAATGCAGATCGATTTTGGCTTCTCTCATGCGTTCGAAATGCGTCCATACGACCTACAAACGTCTTGTTTTTGTTCGTTACGGCTGTGACTGGATGGAGCTTTGATTAATAGGAACCTACAGTTCTAAAATAAATAGTTAAATATTTCATTGTTAGTTATGGTGGAAATGCATTCCTCTTTCGTGGTAGGATGTTTTATGGCTAAAAAGAAACAAAAACAAAAAAAATCAGCTAATCCTCCAAATGGGTTTTTTTCGACCTTTCCGTAAAAACCTCATGCTCGCTTTTTGGAGCCAAAAAAATATCTGTTCTCTCCCATGAGAAATTGGACTAACCTCCAACGTTTCAGGCTGCGGAAATCAAGGTGTTCGAGACTGTATGGTTTTTGATGTTGAAGGTGTTCAAGGTTTTTGTATTTGTGCAGGTACCTGGAACAGGAGGGGCGCGCTCATGCCGATGCCCTCAACTTCTGGTTTGCCTGCGAAGGTCTTAAGAAGCAGACGGATGCTGAACGCATCAACCAGTTGGTCAAGGTTATACACAGGTATGACATTGCTTTTTTATTTGCAGTTGTAGTTTGTCATAGGTCAGGGTGTCATATTTTACTAAGAGGCGGACCTAACCTCAATTCAGTTCGCAACAGTTTGGCTCTCGTTTATAAACTTTTTCATTGTATTTGTTTATAGAAAGTTTATCACATCGACGCAGCTTGGCATCCGTGAGGATTTGCGCCGGGAGGTGACGGCGCGCATGCGCGATGGGCTCATCGATCAGGGTATCTTTGACGCAGCCCAAAATGATGTTGGTCAAAGGATCAACAACACGACGTACCCCAATTTCTTAAAGTCCGACATCTACCTCAGTTATGTCCAGCAACTACCCCAGGAATGGTTGTCAGGTGAGACATTTAAAAAAATTATTTGCCTATATTTTTATTTATTTTTTAGATATCCAAATAGGTATGAACCTTTTTTTTCACTTATTTGGGATGGTACCGGAGAACAATTTTTTTCTACGAAAAGTGGGTCTCTTTTTCAGAGCCTTTGCCTCTTTCTCAACAGTGACGTCACAACAGTTGTCAGTTACCCTTAACAACTTAACGGTGCTTTTTCATTCAGGGTCGGGATCAGGCAGCTCGAGTAGCAGCGGTGGGAGGGAGCCGTCACTGTGCGGCCCCAATGCCATGTTACCTACCCTACATGAAGACAGCGAGCTCGTCGTGGCAGCAGACCCATTGCCCCTCACACGGGACATGCTTGCTGCCACGCAAGGACGCCGCGCCTTCGACTCCCGCCCGCGCCCCGAGGCCTTTGCTGGGTACGTTTAGAAACTGTGTTGTTGGTTTCTGTTACGTGTTTTTTTAATGTTTAGCTTTTGAAATTTTGCTTTTGTAGGCCCTCTTTTTCATTTTTTTTTTGGCCTGTTCCCTTGTGCTTGTCAGACTTGTGTCTTCAGACTTCACCTATAGGTATTCCCAGTAAATACCTAATATCTGTGCAAGTTCGTTTATTCCCCCAGAAAAATGAAAGGTTATAAAGAGAAGTTGCCAAAAGTCAGAAAACATTTGGCCGAAGTGAGGCACAACTGAAGCTTGCCATCGATACAATAAAGACCTCACCTTACAAGTCTGACGATAGACCACGGTTAATTCCCAAGTTAATCGGGATGTTTGCTTTAACTTATGCGGTGGGAACGGGCCAAACTGTTTCGTTGAAGTCCTAAAGGCAATGGAATTAAATGGGGCGCGTATTTTCTGCTAAGTAGTTTTTGGCGTTCGATTTAACTCCATTCACATTACCCAGTGTAAATTTCCCGTAATTTGCTGCATTTATTCTTAGTTTCTGTCAAATTTGCAATGCATTCGTCCCGTATTGTTTTATGTTTTGTTTTATGTTATAGTTGTTTTAGTTTTCTTTTCTTTTTTGCGGGGGTGTGTAGGGTATACTTGCAGAGTGGACCCCAATCTGGCCAACCCAGGGCTTACTCATCTTACAATCCTGTATCGCGACAAGACTCGGAACTGCAGTCGCTAAGTTCGGACGCCCGCACCGACTCCGATGCTATGTCATGCACTGACTCCTCACTGTAAGTTGACTCATGCGATTAAGGTGGCGGTATATTTTCATTTCAAAGCTACCAACGTGCGGTGGGTGGGTTGTGTAATTGTTGGTGCTCAGGGCATCACCTAGCCCCAACAGTGATGGCGGTGCGGCTGTTGTGGGAAGGAAAACTGCTCTCAATATTTTCTATGATTGTGTCCTCAAAGGCTGCGTTGGATTTGAACTCAAGCGGGCAATCCCTCCAAAATGTAGTCGGTGGCGGGGGCTGACGGTGAGCGCCATACTACCACCACCTGGTATAACTTGACTAATGTTTTTTTACTTAATTTTTTCAGGGATGGAGCGTCGGTGAACCACGCCAAGCAGAACAAGCGCCATTGTCAGCGGCAATTGCGTGCCATGAAGGAAAGTGCCCACATTAACCGGGACTTACCCTACCTTCTTATACCTCGTACCCAGCGGGCCGGTGCCATGGTACGTACTCCTCCGCCGTCGCTAGGTTGTACCGTAGCCGTGCTTTAGAGAACTCGAGTCTTCCAACAGTTTAGTCATATTGTTCCAGAAGCAAAATAGGGTCTGACTTTGTGAAGAATGAAACCACCAAAAACACTGCAAATTGCTTAACCGAGATTTCGGTCAATGCATTTTTCCTTGTATTCTGGGTTCTGTATAAGAAGATTCTTTTACGGACACCACCTATATTCCAGTATTCGAAAAAGAAAATCTTCCCAATATTTCCTACAACTCCAGGCAATATTCCTCATAGCACGTGATTTCTTTCCCCCTTTAGCATTCCTCTTTAGCGCCAGAGGATTTCGCACGAGAACTTTCGAAAAGGCTGGAAGCGGTAATACGAGAGCGGGAAGCAGTAGACGCCTTGGATGCGCGGCTGAAGTCTGCCGATCACCCCCGGTCTCTGGCTGACGTCATCCGCGAGAAACTCCAAGTGGACGATGCGGACTGCGATCAGGCCATCCTGGATCAGCATGTGTCGCGGGTTTGGGCGGACAGAACACCTTGCCGCTCACCCGGCAGACCCAAATCACCAGATATGCGACGGAAAGGTGGGAAAACCCTCGTTTTATGGAATACCACAACAATAATTTCAGTTTCCAATTACAGTGGCAATTTCTGTGTCGAAGAGTGGTCAGCCGAAGTCGCAAACAGTGTGTCATACAAGTATATGAAATATGACTTTTGCTATTGCTATTGCATTCAATTTCAATTTATTTATTTACAATATTAATAATTATTCATTATCATTATTCATTCATTATTAATATTCAGTTTGTATCTTTGATTGTATTTTTATGTTATTTTAGGACCGATAAATCCTTATACTGGCCGCTACCCACCTCGCTACCCCCGGAAGGAGAAAGACCTGTTTAGCACATTTTCCTCAGACAGCGGGAATGTCCACGACTTCCCTGAAGGCCCGGAATCAAGCCGCCACTTCCCAAAGAGCAAGTCCGTCCCCGAGTGTGTTGATTCAGGTAAGGACATCCAAATACCCTTTAGCGCCAGTACAGGTTGTTGGGGGTTTTCATAACACGTGGCCATCACGGCATCCTCCGGAAAGCACTACTGCCAGTAACTCATCTCATCGACTGGCAGTTTTGTTCTGAAATATAATATCTGTTTGTATCATCAGTCGTCATAGAGACCCATTTAATTGTGACCCCTTTTTTTAGCTCAGTAATAGTGTATTTCTTTTTAGGCCATGAATCTCGAATGCGTGGTGCTCCACGTCGTGGCAGCAGCAAGAAGACGCTGGCAGAGTTGACCGACAGTGGTGTCAGCGTGGTTTCAGACTCTCCGCCCACCAACAAAGACCCCGAGTTGGTCAAGTCCTGGCTCAAGGACGCTGATCGACACCGTAGTGGAGCCAAAATGCAGCCAGCAAGGTGAGTTTGGAAGTCCCATTTTTTTCTACTTTCTCGTATCTGGGTGTATATGTGTTTGCAGATTTTGCCGTTTTAATACAAACTGCGTTGGATAGTCACGGTCAATTTTGAATTTTCAGGCATGCGCGACGTGAGAGGTCTGGATCACTGGAACGTAAACTGCAGCAGCCATTTGTGGGAGACCCGCTGATGCCTCCCCTGCCTAGCCCTCACACTGCCACCCAGCTGGAAGAAGCTAGGCGGAGGCTTATCGAAGACGACACACGGGGAAAACTGTCGACGAGGCAAAGGTAATCTAGAAAAAAGTTCAGAGCCATCTCTAGTATGGGTCGCTACTCGCTAGGGTTGCATAAAAAAGAAACAAATAAATATCTTATGTATTTGGTTCTGATATTACAATAGATTGTATTTCAGAGCAACTGCTACCTACAGAAGGTATCTATCAGAAAAAAATGTAAAGAAATTATTTCGAATAGTCGCTCTTTTGTCACATCAAGATAACCCAAATTTGGTGTTGAGTGCGAGGGGATATAAATATTTGTTTGTAATGTTCAGGTTTCCTGTCGCTGGAAAATCATCCTCTGCCATCACCATGGAACAGTCCGTGTCCAGTCAGTCGACCCTGAAGAAGACTCGGCGCAGTGACCTGGAAGCTAACCCGGAGGACTTTACCACTATTATGTACTCTTTTTGTGACGAACAGGTTCCCTACCGGACCAAGTTACTGGGTCACGCGGTCACCTTACGTCAGTTTAAAGAGATACTTCCCAAAAAAGGCAACTACAGGTAAGTTTTCTGACTTTTCTTATATCTAAAGCTAGAACTGTGCAACCCTCCAATGAAATTGAGGCAACTATTCTATTCAGTTAACAAGTGACGAATATTATATTTCTTTATTAAACTTCTGCGAAAGTTTTCGTCTTACTTCCAGTCGGCAGGTACCCGTAAAAACGGACAACTAAGAGAGTTGAATGGATTTCAGGTATTACTTCAAAATGGAATGCGATGATGAAGAAGTTCGAGTGATACAACAGGAAGTGACGGAAGATGGTGAAGTTCTGCCTTTATGGGACGGGAAAGTCATAGCGCAAGTCAAGTCTGTCGACTAGCTAGTTAGACCGTTATCACATGCAGTACCCGTTCTCTCGCCGCATTGGTTGCTGTTCATAATCACAGTTTTACTTTATGAGTACCTCTTTTTGGTGGTAATACAAGAATTGTACGAAGAGCAGTCGTGGAAATTGTTATGAGATGACTGTGTAAATTTGTATTATCTGCTAATCGTCCTTGTGACGTACTAAATGAGTCAATTTTTACTGTTTCGTACGCAGTGCTATTTTTCGCAAGTTGGCGTTAACGCTCCAAAAAGTGGTACAATGAGAAAGACTGGATTATTGGCTCGATTAGAAGGCTCGAAGCCTTAAAGCGCTTATTTTTAAACCGCCTAAATTTTTGTAATTTATTAGAAAGTGAAACAGAGGACAGTGTTCGAAATTATGGTTGGTAAATTGGACCACTAGTATCGCTGTCGATTTTGTCACGTTTTTCCATCTTCAAAAAAAAAACTTTCTTCTTTACACAATTCTACCAGTAAAGAAGAAGCAAGTTTAAAAAAAGATTGATGATACAGTAAGTTTACTATTGTCGACAAGAAACAGTTGCGTACTAAATCAAAAGAACATCACAGTTTAGCATCACTATAGGTAATAATTGTTACTTATTTGTAATTAATACAAAAAAGAGAGATTAGTATTATTTGCAAAGAACATCTACGTACTACACCAGAAGAGCGTCACTGTTTAGCTTTACTGTCAATGTTACTTATTTGAAATATTTTACGTGTGTTATTTAATTTTATTTTAACGGAAAACTTAATAAATAGGTAGTTCGTTACCTAATCAAATAGTAAATTAACTGTACAATAAAAGCTGGTCTTACAAAAATGGGAATGTTAGTTCAGACATACCTATTTGGCACGTGAAATATTTCAAATAGTAAAATTGGGCGCCATTTTTTACGAGCCATTTCCTCTTTCACGGACAAATTGATAAGTTATTTAGGTATTGAAATTAATAATTTTGGAAGGTCGTGCTTTTAGAATGAGAGAAAAATAATTTTGAAAATGTCGAATACTCGATTTCTTGTTTACGGTTAAGTTAATTTATTGTTATAGTGTAGAGCTTACAGAAATCTTTTATCGTGCATTAGTATTTTTCGATTCTTCCAACGTGAAAGCTGGTCACTCTGTCGAAAAGTTTATTTTGTAGAATTTCCTGTTGTGGTCCACAGTGAATATTTTTTACCTGAATGAGATAAACTTAGCTATGAGCAAATAGGGAGAACGATGCTGGTTGCTAAAGTAAGGTTCTGTAGTTTTACTGGAAACGGCGGGAAATCTTATTTAAAGAAACTATTCGATATATTGTGATACAACGTCGTCGTCGCCTTTAACGCGTAGTTTTCTCTCCATTACAATCTTTAAAGGATAATAAACAAAAATATAGGAAACTATAATTTTTATAGCGAAATCTATATAAATTTTTTAGTATCAACAACCAAGTGCTTTGAAGTATTTTTTGGCCTAAGATGTTAGTAAATATGTAGTTAACATGTGTATACCTAGCCATAGAAGTAACTCACGCCATTTTAACACATCGTTACAAAATTTGAAATCTTATCTGGGTAGTTTTTACAAAACAGTAGTATTTTATGTCGCCTATTATTTTCAGAAATATCCAGTGTGCTTGTCATCACTTAAATGCTATACTATGGGTCTTGTCAATTTTGTCACAGTAGTCGTCAATTATTTTTGTTGAGAAACCATGGCAAATGTTGATATTTGTAACTCCCTTTTGTTCTTCCTTTGGTTTTCTTATTGTCTTCCCTACCTCTTCCGTATGGGAAATAACTATCACGTTACTGATGGTAAAAAACAAGTGCTACCAGAGTGGTTTTTTCTGACGTAAATGTTTGGGATAACTATTCTAGTGCAAAGGTGGATGTCACTAAAACGTAAAAAAGAGTTTTTGTCATGTTTTCTGACATGTCACTTGCTTCCCAAACAAGTCAACTCAGCCTCTTTGTACTGAGTCTTATGCTTCTGGGCCCCGAATACTATCAGTTTTTTCTGAGTTGATAGACAAATATTTTCTGAGTGAAACTCAGCTGAGTGGCCTTTGAGTGATAAGTCGGAGACAAAACTTCTAAGCCCTGGAAGTCGCGATATTGTTCCCAGAAAAATTCAGTGTAGACTAGAACTAAGCATCCCTTTTTGTATTAACCGTTATATCCTTATTTATTCTTATTTATCTGTGAATTGTTCACAGAGCAACTGTAGAGGCCTATTTATTATTACCAATTTAGTTTTTGTTGGGGCGAATGGTCGGTTGGAACAAATGTTAAGGCATTTCCACATACAAGGCGGATCTCCCCGAATAAAGCAGTGTGTCTGTGAATCCCGTAAAGGCACATAACGTGGCCATGGTCTCGTTTATCAATACGACCAACGTCTTGTATGTTGAATTTCCTTATCAGCCTTATTAGATGTGCTATGGTGAAAGTGAATTATTTATCCGTTAAGATGAGTTCCTCTAAAAAGAATGTATACATTAATTAATTTTATCTGTAGCGAAATGCAGGCGTAGGCTCCTTTTTCAATCGGCCTTTGTTTATTAGGAGTGACTGCGGTTCACTTTAATTTTCTGTACAAATTAGTGTATAAGCTATCACAACTAAGTTACTATTAATTTATGGCGAAATATTGTGTTTCTGTTTGTATTATATTAATTATGTTAGGGTTTACAATGCACAGTTTTGTATTCATTTAAAAAAATTTAACAGCTAATTCCTTGATTATTTTTCCCTTCATTTAGATGTTCCTGGCGTAGGTAGGTACTTATGTATATTTTTATGTACATAGGATCTCAGTGTGGACGCTCAAAAGAGAACAAAAACTTATAATATTAGGGTGTGAGATCCCCCTTAAGGAAAAAAAAAATATATCGTTGGTCTTACAATTCTTGAAATAAAAAACTTTCACATGGATACTGAGATTCTGGCAGTGAAAAATAGTAAATAGTAAAATAATGGCGCGAAAATTTGAATTTATCGCCACTGTGTACGTGTCGAGGAATTTGAACAGTTGGTACGACTGTATACAAATAAATTTATCATTCTGAAGTCACGAAATTGTCTTTTTTGGAAATTTATGTCAAATTAGTCATGTTTTGACCTTTTTTTGCAGTCTGGAGGTTGTGTAAGTATTTCTTGCTTCTAAATAATATATGTAGGTGGATTTATAATTACAGGACTCAACTTTCCCCGCCCATTTCCTGGTTACAACTCTTCCGTTCCAGATGTAAATAACAATATTTTTTCAAATTCCGCAGGAGAAATGTTTACTTTTAATTCGTACCACATGATAAGCTTGCCAACTGACGATACCTTTAGATATGGAAAGGCTTAGGGTAACCTTTAAGTAAGCGGATTTGCAAAGATTAGTAATATTTACCCGTTGACCTCCACTCTTTCGCAATCGAGGTTGCTTGAGCCTTGCCTCGGACTCAAATCATGCCTTGGTTGTTTTTTATGTCTCTTAAAACTATAAAAATTCTGCTATCTTCGTCAGTGAAAATAAGGTGAGGTAGATAAGACACTGAACTCACACACATATCTAGCTAGTTCTAGTTTTTATAGCTTTCGTTATAACCTTTGAACTCGGTACCTGTGCTACCTGACTCCTTGGTAAAACCCAGATAGCATGGTATTCAGTCAATTTGGTCTACTTATTGTTTATTAGGAACATCTCAGCGCGTTTCCGCCTTTTAGACTCATCGCAAGCCCAATTTTCATCTGTGTACCTATGTTTTTTGGGGAATGATTTCAATGCCGTTAGTGCTTTTCAGGCAATGTTGATCGAAGCCGTGAGTGAACAGGCTGGGTTTCAGCACCATTTTCCAAAAGTGGTAGCGGAAAGTTTGGATTCGAACTTGGGACCCGCGTAGTGAGAGGCGAGAGGCTGGCACATTAACCTCTACCTAACTTAGCAAGTCTGCAGTGGCGTCATAGGGGGCTTTATCGTTATCAGATATCAGATCAGTCTTGAACAGGTTCATATACAATTTTGGTAGATTACTCTGGTATGAGCGTCATGAGGATCAAGCCGATTGGGCTCCCTCGTGACTCTTTAATGCTTTTGAGACTATTTTGTTCTTGTTCGCTTTCCTTCCTGAGGAACATCTTGGATAATAATTTGTTCTGAAACGTTTCATGAAACGTAAACAAACTACATTCTGCATGTAGTGTTTGCTTTAATGAAGGGGATTGCCACACCCCGGGATGACAGTTTAACTGTGGAGAAGGGTTTTCCGATGGAAGTTTGGCATTTGGCTTCATCCTGAAGTTCTACATTCGAGCCAGACAACTAGAATTTACCAACTTTGGTTGCAGATTCTGCTTTTTTTATAACACCTACTTTCTTTTTAATCCTGTACAGGGGTAAGCGCAGAAAAATATGTGATGAGTTTTCTACAACACGTGGCCATCCCATAAGCTGAAGCCTTGCAAAACCTTTGTAAAAGGATTACCTGTACAGGAGTGTCCAATGTACGGAGTCTTGATTGAATCGGTCTAGCTTTCGCTTTACCCACCCCCTGGGATTCTTTGCCAGTCTTAATCAGTAGCGCCCTGGTGCGGGTAATGATAACGTATTCAACTCCTTCCGAAACTTTGAAATTAGGGGTGGAATTTTTCTTAATTTTGTGTTGAACTGTTGGTAAGTTTGCCATAACTACCTGCTCTTTACAGTAGAAAAAATAATTTTGACCCAGCCCGATGATCTTTTGTATGACCCTTTGTGGTCTACAGCAACATTTCCCTCCTGAATTACAAATTTTCCCGAATCGGTATTTCGGTATTTGTTTCGCTTCAAATCCAGATTTGTTTTGGTGACTTTTCTTTTAAAGTTCCAGTTCGCAGTAGTTGAATTAATTGAATCTGTTAAAATTACTACCATATGTGTTGAACTCTGTCTAAATTGTCACTAAAAGAGGGGTCAGGCAAAAAGTTCGGTCTACAGAAATGTCCCTTCCATCTGACGAAATTACTCCCTTGAGCACGCAGGTCAAGAGCGTAAGGATCGTAAACCTTTCTTGAATCTTGACCCCTTTTTAGGGCTGTTACTCTTTTAAGTGAGATTTTTATAGCTCTTTCCCCAAGTTGTTGGCCCAAGTGAAGCTAACTTGCCTAGGCTAAGTCTGTGTGTTGGCCCTAGCCTTCATCATTGAGCTAATATTAAGACTACGACACCTATTGGTATAGGACTTATTGGCCCAACCTCAGCTAATCAAGGCCAGGGTCACGATGTGGATAGCTCTGCTGGCCCATGCTAGCTGATGCTCGCGTTCATTTGGGTCAATATTGTGGGCTTGGCAACTAGTGTAGAAAATGTGGAACCAAATAAATGTCGCACTGACCGCCGAGCGTTGGCGCTCACTTTTAAACAAAGCTTTAAGGGGCCTGTTATTACAGGCAGAAAACGTGCAGATAAACCCATAAAAGCCAAATAATTTGGTGACAAAACTTGGTTACCGATTCGGCTTGTTTTTGGAGGCTACCTTAAACAAATGCTGTGAAGGAGACTACCTAAAGTGATGTGTCTTGATACCTAAGTATAATGGGTTTTGAGTGCCTATTTTAGGTCTAATGAGCATTGTATAGTTCACGCTTATGGCCTCGGCGGTAATAAGCATCTAACAGTTAGAGCACACATGAGGGACTAGCACCTGGCAACGCCTCTACTGTAGTTTCCAGTCTGGGTCTTTGACATTGACAATACACTTTCTAAATCATAGGACTTCCACCTCCCTCTGGTACAGTGTACACTGAGTGTCGGTGAATAAGAAGCGCCACAAGGTCCATACGTGAATGCATGAGCGCAATACACTCCTGATCCAATGGCACGTCATTGTTTTGTTCCAGATGATAACTAGCAAAGGAAATGCAAGTGAACGTAGCTGGAGTTAGAAGGAACTTAAAAAACCTTGCTCATAACTATACCGATGCCCAGATCAAGGTAAACAATAGTCCAAGTCAGGCTGGGAGCATACCGATAAGTCATAATTTCTTGAAGATTTTCAGTTGACGTCGATCCGGATTTGGGTTCCATATCCTACCATACGCTAAAAATGCCAATCCGACCCTGAGCAGATATTTCCCTGCTCACGAAGAAGTTTTGATCAGCCCTAGATTTGCAAGAAATTATGACTTATCGGTATGCTCCCAGCCTGACTTGGACTTATATAATTGTCAGTGGAAAGTGTCAGAAACAATGAAAACGAAATATGTAGGTACCTATAGCTTTCGAAAAGCTCTACTGGAAAAATATTTATAAAGTGACTGGACGGGTTGTAGGTGCGAGAGGCGACGAGCAACGACCCATGGGGTCCGAGCTGCAGTCTCATGTCCGAGATTGCGGATCTCACATACAACGTGATGGCTTTTTCCGAGATCATGACCATGATCTGGAAGAGGCTAAATGATCACGGCAAGAATTGGCGTCATGTCTACAAGGCGCTAACTCTCCTTGAGTACCTCATCAAAACTGGGTCAGAAAAGGTAATGCTGAGTTTTGTTAACTGGGTTACTGCATTGATATTTTGCTAGGAAATTATTAAGGTTACATCTAGGTGTTTAACAAATGGAAAACGTTGAAAATAATGCCCCTATCGCAGTGGCAACAGAAAGAAATCATCATAAAAATCTTGAATATTCCAAATATTTCGTTCACCTGGACTTGCCAAGGTTGTATGGATTGTAACATATTTTAGAATTTTTGTTGTTGTTGCAGCCATGTATATATATATTTTTATTTCTTGCTTATAGAAGCTTGTAATGAACTTAGTGTTGGGAAGTCAAGTTGACCTCCGTCGCAAGCGCCAGAGTAGTTTTTTAAAAAATTACCTGCATTACTTACAAATTTATGCCGTTTCAGGTGCTACAGCAATGCAAAGAAAATATCTACGCCATCCAAACACTAAAGGACTTTCAGTATTACGAGGAGATGAAAGACCAGGGAGTGAACGTGAGGGAGAAGGCCAAGTTATTGGTCAACCTCCTTAAAGACGAAGAGAAGCTGAAAAACGAGAGGGCGAAGGCCCTCAAAGCCAAGGAGCGGTTCGCGCAAACTGGCAGTGGCTTCGGTAGTGATGGAGCCGTGGTGAGTTTTCTTTTCTCATCTTCTTTTCTAGTATTGCACTTTTCAGGGTAAAGAGAAGCACCAGAATGTTTTTATTTTTACACGGTTCTAAGAAAACGGTTGGTTTTTCCCCTCTGAAGTATATCGAGTACATTGTACGGCTGACACTTTTACGTAAGTCACGAAAAAGTATTCTTGTTGAACTGTTAGGAAAATATGTACCTATCTACTTTTTGCAGAGACATTTCTTCACCAATATTCCCGATCGTTCAGGAAGAATATTTTTTATGATTTCGCAAAGAATGCCAGCAGTGTGTATGACCCTTTATTTTACATCCTTAACTGACTCGATTTTTAAATTCCGAAATATTGTGAATGGTTATAGATTTGTTCAGTTTTATTGACAGCTCTAGGTGGTGGGTGATTTTATTTCGCACTCATGATGTGGATATAAAAGAGGAAACTAAACTTTTCTGAAAGTCCCGAAGCAGCAGTAAAATCAGAAAATGAAAGCTGTTCCTACACTTTTATACCAGCATCATGCATTTTGTGTCCAACACGGTTGTTAGCTTGAGCACGAGCTTTGGTGGTTTTGTTAGCGTGAATTGTGATTTTTGCGCAGGAAACACTTACTCTCTCAGCCCCCACGAGTCCGTCTGGTAGAGAAGTAAGTAGATCAAATAGGGGAAACCAAAAACTAGACTAACCATCGTCCATTATCCCCGTGCTACATACTTCTTCCAGTTTCAATCATTTTCCATCCAACTGGCATGTTTATTGGTGTAATTATTAGTATCCATTTACCCTTATCTGTCGGGTTGCAGCGGAAGTTTAAGAGGTCGTTCGTGGAGGAGCCAAAATGGAAATATAGCTCCACTTGGTTTTTCAGTTCTCAGAGGTACTTAGCATACTAACAAAGTAATCGTACTTTTCAGTTTTTTTTTTTGACTGGCAAAGTAGGTTCCTCTGTGAATGGCCTCTTTACTGTTCCTTGAAACCTGTCCTAAGAACCTTTCTGTACATTATCCTTCATGGCTTCGCTTTTTCAGCTCGGCTGTTAATATTGTAGAAAACTAAACGTTAAATCAAGAGAAAAGCCATCATAAACATTTCAGGCCTCCTGCATATTGTCAATTTCGATCCAAGTTCCATTAGAAACTGGTATTTTCTTAGCTTGTGCATGATATAGTATTCTATCATGAGAACCTCCGCTTAAAAGGGGACGAGGAAGCATAATACTGGGGATTTTTGTAATTTCTCGCACCTGGGTGGGGTTCATATTTGTTCGAGAAGTGAGTCCTTCAGTTTTTTCAAAAGCCGCTCGAAGTGACTTGAATCACAGCCCAGTGCAGCAAATGAATTCCATATACTCACCCAGTTATGTCTGCTATTTCAGTTTAGCGGAAGTTGGAGTGGTTCGCAAGAGAGGTACGGGCGTCCCGATCCTCCCAACAAGGAGATTGAAAGCGCGCGGCCGCAGACGGTGGGTGAGGAGGAGCTGCAGCTCCAGCTGGCCCTCGCCATGAGCAGAGAAGAGGCAGAGCAGGAGGAGCAGAGGCGCAAGAGTGATGACGTCAGACTTCAGCTAGCACTGTCACAGAGTCAGCATGAACTCAAGTAAGTTCTCTTCGGAAGCCTGAGTCCATTTCTTGAAGAATAATAATAGCTGAGGGTTGGGGGACAATCCCAGCAACTAGACCGTTTTCAAGAACTATCCATTGTGCTCAGCTGGCAGCACTACTAAATACCAGCTCCCCAGCCATCGAGGAAACGATGGGGACCTTCAGTTTATAGGTGGGTTCCGAACCACCACAGCCTCGATATACATTTCACTTGACATGCTGAATATATCAGAGGTGAATGCCGAGCAGAAAAACTTTTTGGTAGGATCGGGATCGAACCGGTGTGACCCGGCTCTCACTGCTCCTCAAAAATCGACCATTTAGTCCACTCGGCTACCGAGGCCGTCTTTCTTGAAGAAACTGTTGGATGCCTATTTGTTCTAAAACATAATGCGTCCTTTCGACGTCAGCTAGAGTAGCGAGTCCTCGGATATAGCGAGGAATTCTCGTTTGTTTTTTATTCCATTCATGAAACTTGAATGTAATGTAGGTCGTCCCTGTGCACTTTATTCATCATAAGAGGGAGCCTGGATTATATATCGATGATTTATGTTTTTGTAGAACAAGCTCACCACCTCCCGCTGAGAACGCAAGTCACATGCTGGACCTGCTGGACATGAACCTGGGTGCTGCTGGGGGAGGAGCTGCCGCCACCCCCGCACCCACCCCCAACGACCCATGGGGGTTGCCGAAGAGACCCCAGGTAATGTACCTATCGAAGGCTGTGGGTACAGAACTGTTTGTTTCCTTTACTTAGTAACATCATTCTGAATAAACTGTTGGATATTTTCTAGAGTATAGAATGTGTTTTTAACATCGGAAACTAGTTGAATAAGTTGAAAACGATTATCTTCGGATTGATAATTTCTGACGTTAAAATACATGTCATATTTTAGAACAACAGTTCCTGAGGAACATGTCAGTAAGGTACGGAAGCAAATAGCATCTCGTAGATATCGATCTCACTCTGTTGCATATCTGTTTTGTGAACTTTAAGTTAGGTATGTATTATGTATTGACGAAACTAGGTTTCTATGTTCTAATTAGTAAAAGTTAAGAATGTGAAATAAATCTAGCTGTATTAGTTATGAATTTTCCCCCTGGGCACCTATTTCTTGGGAAGAAGTAATTATTTTATATTTGGAAATTTTTGTTTTAACAGTCTCTTAATCTGGATGTCATGTCAACTGATTGGGTGGATCAGGTGAATAGCGCTTAGGTTACTTCGTAGTTATCTTTTGTGCAGAATAGCAGTTATATGTTTAGGTACACAGTTTGTTGTTTTATTAAAGTCATGGGCTTTGATAAAACAATGGCGTTGTCACCATCAGTGTGGAATATCTTCAGTTTTTGACTAGTTCAGTGACTGTCGCCATTCGTACCGCTATCATTTGGTCAGCTGCTCATTGTATATTGTGTTGTTGTGTCCTAGCTAAACTGGAGCTACATCTTAATCGCTAGAAGTAGCTTCGTATGTGTAAAGAGGCCTCCACAAACATGTTCTGCTGATTTGCTGAGCCCCATTGCTACTCGAATTTCCTTAGTAATGGGATCTATAACACATGTACCCACTAACTCACCATACGTTTGGTTATGTGGCCTACGTGAGGAGGCACCATAAGACAAAGTTACTGCTATCATATCTCTTTCTCAGATTCTAAGAATTAAAATTTAGATTTCAGTGTGTTCAAGGCTGGTTCGAGCGTATACATTCTAAACAACGAGCCGCTTTCTTTCTCCCGATGTCATCGAGAAATGGAAGCAAACGACATCGACTAGTTACTTCTTAACCAGTGAATTTTTATCTAGGTTATAGACCCGTGGGCCGGAGCATCAGCATCAGCAACGAATCCGCCTCCAGCGGACCCATGGGCCCCGCCTGCTGGGTCCAGACCTATCATCCACTCTGCAGGGCCCCCGCCTCAGGACGCCTGGGTCCCCGCCCGACCCCCCGCCCATTCGCCAGCTCCACCTCAAGACGCGTGGGCCCCCGTCCCTGCTGCGAGGCCACCTGTTCACTCACCTGTGCCCCCGGCGGACCCCTGGCGCCCTGCTCTTGCACCAGGTAATAAACCTCCCTATCTGTTGGTATTGTTGTTCAGAAGAAATAAATATCCAACAAAACCATCACAAGTGTATGTGATGAACCGCTCCCCTCCGAAAACTAGCGGAAATTTCTTGTTGTGTGAAACAGTTGGTGGATGACTACCCAATAGAGGAATGGTTCCACTAGCGTTTATCGCACCTTCAAACATACGATTTCGTGAAAAGTTTGTTGAACGATTTATACTTGAAAATGTTGATTTTGCAGCTGGAAGTGCGGCCGACCCTTGGTCACCTAACACAGACCACTCGCCCCTGTCACCACCTGACATCGTGGACGACTTCGATATCATCTCTAACCGGGATCGGCGAACTAATAATATCAACAACAACGGTAACAGTCTACCCTAATTGTCTGGGATTGAAATCGCTCAGAATAATGTGTCCGTGACGCAGTTGTTTCTTCTTGTTTAGCCCATAGAGTCATATTAATAAATGTTACATAACGTACCTAGGTAGAAGCAGAACGACTAGGTTCGTATTGCAAAAATCAAAATTTTTATCTTACTGGGTCTTTTCGCTGGATGAGGTGAAGTCCCTGTCCCTACTGACCTTATCTAAACTCTGTGGATTTGGCTGGCTGTGCGGCTTCATTCGCAGGTTGCGCTAAAATCTGTCATATAGGTATTTAATATAGGTATATATATATATATTTTTTTAGGGCACGGGTCCCCAGATGCCTTTGACCTGAGCGGCCTGACCGATAACTTGAATGAGAAACCCCAGCAGCAACGTAAGAAGTCCCCACACGCCTTTCTTGGGGAGAACTCCGCCCTTGTCAATTTAGAGAACTTGGTTACTTCTGCACCCAAACCAGCGTTTGCTGCTCAACCAGGTGAGTTCTTACTATTACCGTTATTACCCGACCTGCAGGTGTATTCCCTTTCTCGAACGCCAGTAAACCCACTCAACTAGCACCTTCAAAATTTATTGTAAGAAGAACTGTTCTCCATATATTGCATCATGGCGTGCCTTATCTTCTTACAATAAATTTTGAAGGTGTTAGTTGGGTGGGTTTGCTGGCGTTCGAGAAAGGGAATACACCTGCAGAGTTAATGCTAGTGCAGGACTATAGTTTTTGCTGATTTCTTCAAGGAAGCTGTCGAATATTCCTTTATTCTGCACTGAGTAATAATGATAACACTAAATATGGTTTATTTATTTTTATTTTTTCAGCTTTTGGAACTGTAAATCCATTTGGAGGAACGCCGGCTCCGTCGCAAAACCTTTTCCAGCAGCAAGTACCACCACGGCCTTCGTTAAATCAGCTGAACCAGATCAACCAGGGAGGAAGAGCGGAAGCCTTACCCTCGCCACTAAGCCCTTCTCCCAACCCCTTCCTATCCTAACAGGCTGTCTCGGCTACGACTCTAAGGGAGTCACATATATAACGTCCTGAAACAGCTCAAGGTCTGTAAATTCTCAAGGTTGTCTCATAAGAGTGTGCTGCGATGTCTCACGATGACGCTGTTTAGTCGGTCAGACTGTTTAGAGAGTCAACAATAATAAGTTGATACACCTGGCCCTGTGTTGCAGGTAGCTTGGTATCCCATCTTAGACCCGCTTTATCCAGAATATCTTGTTTGCAATATACTGAAGATGGCATACCTACCATACCTGCAACAACGGGGCAACTTATTTTTTTGCTCACTCTCTCGGCATAGTCATGTTATATTGACCGATTTATACACTGACTAATCACAGCCCTTGGTATTCAAGCGCTCAAACACATTGGTCAGCTTGATTTTCTCATCATCGTGAAACCTTCATCCGCACTCACATCAGACAACCTGTACAATTTTTGGATCTTGGAAACCACAGACTTATCAAGTTTTATTCCTTTCACGTTTATACATTATTATTCATAGGTCTAAATATTGGAACAGCCTGGATTTACTAGATTTCAAAAACATTTTGGACTTTGCCCTGGCTTTTGGGCGCGCAAAATTGAAAATCAGGCAAGATAGCGAATATTATATTTATTGTCAGGTCCAGTGATGGAAAGAATTTTAATTACAATGTAAGAATCTGACAAAACTCGAACCTTTAAGGATCTGTGATTTTTTTACAACCCCCATTGACGTCACAGCTTTTACGCCTAAAATTTAATTTTTTTTTTTCAATATTAATTCTGGAACTGGATCGGCATTTTTGTCAGGCTGGTCCGTCGACAGTGTGGCGTTGAACCAGTTGTGCACTCCAGATTTTTCCCTTGTCATGTCTTGCAGCTTTTACACGCTAGCTAAATCGAGTCGCCATTTTGGAAGTTATTTACAAAAGCTTATGTCCCTAGCAAAAACTTCAGGGTGAGACGAGGCTTCCACAATGGCGCACATAGGTACCTATTCTACCTGTTTCGTGAATTGTAAATATTTTTTATTACGGGGAGTATTCTGTCTGGCTGACATGGGTTATGAAAATTTTACTGCAAATGCCGTGTCAAATTTTTTGGGCTTTCCGAGTGGCTTGTTTACCTATCTAAACAGAGAACATTCACCGTATTCTTTTTTATATGCTTTATTTTATTTTCCTTACAAATGACTAATAACGTTTTTTATTTACTGCACTTTTCGCTATCACTTACAATAAGTGGCCAGAATTTAGTATTCATTGTTTTTTTATTTTACGGGTAGGTATGGTAATTCATTGTCATTGTTGAGGTCCACCTCACTAGAGCATTTAGTGCCGGTAAATAAAATACGTTATAAGAGTGTGATGATTTACTATCTAGCTACCGTGTTCCATGCCCAAAATAACTATTTTTGCTTGTTAATAACATTTTGTAAACTGTTTGAAATTATTCAGGTAGGTACCTTAAATACTCGCCTCTGTATTTATATTCACCATACTTCCTAGGTATTTCACTGGAAAGGTTGCCGAGTACCAAATTGTTTAAGTATTTTTTATAGTTTCGGATTCCTCTTCCTGAGGCCTGAACCTGTGTACCTAAGACCTGTTTACTTATTTATATGTTCATACCAGCGAAGTCATTAAGTCATTCTTCACTTTCTACTTGATTTTCGGTGCGTCATTGGATCCGGTGATAAAGTATTTCATGCCTGTTAAGTACTTTGTACTTATACTTTGTAAGTAACTTTGCTTTAACTAGCCTTTTCACATATTTCGGTCATATAACATTCACCCAAGTAGCTATACAAGAAAAAATAATTTGGGTATTTTTTTACTCACTTATTTAGAAAAAGTTATTGTGAACATATTCAATGTTTTATCAAGTCAATTTTGTGTGGTGACAAATTTCTCTAAAGTTTTTGGTTTTAATAAAATTAAATAGGTAGGGTAAGAGTGTTGGGCTGCTGCTGATAGGGTACGATTTTATACGAATCGATATTGTGGACGTGTTTTTTCGTCAGTAAGTACAAGCTTAGAGATGTGTTGTGGATACATTGTAAATTACAGTATAGGTAACCTAGCCTGTTTCATTTTTTCCCTTGAAGATACCGTGTCGTATACGTCTTGCATTTGATGAAAGGGACTTGTGGTAGCTCTATTCCCGAACTGCTCCAAGTTTTGAGGGACCCGAGTCTCATTTAACAGATATTTCGATTTTTTGCTGTAGAGCCTATACTTAGGTAACTCCAAAACTATTATTTGTACTTAGGAACAGTTTTGAAGTTCCTACCGAAAGTAACGATATAGGTTTTTTCGAATGAGTCAAGCTGAAGTGACGCTTGGACGTGCCACTGGCCATTGGGAAGTAGGTATAATGAAATGCTAGATGGAGTGTACCTGATCACTTCATTCTCAATAAGGACAAAATTAGCTTATTTTCCGTATAGTGACTGAATTCAGTGAATTCTTAAGATAAAAGTTATGCATAGATCAAAGAAGATGTAATGACTAGGAATTTTGATTTTAATGTGGACCGCCTTTGAAGCTGTGTCAAAATGTTTGCGCCTATGGTTGCCCTGGGGATTCTACAAGGTACTGTAATAATACAAAAGAAATTCGCTCTTAAATTTAAAGTAGGAAAAATATCTGTTGAACGGGATTAAGTGTTTCTAAAATTAAAAAAGTTCAAAAATTATGAAGATTTTTGTAAACGTAAAAGTATTTCAAAGTTCAAAAGTATCTAAAAGATTCCCGCGTTTTTTCAACAGCCAATCAGATGGCGGGATTTGTGACACTCGGCAGAGTTGTCAGTGCGCCGGCTTGAAGCGCCGCCATCTTGTCATCTCACTTGCATCCAGCGAAGTCCAAGCCATTTTGCGCGTTTGAATTTTGTCTTTCTGTGTGGGAAATAATCTTCCAAAATTTACCGACAAGGAGCGCAGACAGGAATGGCTGAATTTCATGCCGCTCCTGTATATCAAGAACAACTTCCAGTTGTTCAGCTGGAATTAGAAGGGAATCCAAATTCCCTGGCCTTGCGCCGCCCGTTCGATCCTGTGGCCCACGACCTGGATGCATCTTTCAGGTTGTCTCGTTTTGCTGACTTAAAAGGATGAGGGTGTAAGGTCCCCCAGGAGGTTCTTTCGAAACTCTTGGAGGGCCTACAGCAAGACGAGAACAATGCCCAGGACTACGAACACGCGCATTTCATGCATATGGAAATTCCTCGTGTTGGTAAGTACAACGCTTTAAAACGCCCTCTAAACCCCCCAAATAACGCATAAATTAGGCTGAAAATTTATATTTAAGGTGTTTGGAATGTATGAGCTGAGGGAAAATGTGCACTTTCTTTGTTGTGTGAGAAAATAAGCCGGGTGTTGGGTTTTGACCCCGGGGCCAAAGGATCATGCATGCTTCTTGTTCACTTGCTTCCCGTCCTAGGTCAGTTATCTGGTAAACAAGGTTGTTGCTTTTGCCTGTGGTATATTTGCATTTATTAATTTGTACTTATTTAATTGTTTACCCGTTGAAGTCATTTAAATACGTTATTTGCTTAGTACCTTCAATACTTGCATCAAGGTCACTGATTTTTGTTGTTGTCCAGCGTCTTGGTGTTCTGTCATTCGCTGGTGTCTAGGTCTAGGGGATGGTCAAAGCTAGTAAGAAAGCCTGTAGTTGCCTACAAGTTCGTAGTGTCTAGATACCTAGGTAGGTTTTCTGGTTACATTCCAGAGTTTGTATGGGGTCATTGCGACTATGTCTGTAAGCCACAAATTTAATTCTAAAATAGTGGTTCTGGCATTGGGTAGTGTTGTTCCAGTGCCGACTTCACTGGCGCCTGTATATCCATTGCATTGTTATTTATCTGTTTACAGGATTTGGCCTTGGTTCCTCGCTGACACCTCTTCGTCATGGCGGTCTGTGCTTGGTGCAGACGACGGACATTCTCTACCCCCTGGTGGATGACCCTTACATGATGGGAAAAATCGCCTGTGCTCACGTCCTCTCCGGGCTCTACGCTATGGGGGTGACTGAGTGTGACAACATGCTCATGCTGCTGTCCATTAGCACCAAGATGGCTGATAAGGAGAGAGATGTCGTTATACCCCTTATTATGACCGGATTCAAGGTAGGGTGTGGTCGTTGCTTACTTCTGAGGTATGGGGTGGCAATGCCTGTACTCTTGATACTTCGGTCTTCAGTTAAGGGTCCGCTTAACCTGACGATGCAATTTTTGCCGCCCATAAGATTAACATTGCGAGCGGCGATTCATTTTCAAGGTTTACCCTTGGTTGGAAAGACACAAAACTTTGCCTGTACCTAGCCCTAACAATGTTGTAGGTCGTCATCGAAGCAGATTTCCCAATTTCTCACTGGTTTCTTTTATTGCAACTGTTTTGCAAATGCTAGCATCGCATACCGCAAATTTTTAAGGGGAAAAGTGCTGTATCTCGAAAACCAGTAAAAAATTGGGAAATCTGCTTCGATGACGACCTACAACATTGTTAGGGCTAGGTGTAGGCAAAATTTTGTGTCTTTCCAACCAAAGGTAAACCTTGAAAATGAATTGCCGCTCGCAATGTTAATCATATGGGCGGGGAAAAATGCATCGTCAGGTTAAGCGGACCCTTAATGGAAAGGTTAGGTCTATGGCGTTGGTGCTTTACTTCTTTTACTGAACTCACTCACAACCGCGGAAACACCAGTTTTTTCAAGCAAAAAATTAAAGTTACAAAGTTCTGCTGAGATGAAATTTTTGTTAGTTTATTTCCTGGCAGCTAGCGTTATGATGATGAGCCGTGTTGCAGGACTGCGCTCTGGAGGCTGGCAGTTCTGTGTCGGGAGGTCAGACGGTGGTCAACCCGTGGTGTTCCATCGGAGGCGTCGCATCCACCATCTGCCAGCCCAACCAGTACATTGTGTAAGTTACCCCAGAATACAGAGAATCTTTGAGAGCTAGATCTCAGTTAATTGAGCGCGGTTCAGAAAGAATATTCCTTTGTCTTTTTCATTTTTTGTATATCAACAAATAATTATTTAACCCAAACAAAATTAATTTTGATTATGTAGCCCTGATAACGCGGTAGTGGGGGATGTACTGGTGCTGACGAAGCCGCTGGGCACCCAGGTGGCTGGCAACGCGCACCAATGGCTGGACCAGCCCGACCGCTGGAACAGAATCAAACTCGTGGTCAGCGATGAGGATGTGAGAAAAGCTTACCACCGCGCTATGGACTCTATGGGACGACTCAACCGCATTGGTAACGTAGCACTTATACAAATTACGGCGCAACCGTTAAAGAGTTATATTTCACGAACAACATTAGGAGTAGCGGAGTAGTTAAATTTTTTAAGAGAAAAAAGCCGCTATATCGTTGACCTTCCGAAAAGTGAAATGGTGAAATTTTATGGGGACTCTATCCTAATGGATTTCGGCAACTTGTGAACTCCGTCCATGGTTCTTGCTTTAATTTCAGCTGCGCGTTTGATGCACAAGTACAATGCTCACGGAGCGACAGACGTGGGTGGGTTCGGACTTTTGGGGCACGCCCAGAACCTGGCCCGTCAGCAGAAGAACGAGGTGGCTTTTGTCATCCATAACCTGCCTGTGCTGGCGAAGATGGGCGCGGTCGCGAAATGCTGCGGCAACATGTTCCAGCTGCTGCAGGGACACTCCGCCGAAACCTCGGGTTAGTGGTTTCTTTTTTTGTTGCCACTGTACAGTTTTTGCGTCGCTTGTAAAAGTTTTAATGTAGGTGTTCCTTGTTTTTAAAAATGTCTACGTTATTGTGATCAGTTAAGCGCAGTTTGTTCTTATGCATTCTACCGTCTTGGGCTTCAGGAGGTTTGCTGATCTGTTTGCCACGTGAACAAGCCGCTGCCTACTGCAAGGACATCGAGAAGCAAGAAGGCTACCAGGCATGGATCATCGGCATTGTGGAGAAGGGAAATCGCACCGCCCGTATCATCGATAAGCCTCGCGTCATCGAAGTCCCCGCTACTGACAAGGAGGGACAGCTTTGGTAGAAACCAGCTCTCCCACCCGTGCCATTGCTGTCTCTGTAGACAAATAGTAAAAAACGCAAAACGGTACATTCTCAATCTTGGATCAGAATGTAGTTGCGCACGTTTCAGAATAGATTTCTCGTAGTAAAATGGCGTGTCCAAAATCGCATAGGTTATGGCGCGATCCACTGATAAGTGGGCAAGCGGCCCCTTAATCCTCTTCCTTCCTCCGATCCAATGCTAGCGTAGGCGGGACGTAACTTTCCAGTTATTTTAAGTGCGTTGTATCTGGAGCGTGCTGTTTACTGTTTGTCTACGACGTCTACGTGGTTAGACTAAATTGTTTTTGGACACTTCTGCTTTGAAACAGGAAATAACTGTTATTGCATTCGACGAGGATTTGATGTCTGTTAGTTTTCCAGGCTTCACTGAAAAAGCCTCTAATATCATTAACTAATCCTTCATGACCTTGGCAGTGCAGATGTGTCAAAAGATCTATTGCCGAGTTGTTCGTGTAAGAATTCCATCTTTCAACATTGTCATAAGACGATTTCTGTCTATGTAGGATTGATAGTTATTGTGTTACTTGTAATGTTTCTTACCCAATAGACGTTTCATGAGTAGTCTGATAGTGATAGTGATAGGTTATGATTTGTACCTGGGAATGATGGTACCAGTATGAGGCCTACTTGTATTGAACGAATGCTGGTCAGATCAACTCTTCACTATTATTTTTTCATATTATGTTAGCATCTTGATTGAGTTCAGTGGTTCCCACTTTTATGTTGATTGTTCCCATTTGAGGTATTAGTAAAATAATAACATCTTCCAGTTTATTTTTGCTTCTTATGAAAGTTAGTTAATAAAAAATCAAATATCATTATTCGTTTTTTTTCTGTATTTCAAGAAGTGTGTTATGTATTGTCAGCTAGCCAGAGATCAGATTTTTCCTCACTAGGTACTAGTTAGAGGGGGGGGAGTAGACACCTCGGAAAGGGCGCTTCATGTAGGCAAGAATGAGGATTTACGTAGTTGGCTTGACAAAGGTCAACTTAAATTTAATGCTCAGCCATTTTTAGTAAAGAGGAATACAACTAGTCATTTTGAAATTTTCCCGCCATTTAAGATTGGTATTGTTTGACATATCGATAGTTGATTAATATTCGAGATTCACTTCAAAGTAAACACAACACAACCACACCAAACCAAAAAGCTGAGGATGGTGTAATAATAATTGTTTGCTCAAAGATTTTAGACGTTAAAACGGAGAAAATTGAAGAAAGTTATATTTTTTACTTATTGTAATGGCAGAAGCATATAAAACAATCCCGCAAATACCTTTATCCGTCCCATGTGTGGTAAGTACCTAAAATGTTCTGCCGGTCCCGCGGCGCGCTTTCTGATCTTTGCATGAGCACATTAGACATATAATAGTAGACACCTACGGCTACGGACATTCACCCAAAAATACAGTCATCGATGTTAACACTATGAGTGGTATGAGGGCGATAGTGGCAATACTTACTAAGTACTGACAATACTAGTGTCTCACGCTTGAAGGGAAATAAAAAAATTGGTACTTAAAATTAATTTTCTTTTTCAGGGAATCCCGGACTCTCTATGCGCTAAAGCTGGAATATCTCTATCATGGGCTGGGGAAAATAAATTTGCTGTTTTTCCGTTTGACGCGCATCATTCGTTGGTTCAGGATAGGAAAAGCAAATACCACTATGATGATTGTGAAGACAAGGTAGTTTTGAATAACTGTTTGAATGTACCTATGGTACGATTTTGGTTACATCCTGGGGCTCAAGTCGAATGTTCATAATTTTGTGGTGTGTTAGTAATTGGAACGTGCTTTACCTAACCAATATTTCTGTTGCATTTAAATTTTAGATATTTGAGGTCAGAGCAAGATCGGTGCTTTTCCACCCAATCGCCAGGAAATTAGTGGCCGAGTCAAATAACTATTTCTTGTTTGCTGAAAAGTTGGCGAAAAAAGTCCGGACAGCTGAATTCCCGCTGGAGGTAAACCTGCCATACTTTCTCTTGGGACAATCTTAGCCGTAGTGGTTAGTTAGTCCGAGGTCAAACCTCATCAGGTAGTTTAGGGTTCGTGTTGATGTAGGTAAGGTACCCCCTCCTAAATCGAACACATCAGCACCAGTCCTGGTGAAAATTGCTCTGCTCAGTAAACTCGGTGCGAAAGTGAGTCAAATTAAAGACCACCAACTTTTATTTACCTGGCTGCACTCGGTTTTTGCTGCAACTCTGCTGTGGAGCCGTGCAGCGATACGTCATTCTCATCTTTTAAATAAACCACCTTACTGTAATTTACTCCAGCTTCACCTCACACCTAAATTTTTAACATAACTGACTTTATAGGTTCTGAAACTAAGCCGGCAGTATCGAAGCGTTCTGCGGCTGTGTTTAGAAGGTTTCCAGGCTGCAGCAGAGGCGGCACCTCGCGAAGAGAAAGACTCCTACATTCAGCCCATCCCGATATTCTACAACATGGAGCTGGTCTGGCATTTGTGCGAAATTCTCTTCTTGGACATCTTGCCCGGTCACCTTGTTCTTTCTCAGCTTATCTCTTGGATTAGATTCCATGTTCCCCATGTAAGTATCCCTACCAGGATGATTTTTGCCTGTTGCTGTTTTTGTTTACATTTCTTAGTGACACTTGTGTTTATTGTAGAAGAAATTATGTTTCTTTTTCTGCCCAGTAAGCAGTAGGAAGGTATTCACCACCAACCTCTGGGGGAAATTAACATGGACCCTCTTGGCAGTGATCAGTTGCTTGAAATGATTTCGTTGGAAGTACGGAAATGACACACTAACATGATCCTTTGTTCTTAGGTGGAGAAAGAAGCTCAGAAGTTGCTGGCTCTGGATCCGGATGTAGCTGAGAAAGCGGACAACTACTGGCTGGTTATAATTGATTGCCTGCTGCAGCGTCGGATTGAGCTGGCTCGCTCTTTGCTTAGTCTCCATTCGCGAACCCAATCTGAGCCTTTCCAGCGGATGGACAAAGTACTTCGGACCATGCCGGTTTTTGAGGTATAAGGCTGTTGATACAATTCTAACTTGTTGAGTGTCGTGTTTGTTGATTTGTTCTGAAATATGTGTTTTTTAACATCGGAAACTTTTTATTTCAGGTGTACGGAGGGTTGTCAGGGACAGAGTTTCAGGTGCGGCATGAGTGTTGGAAGAAAGAAACAGCCCGCCTCCAACGAACTGGTCATTTCGCTGCTCATAACCATCTCGATATCATTAGCAAGGTAAACCGGCTCGACCAGCCGCACTGACTCCCACTATTTTATCCATTTATACGAGTAAAAATGTAAAGGAACTTTGCCAGGCCTCACGCACATCGTCCTCACCGTTTGATAGTATTGTTGTCTTCTCTTTTTCGAATCCTGTACCTGTTCTTATTTGTGTGCCCTTAAATTTATATTTCAGATAATCACAGGCGATGACTCAGTTCAAGATGTAGTCCGGCGGCACTGTGAGACGTGGTACCAGCACATGGTGGCCAACTTGATATACACTTCGCCAGCTGTCAAGGTGTTCGATCTCGCATTCCACGCTAATCGCAGTTTGGCGCTGTATGGCGGCCCGGAGCGCACCAACACCCTCAACTGGATCCTCTGCGCTGTCATGGAAATGGATATTTATAAGGTGAAGTTTGTTTAGAAACACCTGACACTGTCATCAGCGTTAATTTCATAGAAAATAACCACCTTTGAAGATTCAAAAAGGCACATCCTTATTCTGAAGTTTCGGTTATTCTTTTCAGGTGGTAGATCGAGCCTTGAGCTGGCCTGATTCCGACTGGTTGTTGACTCACCTCATTCACCTAATGCACATTTTGGGGAAACTCACGGTCTCAGGTCCAACAGAGTAAGTTTATTTTTCTCGTTTTCTCACATAAAATAAGTAGGTACCTACTTTAACATTTTGACTGAAATTTTTCCAAGACCACTCTCTATTTCTAATTAGTTGCCTGTCATGAGATCTACGGATTTCCACTCACTCACTTACTTCGTTCACTTCTCTATATGAGATCCTTCTGATGTGTCTTTTTTTTCTGGTAATTTTTCACATACTTACAGAAATTGAATTTTTTTTCTAGCGTTGGAAGCCAGTTGTGTGAGAGCATTCTCCTGTCTTACGGAAGCCTAATGTTCTCCCACTCTTCTCTTTGGCAAGTCGGAGTGGACTACCTGGACTGCTGCCCAACAGAAGGCCGTGGCCGGCTGGAGGCGTTACTTAGCAGAGTCCCATTCCGAACAAACCAGAAAGCCCTGAAGATCATGCACGTTGCTGCTGAGCGTGGTCTCAGTGACGTTGGTAGGTAGAGCTTCCTACAGACAGAAATGAGCATTGTGTTCGAAACTCGGAATGTAACTCGTGACCCGAAGTGCACATAAAGAAAAACTGAGAGACCTGTGTCACGTTGCTGGAGGTTTTGGTTTATTTTCAGTGTATACCGTGGCTAAGGTGCAGGGGTTGCGGTGTCGAGCTCGCGGGCACCTGGGTTCGGCCCTGACATGGGCCATGCGGTCCCTGGACCCCGTGTTTTGTTCTCAACTGGCTGAAGAGTTTCTGAAAGACTACATTAAGACCCAAAGATTCCAGTGCCTTGATTTGCTGGAGAATCTCGGATGTGAGATGATGCTGGGAGATAGACTTGTGTTCCTTGGTAAGCTTGTGATTTGATTCTTTATTTCTTTATCTTATGTTATCATTTTTTGTTGGCTAGATATCAGACAATGTAAAGTAATGAATAAATTATTGTGAACAGTTGTTGGTAGAGTTGGTAGATATCAGATAAACAAGTGCTTTTTCATTCTTCACCAATATCGCCATGAAAAATTCGGGGGTTCTGGCCTTTATCCACTAAAAAAAACTCTCTGTAACAAAAAACCTACCCTCTTTACTGTGTCCTCGCTGGACGTCATTATTTGCAGGGAAGTATTGCGAGTTTCTACGGATGAAGGCTTCGGGAGAACTGAGGGAAGCCGGCGCCTTGCTTGTACTACTGTTCAAAAACAAGGTGGCTCCAAAATAGTAAGTCAGACTAATTATCTAACAATATTGGGTTGCTTACGACTTATAAGATACTTATGATGACCCACGATCTAGAAAGGTGTCTGGAAAACCATTCTAGCGTCACTTGTGTTTTTAGCGTTAACTGTACTTGTTACTTTCCTTCGACAGTTTCTGGCTGACGATGTTTACGGACGCGATGTCTCTGCTGGGGAACAAGACGCCGATCCTGAGCACTTTAGACGTGATGGAACTCATGCTGACTTTGGAAGAGCTGACGGGTTCCGCCAAAGATTTGCAGCTTGAGATTCCTGAACCTCAGATCAGAGCCATTCGAGTCGCACTCGCAGAAGACTTGGCGCGTGTGTTGGTGGCCGAAGGTACTGGCCCTCCTCCCGCGTAAAACCAAATTAAAACTGATCGTTTCAGACGTTGTATATGTCCTCACCTGGGGGTCTATTAGTCTTCGAAAAACACTCATTTGCTACAGTCAAATGTGACTATTCAGAACAGGTACCCAAGTACCCATGAAGGTTGGTATGTAGGTAGGTAGGTAGGTACTTAATTTTTCTGATGCGTTCTTAGGAAATCGGATATTTCCTTAAGAATAATTTAGTTCGATGTGTTCGAATTATTTAATATTTTGACACTTTTTTCAATATAGTGGGTAAATAACATTTGGGTTGTTAATTTATCTACAACGGATTACTTTGTAGGTTTCTTTATTCCTGAGGTTGCAACAAAAGTCTCCACACATATTTTGGGTGCCCAAAGGACCAGAGTAGATGTAGCTTTTATTTGAGTAGAAAGTCGTTTTTAATAATTTAAAAAAAAGGCGCTTTTTTCTGAGGGAATTTGGTTTTGTTACGTTGTCGAACTTTTTTCTTCAGTCGGTCAAAATGGCGCTGGGCGACTACCCTTTGGAATATGATGCGAAAAAACACGGGCCATATGATCCGGCTCGCTACTATGGCAAACGTAAGTAATAAGAACATAATCTTCACGGTCTTTTACCGTAAATTTTGGTTATTTCCCTGTAATTTTTGGTTCAGATTGGTGGAAGTCGAGGTCAAATCAGACTTGCAGCAAGTTGTCTACTGCTGCTCGATTACTTTCATGTAAATTTTAAAATACCCTTCTTACTTACTCTGGCTTGGTTTGGTAGAAACTGAGTAGGAAGAAAAATGCTTACAATAATATGCTTTCAAAAAGAATCAACTTAGGCAGGTCACAAGTCGAACGTTTGCACCACTACGGGGGGCAAGTATTGGACCCATGTCAGACGTTGCCTTCGTTTGCTAGCTTCTTAAGTTTAAAATACGCCTAACAGTACTTCCAGACATCGGCGCATAATGTTGGCCTTGTGGTTTTCTCGAAGAAGAGCTCCTGAGTGGGAGAGTGCCCTTTTTACGTTCAAACAAGACCTCTACAAAATTGTTGTAATAATATAACCTTTGTTGCTTTTCAGCGGACACCCCCTTTAGCCAGGTGAAGCTGGGAGAGGTCGGAGCATGGCTGTCTCGCCGTAATAAGAGTCCACAAGCCGCCGTTCAGGCCGTCAGCCGCACTTGGTGGCGCTTCCAACACACTTGGATGTTTCCACGCAAGGCAGGGATTGGTAAGCAAGTTCATGATTTAGCTGTTCCTCTCAATTTATATTTCAGAACAAATTAATAAATATAGTATCGCCACCCTGACCTGCCTGACCCGAGGGCATTCTGTGAACAGTGAAGAATGCAGAATGCCCTCGGGCCAGGCAGGTCAGAGTGGCGATACTATACCAGAACATTGAGCATAAAAGACGTCGACAAAAGCATTGTGTGGGCAGGATTTGGCGGACAGCGATAAAAATATTTGTTTACTTTTTTCCGACTACTTTTTCAGGACAATGCTGGATATTTAAATGCTCTGAGATGTAATACCTATGTCTTATTAACATCTGGCTATGAGCCATTTTTACAACAATTTCGAACTTTAGAAAGATATATTATTTCAGAACATTTAAATTTCCAAGAGTGTCCTAAAAAATGTTCTATAAAGATGACTGTCGCCCTTAACGTTGTGAAAGATAAGTTGTTCAAACTTTTGTTCTTCATTGCATTTTTTGGGGTTTTCAGCTGGAATATACCAGATGATTGCCAGCTGCTGCTTGGTCTTCTACTGTATGAACTACGGGAAAATTAAGCATCACCGCAACTACAAATACCACTAATCGACACTTCACTGAGATAGCTAGTCGACCGTAAAATACGAAGAAATTTCTGTTTGGGTTTAGATTCTGAAGAATAATAATCGGAAACTGTTCTGTTGGGAAATAGTTTTATTTTTACCTCCTATTGTAACTGTGAACTTAAGTAAGTCCTCATTTATGTTATTGTCTCATCTCATCAGTGTGAAGGTTAAGAAGGTGATGGATGCGTTTGGGCGGCACCGTGGCGTAGTTTTCGGGTTTTGAAAAATAAAATAAAACGTAGCTTCGATTTTGAGTTGTGTAGGTACCGAAAATCCAAAGAAACCGACTGAGATGTTATGGGGTTTACCGTTGGCCTTCGTATTAAGCTTACGCTATGAGACTTTCAAGGTTTTAGCCTATGTTTTCTTAAAATATGAAAATTTAAATCTCTTGAAATATGCCCTCCTTTTTGCAGCTCCTTGATGCTGTTTGAGTGGTATAGAAAATTCAATTTCGAATTTTTGGCGCTTACGATCTTCCGCCTTCACCCCGACGATGTGTAATGTAGCGGTAGAGCCAGTAGGTAAATGTTGTACTTTAACCTCCAATTTGTGAAGATAAAACCACTGTCTCTCTTTCAGTGTGAAGTGAGGTAGGTAGGTAAAGTAGGTACCTTATGCAAATGTGAGTGGCCAAATAGAAAAGCAAACGGTAGCTACAATAGATTTTAGCATAGTTGAGCTATGGGAAACTTTAATGGTTGGCCTCACGCATTGTTGTTCTAAACTAGAATCAACTCGTATACATACAACTTTCTCTATAGGTACTTACTTTTATTTTATGTCTGGTTTGCCAGGCCCCTTGAGATCCTGTAGTAGGAGTATTGTAGGGTGGTCTTCCACCCGAACATCCTTTGCGATTGATACTTTCGCTTGTTTGCATGGGGGCTTGGGCTACTTGAGCACCAATTAAAAAAAATTGTGTTGGGCTGCGGGAGAGGGTGGCTGCATAACCCCATAAAAAAAGCTACCATTGCCTTTACTCCTCCAAAAAATCTTCGGGGGACTACAGATTTAGAATGGCCGGGGCGTCGTGGGTCCAGAGGGGTTGTCCCCTGGGCCATTTTCAGGGCTAAATCATTATAGGTACCTACTCCAGCTTCCAGTGGCATTCGCCCGCAGCCACTCCGGGCTTTAGAACGTTGGTTACTAACCTGGTTCTTTATTCGCGAGATCGCTGTCTTCAAGGAGGGCGCCAGAAACCCGAAGGACGTGAGCCTGGATGGATTCCCCTGGAATAATTTCATCAAGTCGGGATTAGAACTTGGGTCACCTTGCTTCACACATAGCCCAGTGCCCTTCATGCTTGCCCTTTTCCCCCCACTTTGAAGAGAATTATCCTTCTTTCCTGAATACCTGATCTTCCTTCTTGAGTGACAGGGTGAGTACCGTTGGGGGCATCGGCCCAGCCTCTCAGTCGAGACGGTAAGGGCGTGCACAGCGCAATTACTACAACTGCTTTGTTTTAGTTAATGAGTGTCTATTATGATAACGAGGCGGGCCTGCTACTCAGCCGCCGTGCAATGCGGACGAGAAAGTCTGCTAAAAGTGTTATAGTTAGTTCTTTTCCCTTGCATTTGGTAGGTTAGATATTTTACTTGTAGGTTTCGTACTATGTTTCGTACAGGTATCCTACCTGCCTCTATTACCTACCTGCTATGGTACCTACCTATAAGTACCTACCTACCTATACAGCTGATGACTTAAGAATAGGTAAAATTTTTCATGACCAATACTTTTGTACCTATACATTATTTTTTTAACGCCAAGACAAGCTAAAATACTGATTTTCCTGCCTACACTCAGTAGGTTGTAGGTACCTTCCTTACAGACAGAATATCACTCGAGTAAACCTGCCATTATATTTTATTATAGATATATTTTTATAGGTACAAATAAGTACCTTACCTACCTATGGAACTAAGGTATTACCTAAGTAGCCAGATAGGTAATTTAACCGGCTAATCCATAGTAGTCAGGAAAGAAGTGCCTCAGCAATCAGACATAATTTATAACTGTCAAAGTAAATGAGAGAGAAACAATTAAAACTAAATAGGAGTGAAGCTGGCGTAAAATACATTCAACCTGTTTGAATTCGCTGAGGCTTGGCGGGAATTGGACGCCATCTTGATTCGATATTCGAGTGAGTTGAGTTCGAGAGCTCGTTGGATTTTTATTTCCAGTCGGGCGCAAGATTTCAGAGTGGAGGGTTGTGCTGTTTTAAACCGCGAGTTGTTTCATGTGAGAACTTTGTTTAAATCTACTTTTTAGTCCTTTTGCGGACCGATTTTGGGACGTGTGGATAAATTGCTCGTGTGTTTCTACATTTTACTCTGGTAAGTGGAAATTGAACTTCTGTTATGGAGACAATGGCTCGTTTTTCTGTAAACAAGCCGGGAGCTGTCAAAAAGCCATGTTTTTCCCGAATCTGTCGGCGCTTACTTTTCTGGTTGGATTGTACAGGCTATTTTATGTCAGTAGGTAGTTTAGGGTTTACGAAAAATAATCCAAGGTAAACTTTTCTACCTCATCCCCTACCTAAGTACCTACCATCTAGGTAGGTACCTAAATTTACCTGCTACCTGTAACCTCCGGATTACGTGCCTAACTGGAAGGTGGATAAAATAAGTATAGGTACCCAGGTACCTACCATTTCAGCTGGTTTGGTCTTCACTGTCACATAATACAATTTTTTAAGAAAGGAATGGTAGATCAGGAGCTGCACACTGTAAAGTAGGTAGGTACCTACCTTTTCAGGAGGACAGCCTTTCTTGAGGGCCTAAAAACGCAGGCAACCATGCTGCCACCAGGGTTCGAACCCGAGACCACTGCACCACGGAAGGTGAATGAAAGGTGATTTCCAAAAATGAGGCTTGGGGGGGGGGGGGGGGGGTGTTAAACCCTCCCTCTCTCCTTTAGGTTTGTTAAACTCCCTTCGGCCACGCACGTGTAGGTCTACGTATCATTAGAGAGCATTGCGTGCTCCCTCTACTGTTTTCCTGATGGGGAAGCCCTTTCTGTTGGGGTACGATAAAAAATATTGTACCTAAATACCAATGCACTTATTCCCTGGGCATAAGTAAGTGGTGGGGAATTTTAATGCGATGCGTTGGAGCGTAAGGTTTTTTTATGTAAAAACACGGACCACCCCCGCTGTGATATGCAAATCACGAAGGGTTGGTTAATTATCTGAATAAAGGGTATGTCACTCATCGTAGGGATTGAGAGCTGGTCAGGTTGATGGCGAATGGAGAAATTTCTGTTCCCTCCATATTGCCCGATGTTGTGAATATCCATAAAGATCTAGTTTCACTGGGCAAGGTACCAATTTACATTATGCTGGTAATGGCGTGCCCTTCTCTTAACGGGGCACCGCACTGTTGGCAGTTGTCGAATCATCAGTATTTGGACACATGTTTACTTTAGGTTTTGGCTGTCCGTCCACACAATCAGGAGGGCAGCAACCGAAGGTCAGCATACCCAGAAATCTGACCGAAGTATGGTAGTTCGACATTTAGCAATAGTGTGGTGGCAGCGTCACTTTTCGCTCTCTGAAATCGTTTCAGGGCTTTATGGGTTGTTAAATTTTCCCAGGCCGCACCACCACCGGGCATACTTCTTTTTCCCTTTCACTGGGGGGGGATTAAAGGGGGGGGGGGCTTGACTCAAGAGTAAGCGATTATGTTCTCAAAGAATCCCATGCAGTAATGTCCCATCTCATCCCTGTCTTGTACTGGGGTGAGTATGTGTTGGAGCTCTTTTGTAAACCATTCTATTGTATTCGCATAAACGATTTGAAACTGTGAAAAAAAGAGGAATAGCTCTTGGACTTGCGGGTAGCTGGTGACTGAAAGGTTTTGAGGTTCAGTGAGTGGAACGGCCTCGAATATGAGCTCATAGCAGCAATGTGAGCACGAAACCACTGTTCATCATCACGATGCTGTCACACACTAAATAATTCTTTGTTTCTTATGGGCCGGAGAACTTGTGAACTGTAACACAACTGCTCCACTTATCACTACCTAGAATAGAGTATGAACAAAGCCTGTGCTAGAAGGAGAGCTTAACCGACGATATATATGATAGTCTTTTGAGGTAACTATAGGAGGTGGGGCTCCATGGTGATATTATTGAAGGCTGAAAAATGCTTTTTATTGTATTACCGAACGACACCGTTTTCGGGATGTTACGGAAATTTACGGGCTTCTAGTAAGCGACTGGGAGATACGCCTCGCCCCTAACTGAAATCATGATCGGGTCGACAGCCGTGTAGATTGTTTTCTTTAGAAGAGAACAGGTAGACGGGTTCCGGTTCTATCCGGTCACTATCGTAGATTTTCTTACCAGTATTCACATCTGGGAATTAAAGTGGATATCGGATTTGGTGGTTCAGAACCCACCTATTGAACGATGCGATGGCTAGCTGAGCAGAATGAATTGTTAAAAATAGTGTACTTAGTTGCTGGGATGGGCATCGCTCATCGAAGAAGTAAAACTAATTAGTAATGTGAGCCTAAAATGGTCAGTGGCACGCGCCTGCTGAACCCTAGGTCAGGCAGGCATGCAGGTTCCAAGTCGTTTGGCCACACGCACCAAGCGCTTATTACTGAATTATGGATGGTGCGTGATCGTTAATGAACTGTTGGTACCTGAAAAAGGCGCTATGGTAGATAGGCCCTATGAGTTCTGGATCCCAGTCCTTTCCTTATTGATTCCCGCTACGCCCCTGGAGAGGATCAGGTCTAATAGGATGCAGGGTCCTGCCTTTCGTAGCATCTTATACGAGAGGGTGATTTCAAGACAGGCAGTTGGGTATCCTCTGGCCAGTGGTTGTCTGTTACTGGGCTGGTGAATTTTCACTTGTTCACCTGGAAAAAGTCCCGGTAAATCGGAACCAGAACCTGACTCCTTTCTTTTTAGTTCAGTGGTAATCCCCCCATTGGGCCCGTTCGAACGGAAACTGCATGACACTTAAATTTGATAAGATTCCTTCTACGCACACCCAGCTAACAATTTTGATGATTTGACTTCATGTCTTTATTGAGAAGCTGAGTTACAACATTTTTAAATTTGGTTTAATTACCGAAAGCCAAGGAGCGGAAAATTTTTCCATTCCGCCGGGATTCGAACCTGGACCTCTCAGGACACAAAGCGGACCCCTTGACCACTCGGCCACTGAGAGGCACATAATAATAACAGATATTCTCTCAAAGCACGCGCCTGTGGTGAGTGTTAAAACCCCAGAGTGAACGTTTATATGGTACTTTCACCCTCAATTACTGAGCCTCGCGATATGAGGCATCATGAGGTAGGTATTCAGGTACGAGTATCGAGTGGCTGGTCATTAAGCGAATGCATGCAGACCAGTGACCACTGCTCATCAATATGGAGCCAGCCCCCCACTTTCTAATCGCACCTCGTCCCTGTACCTGATCTCTACCTGACGTCCACGTCACTCTCGAAAAATTGACCCAGACTGAGGTGAATTTTTGGATGGAACCCAAGAAATCCTGGACTACATCAAGGTTTTATGGTGGAGTCGCTTTGGTACATGCCCGATGTAGTGGGGGAAATCTTAGAAGATAATGACCCTTTCAGTAATTAAATTGACTGGAGCGGAGGGCAGTAAGAACTGCTGAATTGTAGTGGGTTCTCCTAAAACACTTGGGCTGCTCTGGATTGAAACTTTGATTAAATACCAAAAGAAGAAATAACGTATACCAAGTTACAAAAATGATTTGACCGTTACGATAGTACAGGAGCGTAGAAATATAGTACAGAGGTGTATAACCTTTAACCTGAGCGTAGAAATATCCCTGAACTTGAAAATCCCGGGCCTGTAGGGGTTTGGAAGGGGCTGGATCAATAAGACCGTTGCGTGGGCTGCGTAGGGGATGAAATTCAGGGTGCGGCACCCTCTACTACAAGTCTACAGTCTACTGCTCCCTATATCCCTGACCTCACCCGTCTGTCTCCAATTATTACACAATCATTGGCGCACGAAAATTGTAAGGGGTTGATTTTAGTTTGCCTGCCAAATTCCAAATTTTTATTTATTTTAGATAAAACTGTGGGGAGTTTATTTAGTTAGGATATGAATATATCTTCTCGCAATGTATGAATATAGACACTGCAGAGTCCAAAACATAACCGGCGAGCTCCCTGTATAACTTGAAAAATATGTTTTTCCAGTGCCAGACGAATTCATATGACCAGTGCCACATTAGCCAGACATGCGGTTTGTTTAAAATAAAAAATATTTGGTTTTGTAGCGGGCTGCCTTTTCTGCTGCATGCTTTCAGAGTATAGCCCAAAACCCGAACATTCGCTTCTACCGAATCTTCACAGGCCTATTTGGTGTCTCTTGACCCTCCTCTCCGTACCCCTACATGATTGTATGTGTAATGGAATGTAGTTCGAGGCTGTAGTGTTACTATAGATCCCCAATGATGACTATAGTCCAAGTCAGGCTTGGAGCATACCGATTATTCATAATTTTCAGTTGACGCCGATCCGGATTTGGGTTCCATATCCTACCATACGCTAAAAATGCCAATCCGACCCTGAGCAGATATTTCCCTGATCAAGAAAAAGTTTTGATCAGCCCTAGATTTGTAAGAAATTATGAGTAATCGGTTCGCTCCTAGCCTGACTTGGACTATAGTACCTAATGCTACCGCCACGGTGCGGACAAGCGGTCAAATCTTGAAACGGTCTAGTTGCTGGTCTATCTTCCCCACCTACGGTCCTTTGAATCCTTGGTTTCGGTCTTTTGTTAAGTCGGAATCATTTTAGATTGCCCCTAGATGCTATAGGAACCTGTTGTTAGAAGAATATTAGTTTTTCTGTCGGTAACCGCGGGTGGTCCGCTGCCCACGAGGGAGATGAATTCGAGCATTCGTCACGGACGTCTGCGCGAGATGCGCGAAATCGTCTGTGGACCTAGGATGGTAGACTAGGTCAATGATCCGTCTAGGATCCAGCGCTGATCATATAGATTGATCAATGAAGGCACACAGAGATATTTTGTCCCTTTTTGATACCTGTAAATTTGGTTAAAACAATTCCTGCTTATAGGTGTACCTACCCCGAAAAGAAACCAGTGAGAAATTCACTGACTTCATTTACTACACTTTTTGGATTGTCAGCTTTTTACTAGCAAAATTTTGTATTTTTGAATCCTGAATATAACTTTAAGCTCAAAAGGAGACTTTCAAAAAGGACCTAATGGAATGTAGGTATACGTCTGAAAACAGTATTGAGGTCTTGTATTTTTTTTTAAAGAGAAGAACGTCGCCATTCTACATCTTTGTACGTAAATTATGTACCACGTATGGTATTCGTACGATCTATCTATTCACCATTCACGGCATCCACCCCAGATTCAATCACAGACTGATTAGTATCACATCTGATTAGTATCACATCTGATTAAATGTCATAAAATTAGTATGCTAGTCAACATAGCAGCAATCGACAGGACACAACTTATGTCGTGCTTATGTCCACATCCTGCGACAACTCCCGTGTCAAGGCATGGCAGCTAGGTTAGTATTTACGTGGCATACCCATAGGGGATAGATACCTATCTGGCATACCTAATGTCAGGTGACTCATACAGGAAACTCGACCTTGTGGGTCTTCAGCCAGGTTTGGCTAATAGGGGCCAAAACAAATAGACAATGTCCTATTATAGATGGTTTTGTTTACAGGTCGAATAACTAGGTGAACCCTATTTGCTGCCTGTACAACTTGTAGGGTGTGTATAGGTACACTTGAGTTCTGTTCTGTCGTATATCATAACTGGAAGAAAGATAGGTAAGTAATAAATAATTCAGAAAACATCCCTCCTTATCCCATAGGTTCTGTCTATATGCCTGATATAGCGAAGGGGGGGGGGGGATTATTCTGCATTTACATGGAGTTTGAAGCTAAACACTTCGTTTACCTACCTAGAACAAGACTTCGGCATGTGATTCATGGGGAGTCACATTTGGGTTCGGTTCGAACTCCGCGTTGGATACGGTTCAGTGTTTGGTGTGGCCGTCATGCTATTCCTCACAAAGGTTTTTCAAAAAGAACACAAGTTTGACAACTAAATGAACTGAGAACTGAGGCTACCCCTAGTTCCATATTTATTAAAGAACATGCAGCGTTGATTAGGGCGCGTTGAGGGGTAGGTATATGTATTCTCGATTTCTCGCAGCAACAACAAAGGTTTCCGATGGAAATTGTTCGCCTTTCTAACAAGTGAAATGTTAACCTTGCGTCGTGCGCGTGATATTCTTCTTGATTCAGAATACCAGAGTACCAACTAAGAAAATTACGAGAAGGTCCAAGTAGAGCTCGTGATTGCAGCCTATAAATACCGTCATTGTCAATACAATCTAAGAGAGTGCTAATAGAAATTGAAGCGGGAGGCGCAGGATGCCTTGCCCTACCAGGTACGAGTATTCATTGGGTCAGGTACCCGTCAGGTCTGACCAGGCACCCAGTTGTTCGACATCTTGTTCCACTTGTGCCCAATCCGACATTGGTTTCTGTTGTTCGTTTTATTATTTTAAATCAGAGGCGGCACGGGATAGTGAGTTGTGGAATGCTGAGTAGTCTCTCGAATCCATCGAAATCCTTCCCGTCCGACCTAAACCTAATACCTAAAGTCAGCTCCTGTTCTTTGTTAGCATTTTTCGTTAGAGCAACAGTAAGAAAAGTTAGCGTTGAAAGTTCAACCTTGTAAGGACTAAATGTGCATCTGCCTTGTCTGCGGTGCTTGCGGTTTTTCACCTCGATAACTTTAGGTCCTTTCTCGGCTCATCGCTCGGCCTTCAAGACGATATGCTTTACGCACAACATAATGACTGGCAGTCTCACTGATGCACAAATACCGTGTAGGCCCCATGGTCTTGAGGGGGTAAGGCCATGGTGCGTAGACTTCAAGACCGGACTCCAGAGAGTCTACAAATCTTGTCTAGCTGTAGCAGTTGGCGTTTCAAAGACTCTATACTTGATTTATAAGGTCTCCCGATGACGCCGAATCGTGTTCTGCAACCAGTCAGAAGCAGTCTGAACCCGACAACCTGAAAATTCTCTACTGTTTCTCTCTCTCTAGATCTGGTGATTCGGATGTTCTAAAGCCATGATCAGACCGATGTTTGGGGTACCGAGGAAGTGCGATGCTCCTGGATAGGGAGTTGTTAACTGGATACGAATATGGGAATCCACACTTCTCTATGAGTCAACGTTTTCCCCTGTTTTTCCTGAGTCATGATGAGAATTGCACAACGGCGGCACACAGCCCTACCAAATATGGGCCGTGCCGTTAACCCTTTATGGTCTGTCCAATTGTTGTTGGTATGTTATTCGCGTGCTGGCTATCCCACTGGACTTTTCCTCATGCTTTCTTCCGCTTTTATTACTTCCCTGTTAATTTCAGGGGTGTTAAATAATTTACATAATGCATTCCTATAAAATACTTGGCTCAAGAAGTACGAGTGTACCTATTGCAGCCATAACGCATTTGAAAAAGTTATTTGATTCATATTTTTTTATTTCTGTGTCACTGTGTCCCAAGCTCAGCTGTTGTTGAACAAAACAGGTATAGGACTTAAATAATTTGGGGGAAATTCCTCCATTCTTGGTTTTGACTTTGAGTCACATTTTTTTACGTAATAAAAAATATTAGTACATCAATGTAGGCACCTAATTAGCGTTGGCTATATTCGGCCGGAACTGCCGTTATGGAAAAATCAGTGGCGTTGCACTTGCACTAACTATTTTCGTAGAAGTTGAGAATGCATGCGAATACGTTGTGGTACATTTGATTATTTTGATTGGCCTTGCACTGGTTGGCCCGTGGTCTGCAATTGGTCTAATCGAGCCGGGGCATCGCGTGGTTAGGTCCCGTTAAGGCTCCACTCACACTCAACCTGCCGCACTCGTCTCATCAGGCTCATCCTCACCGTATTGTAACACAATGGCTTCACTGTACCTACAGAGACTGTCCTTAACTTCTAAGCCTAATGGAGCCTCCACATACAAGGCGAATAATTTGCAAATGGGTCCCGTTGCTAAGCTGTTTGCGTATTGGGGCAATTGAATAAAACATTTATTTGTTTAAAAAATCCCTCCATGCAATTTGGGAAATTTGTTTAGCCCGTTATTTTGAAAGTAGGTACTATGGTAAACTTAAATTACTTATAGTTCATTTTATTGTCTGAAGGGTTTTTTTTACATCAATTTTCACTGTCAGATATTCGACCAGATATTCAATTCAGTAGGTAGGCATAAAATATCGTCATCAGGCATGGATTCGAACTCGACAGTCGGTACCTCTATTTTACACATATGCAGGTGGGTTACCGCCGTACCCAATCAGTAATTTCAGTCCTTTTTGTTTGCAATAAACTGCAGGAATCAATTTGTAACGGCGATAAAGGCAAGGCTATTCGCTTGCGATATCAAAGCTACAAAGTCACACTCATATCGCAGATAGAGACGGCTACCCCAATATTTCACGCCGAAAACAAGTCAGCTCTGCTGTCTGGGCGGCTTTGGCCGTTACAAAACAACGCACCACCTCATCTTCTTACAGTGTCAGCTAGAAATCGATGTCAGCTATGTGGTTATAAGAAGAAGGGGTGTTGTGCGTTTTGCTGTGGGAGATAGTGGCTTTTTAGCGGTCAGCAACGCCCTGTCGTAGCCCTCAGCATCCCTGTCTGTATGAATGAACCGTAGGGGTCTTTACCCTGTGTAATATCCGTATACTGCTGATTCAAGCAACTCGATTTTGGTTTTCCAATAACGTCGCGTTGTTGGCGGAAGGTGTGCTTTTACGTTGTCTTCAGTTTTGATCAATCTTTGCATCTACACTGTATGATTTGATTTCTGGCGTACGTCGACCATGTATAGTTGGGTATTATACATATAGCTTCACGGTGTTACAAAGTTCCAAATGAGTAACGATCGTCATACGTATTTTGCGAGGTTATACAGCTAGCGAGGGATTGACCACTCCAGAGATTGCTTGAGATTGCAAGAAGATTTCCTTAGATTCTCAACGAGATTCTTGGAAAGATACACCACAAAGGGTTAATTGCTCCAGAAATTTCCAAGATTCCCTGAGACTTCAGAAAGATTTCCAATGATTGCCTGAGATTCCCAACGAGATTCCTGGAGTAGTTAACCCCTCAACAACTAAGACACACGTTGCCTTCCGTCTGCACTATTTAGGGGTTAGATTTGTCCGAATGTCGCTGATTCGACATTGCCAGTTGGAGGGGGATTTCTCGTTTGTCAGTGTCCAGATGAATCGGTGGCGGAGAGTGTTGACAGTAGGGACTTGTTTTCAGCTTTTCTTTCCTCTTTCTCCTTGAAGTGGAGTCGTGGAGAAGGCATAATGGCCGGTAACGTTATGCAGGCAGGGCATTCCTCGTATCGTGCCAGCCCGGTACTGGTTACCTTCCCATATGACTGACATACCAACGCATACCCAACAATCGTGTACTTTTATCGTAAACAAGTGCGCCACAAATAAAACAATATAATGTTATATTTTCTTCTGGCCTTTTTATTGCCTGATTATTTCTTGCTACATATTAGTAAGCAGGTAGGGAAATTGTAAAAAGTTCAAATTATTTTAGCAGCTTTGTCTAGCTGCGAGAAAAGCACTTATTGTGAGGAGGGTCCTGAGGATTCTGTATCAAAATGGGGTTAGTGCCTTTTTACACTCATCGACCGAATGCCCGGCGCCTACGTTCCGGCGACCTTATACGTATCACATGTCGTACGTCCTAGAAAAGACCCTGAAGGAGTCTGTGGTTTCCATATTATTCTTTTTTTGCAGACAATGAACGGAGTGAACGGCGGGATGAACGGGCACTACGAGCTGAGTGGTGGTGACATCATCACGCAGAATCAGCTGAAAGGCTGCTGGACCATCGGGCTTATCAACTCGAAGTTCCGTTATCTCACTGCTGAAACCTTCGGCTTCAAAATTAACGCCAATGGCGCCAGCCTTAAGAAAAAACAAATTTGGACTCTGGAACCGAGTGCAGGTGAGATTTTTTTTATTTTTTTAGGAAGGAAATTCATCGAGAAATATTTGGGGAACAAGAAAGTTAAATAGTTAGGGAAGCTGCTGTGGAACCTATCCGGCCAAGTGCTAATTCGGGGTAGATGACGCCTTATTTAATTTCTCATGTGGTTTCATCTTGTCTGAATTTCAGGAGATTCTCTGACGTACCTGAAGAGCCACTTAGACAAATACTTGGCCGTGGACTCATTTGGAAATGTGACGTGTGAAGCAGATGAAAAAGATCCTGGATCCAAGTTCCAAATCTCAGTCGCTGACGACGGCTCTGGCCGGTGGGCGTTCCGGAACGTGGTCCGAGGATATTTCCTCGGTGCAAGTTCCGACAAACTCACTTGCACGGCCAAGGTAAAAGCTATTTCATATCCGGCTCGAAGGGCCATTTTTTTCGCGTGTTCGTTGCACACACTTTTGGCCATAATTTGTGAGCTAGACGTTCCGGAACGTAATCCGTTCATCGTCGCGGTTCCGACAGGCTTACCGGTGCGGCCACTTTGAAGAGAATTTTTTATGAGCTAATCTCTCTGGAAAGGCAATTTTTCGGTCTTTTGTCAATATTTTAATGTCTGACGTTAGGAACGGAAGCTCGATGAATGATCCTACCACCTCACCTGTACTTATGGCCATTTTGATTCATTTGATTCGGTAAAAGGTTCTCTGGGCTATCATGCTGTCATTTCCTATCAACTCACAACCATGGTTGGTATAGTCCAAGTCAGGCTAGGAGCGTACCGATTACTCATAATTTCTTGCAAATCTAGGGCTGATATAGGGATGATTCCCAACGAGATTCCCAACGAGTGGTTAACCCCTTGGATTCTCCCATCAAAATCCCTAACATATCCAGGTAATAATTCCAGGTGCCAACTGACAGTGAACTATGGCTCATCCACCTCGCCGCCCGCCCTCAAGTCAATCTCCGCTCCATTGGACGTAAGCGTTTCGCCCATTTGTCAGAAAGTCTGGACGAAATTCACGTCGACGCCAACATACCTTGGGGCGAAGATACCCTCTTCACCCTGGAGTTCCGCCTGGAAGAAAGCGGGAAGTACGCTCTGCACACGTGTAATAACAAGTACCTCTCACGAGAAGGCAAATTGGTGGACACGTGCAACCCGAACTGCTTATTTTCTGCTGAGTATCACCAGGGAGCACTTGCCCTTCGGTAAGTTGCTTTTATTTATTTCCTCGTGAAGTCCAGGTATTAAATTTTGATTAAACGCGTGTAAGTCCCCCTAATAATAATAATAATAATAATAGCTGAGGGTTGGGGGGACAAGCCCAGCTACTAGACCGTTTTCAAGAACTATCCATTGTGCTCAGCTGGCAGCACTACCAAATACCAGCTCCCCAGCCATCGAGTAAACGATGGGGATCTACAGTTTTAGGTGGGTTCCGAACCACCACAGCCTCGATATACATTTCACTTGACATGCTGAACATATCAGAGGTGAATGCCGATCAGAAAAACTTTTTGGTAGGATCGGGATCGAACCGGTGTGACCCGGCTCTCACTGCTCCTCAAAAGTCGACCATTTTGTCCACTCGGCCATCGAGGCTATAAGCCCCTCTATAGTGGAAGTGTTGGTACTCCCCCTCGCCCTAAGTGGACGTGCTGTCAGCAACAAATAGTGTTGGGTGTGTATCTTGGGTAATGGTGAGAGATTATGGACGAGCCCAATGGGAAATTGACCACCAAACGGAAATGAGCCCCTTCACCGAACCCAAGCCCGAAGCCCTATCTCCCTCCATTGTCGTTTATTGGTAGTTTCCCTTCAATAATTTGTATACCTTCCTACCCTGTTAATAGGAGGTTTCCTTTTTCTTTTGTTTCTTGTTGAGTCAATAATAAATAGTTCGATACAGGTTCTTTGGTAACTTGTTCAGAAAATCCGTTCGTATTCAAACCAGCATCCTATTAAAAGAAAAGTGACGAGTTTTGAGTGGCCTTCCAGTGCGGGTCGTCCATCAATTAGCACGGTCTTCTCCAGGAGGCCCTTCTCAAATTGTCCGCTGCCAAGGATTGTAGTGAAAGTAGTCTGTTCAATTATTTTAGAGACCAATTGAAGTGGAGATATTAAAGTGAGATGGGCTGCTATTGGTAACAATGGACGGTTTTGAGTGGATCTGGAACTGCGCCTTCTTTTCCTGAGCCGATTCCAATACTCTTATCTGTGCTAGCTCGTAGAACACCAGGCTCTTAAACAATAATTTTCTATGCAGATTTTCTGGACAGCCTATAATTTGGGAGTCAAATATCTAACCTTAAAGGACAGATAAAACCAAGAACATCCCGCTGAATCCCAAAAAAAGACAAACCAAAACCCTACGTCGGGCGCCCTGCGTTGGGCGCCGTTTTGTAGCTGAAGCTTCTGTGCGTGATTATTTTAGCAGGCGTCTATAAACGGCTGTGTCCGAACACATTAATGTTGGGCACAATACTTTCGTCCACTTACGAAGAGTGATTGAGATGGTGATAGTGTCTTAAGAACCAGATGGCTGTCCGAGGAATGATGAGTAGTCGTGTATTCGATAACGAGACACAACTCTCAATCCGTTACCAGCACTGTGAGCTGCTTGTTTTCTCCTTGTTTGTTTTATATTTTACTTTCCCATATATCCGAAGTATATAGGAAAGTATTGTGATCGTGCAGAAAATCGATGTGTGTGTGTATGTGTACGAGTATGTACGGAGAGCCAGGGTCAAAACTGACCGGCCGATTTTGTTCAAATTTGGTACACGGGTGTAAAAAAATAATGCGCAGACTCACTTCTTTCCGATTTTCCATTGGTGAATACTGGGGGGCGCAGCCCCCCAAAAACCTCAAAAAATCGGGGTTTTAATTTTTTTCTCAAAATCGGCTTCTACGATTTCGTTCAGTTTCTCAGGTGTAATAGTGCATATTACGAGTAAAAATACCCCATTAGCGGTATATCTGGGAAAACTCGAATTTGGAAGATACCCTCAAGTGGTCAGTTTTTTTATGTTTACAAAATATGCCATGTGGGTATTCAAAATACTCGGAAAGACTTCCTCAAGTGAGTTAAGTGGACAAAAATAAATGCCATAGCATTTCCGACCCCCCCCCCCCCCCCACCGCCACCGGGCTGAGTTTTTGAAGGTTTTCAAAATATGTCATGTGGGTACTCAAAATACTCGGGGAGACTTCCTCATTCAGTTACCTCGTCTGAAAGTTTCTCCGAGGACCCAGAAACATATAGGATGGGAGAGTTTGTGTGGCCATTGTCGTACCCCGCTTGTTTTGTACCTCATGCTACTGACTTGGGCCAGGCCCATGCCAAGTTCACAAAATCCTGGATAGCTCTCTTCGTGACGGTTCCCATGGCTCATACTCTTCATAAATGATTTGGAAGTTGCATTTATAGCCTTGGAAAAACGTCAACCAGACGTCAGACTATTTTCATTTTCCGGCTACCTATCTGATTTTTTTTTTGTTTTTCTCTCCCTGCAGGGATCGCAGCGGGGCGTACCTGTCACCGATCGGTTCGAAGGCCGTGCTGAAGACCCGCTCTCAGACAGTGACCAAGGACGAGCTGTTCTCTCTGGAGGACTCGCTCCCTCAGGCCAGCTTCGTCGCCGCGCTCAATGCTCGCTACGTCTCCGTCAAACAAGGTATGTGGCCATATATACTTGCCTCATGTAACTTGTGATGGATTATGATGGAGCAGATTTGTCGGAAAGATTATTTGTAATTATTTTTGTAGATGTTATCCCTGTTGTCTTATCTGGAGATACGGAACTTAAATTGTGGAAATTCTGCGAGACAAAATTTTGGGGGTTTTCCTGCTGTTATAAGTATGGGGGTAGATTTACCGAAGGAGTCGTTTCGTAGAAACAGATTCAATGTACACGAGGTGCGGCAAGCGCAGATTACAGTGCCAGCATCCCACGTCTTCTTTGCGTACCGTTTCAGTGCTAATAGAGAACTAAATTAATGGAAAAACACGTAGCGGTAAATTTGAAAAGAAATGTTGTGGCCACCAACGCCGTCCACCTGTCGCATTTAAAATTAAAGGCGCTGATTACTTGTTACCACTCCAAGGTCGTGCGACGTTTATTTATGGTGCCCTCTATGTTACCACCTATGCTTTCACATTCCTGTCAAAAAAATGTAATTTTCACCCAAAATTAATTTGCCGTGCGTCTCTGGCCATGGCGCCAACGAAATTTTAATATTTTGTATGAAGTGTGGCGAGGAGTCTCTAGTCTCAAATCAAGTGTAGGTCGGGAGATCAGCGTGTGCGCCAATGCTGAGGAAGGGGATTTTTTAAGGGTTCAGGTATAAATTTAAAAAAAAAATTACCCTGCTTATAGAAGCCCACGCTGGGTAGAATATAGGTACACGTAGCTGCCTAGAGGAAGCATGAGTCTAATCATATTCCAAAAATGATTGTGGGGGGACACGCCTAAAAAGGTAACCATATACCTATTAGGTCTCTGAGATATCAGAGCTGAAGCCCAAACCAACGGAAAAAAATTCTGCCAACGCCAAAAATCAAACCCAAGGCGGGCAGTGTTCAAGTCCCTGCCGAAAATGTGGAGTGGCTGTAAGGTGAATGGGAGAACACATAAATGATCGTAATGAATAAGGTGTCACGAGTTGCACCTAGCGCTCAATAAAGCAACTAACCTTTGGCCTTCCCTCTCCGTACCTGTTGACCGTTCTGCCACTGGTCCTCAATCGTCGGCCACTTTTCGGGTGTTCTCTTTGAACATAACCACTTCATCACTGGTGGACGTGAGTGACCGGATACACAAGTCTATAGTCCAAGTCAGGCTAGGAGCGTACCGATTACTTATATTTTCTTGTAAATCTAGGGCTGATCAAAACTTCTTCTTGATCAGGGAAATTTCTGCTCAGGGTCGGATTAGCATTTTTAACGTATGGTAGGATATGAAACCTAAATCCGGATCGGCGTCAACTGAAAATCTTCAAGAAATTATGAATAATCGGTACGCTCCCAGCCTGTCTTGGACTATACCAGAATAGGCACCTACCTGTATAGTCCTATTTTTCGTTTTTTCCGTAGATACGACGTTAGCGAGGGGTTAACCACTCCAGGAATCTCGTTGGGAATCTCATTGGAAATCTTTATGAAATCTCAGGGAATCTTGGAAATTTCTGGAGCATTTAACCCTTCGGGGTGCATCTTTCCATGAATCTCGTTGAGAATCTCAGGAAATCTTTGGAAATCCTCATGCAATCTCGGGAGTGGTTAACCCCTCGGACGTTAGTTACGTGTTATAAGTTTGTACGAAAGTGAGGATGTACCTGTCTTCTTCAGGTTCCTCGAAGTCCCCGTCCGCTTTGCCCTTTTGGTTAGGTACGATACCTGTCTCTCTTGTTCTATCAGTAGGTGTATATGGTCATATCAGTTTAGCGTGATGGAACAGCAGAGGCTTGGGTATAGGGCGTCTTAGGGGCCTCGGCTCTGACCATTGGAACGAGCGATGCCCTCTAGATTCTAGTGCCATAGGTACGTAGGTACCTTACCTATAGGTACGTAGGTACCTTACCCGTACTGAGGCCTTACCTCAAGTCCTGTATCCTAAAGCCGACCATACACGAAATAGATAGATACGCACTCCGAAAGTTACCTGCTTAAAAAGAGAAATGTTTATGTGGATGACTGATGAGACTGATGTCCTTGTAAATTGTGATGGGAGCTAAGAACAAAGATATGTACAGCCAGCCTATAGAAACATAACGAATGACTTAAAGACAATGCATCCTGTATCAACACTGCATTTGTCTTAGTTATCTGTGGTCGAGAGGTCAGGGGTTTCCGTTTGACACCATTCAAACATACCCTGCTATCTACCGTCTACTGTCTACTCATACATACATACATACATACAATATGACCAAAGTTGAGAAGAATACAGACGTATTTTTCCGAGGGGTTAACCACTCGTTGGGAATCTCGTTGGGAATCATTGGAAATCTTTATGAAATCTCAGGGAATCGTGGAATTTTTTGGAGTGGTTACCCCTTCGGTGTTCCTCTTTGTATGAATATCGTTTGGAATCTCTGGAATTCTTTATGGAATCTCAGTGTGATCTAAAGGAATCTCTGGAGTGGTTACCCCCTTGTATTTTTCCTAGACATTTTTACCATACGCGGGTAGCTGTTTGTACGAGAATTCGTTTGGAGTTGTTGCCAGTTAAAGGGGGTTAAGTATCTCGTAGATTGAGCGGGGTTGGCTGGCCAAAGGACTAGGTTATACAATAATTCATGCCAACTCATGCACCTTCTCTCCTCTGCTTCTTCTTCAAACAATACAGAAAGTTAATGAATAGAGAATAGGAAATATAAGCGCTCAACCAGGCCACGAGGTACGACTTAGAACAAAACCGACAATACCTGCTTGGGAACTATAGTACAAAACACAGGCTAACCAGTTGGTACTTACTTTGCACGCAAGTTCTTTCAATTTTAGAGACTGTCTGGTTTGAATGCGGAATTGGAACTTCCGTTAGGTCATCGTATGATTTGACGTCATCAAGAGACCATACTAACATTGAAAAGACACAGCCTTCTTTGCTGCTAGAGATTACAGAATACAAAATTCAAGGAACAAAAATGAATTTGAATGGAGTAAATATACCACAAACTGAATTGGGATGTATTTGTTGTGATATCCACGCTACCAACGAAAAATTTTTGGTACCGAAATTCGAACTCAGGACCTCTGTCGTTCAAGTCTAGTGATTTGCCAATAGACCATGGTGATATGAGACCGCTTTAATAGTTTTTATCACTCACTAGGTGAGCTTTAATAAAATTCGTGTTTTCAGAGTTATCCTTATGAATCGTCCCAATATTCTCAATCATTATCATATCCCTATACGAGACATGATAGTATTATAATACAAGCCGTCAATTTACCAACTGTACTGATAATAATAATTGACACTACATATTTCTGATTGGGGGCATTGATTGTAGAGAGAAATTGATTCATTGATAAAGAGGATGAGATTGCAAATGAATACCAATTAAGTGGTCTTCCTCTGTATGTCTACAAATAATGACATGCAGTTGGTTTGGTGGAGTATAATTATGCTGCATTGTGAATATGCACATGTGAGCATTCCTAGCTGGAATACGACATACGACACATGTCCCGCCAAATGTTATTTTTCTACTATTGCTTTTGTGAGGAATCATTATCATTATACTCTTTTGATTTTTCGTACACCATCTGCTATTTGGGAATGATACTAGATGATGTTTTTCGTCTATCGCGGTCGAAGTTGTCCCTGTACTGTTTTGAAAATCGATTTTGGAGTTTTTTGTTTTATTAGATCATCCGCCGTTTACTACTGTAAGAGTGCGTCCCACCATGCCCAGTTAAGAGGAAACTGGAGATTTCCTCTCATGTTTACCATGTTAAATATCCGAGAAAATCTACAGTTTTTTCTTAACTGGGCATGGTGGGATGCACCCTAAGGTGTCATTGGTAGAGGGAACTGCTTCTTCCGATCTTTTGATTTCTAACCCCTCTTTCATGATGCTATAATCTGCCGGTCTCAGGGTGCGTCCCACCATGCCCAGTTAAAATTAATCTGGAGATTTACCCGGTAAATGGGTATGGTATGGTATGGAGGTAAACATAGGACAAAATCTCCAGTTTAATTTTAACTGGGCATGATGGGACGCACCCTTTGAGAACTGTTCCTATTTTTGTCTTGAAAGTTAAGGTTGCAGTTAACTGAATCTCCTGGAAGCTTATTTGGCAGTTCTTTGTGCTTCTCTTAAAAATTAAAAATCGGACGATCAGACAAAATAGCTCTGTTCTTAATCCGAGCGTGAACTGTTTTGGAAAACTGTTTTTAGTTTATTTTGTAGTGATGTCGTGCAATAAAGATGGGTTTTTCTCCTTTCAAGAGAAGGGAACGCGCCTATTTAGGTGCTAAACTGAAAAAATATTTTTTAAAACGATTCTAGCTGTGCTACAAATGCAACTCGTATTTCTTTGGAATAGTTATCTGAAATGACTGTAGCCTAAGCCTTTATTTACTTAAATTATTCATAAGAAAAGTTTTCACACCAATTAAAACAAGATTAACATAGAAAACAATAACAAGGAAAGTGACGCTATCCCTACATGAGAAAGTGGGTAAAACTCTACTTAAAATTCAGTCCCACCAATAAATTGACGTTTAGTGGCAGCTTCCTATTACTTTCTCGTAACCGCAGGCAATTACTGATCGCGGTTCAGACCTCTGATGATGATTGATGAAGACCCGTAAATTGGCCCATACACCACTTCTTGCTCTTCTTCAGCATTTCTTAATATGGCCAAATTTGGTTTTGAGGGGAAAGTGGGTCTGAAAGAAATGGACCAACTATTACAGTTTCCCCTAGCCTGTACCTCTTTGTTCGTGGTTCTTTTCTTACTCCAAAATTTCTATTTTTTTTAAATTTACTTTTATATCAAGGGAAGACGCACGCTCTTAAGAAAATGCCCCAAGATGTTCATGGGCGGTCAATTTTGCGTCTGGAAATAAGTCCATAGCAACGCAGGGTATGGTGCTTCTAGATATATTGTTTACTTAACTTCTGTGCTCACCGAGGGGTTAACCACTCTCGTTGGGAATCTCAGGCAATCTTTGGAGATCTTTTTGAAATCTCAGGGAATCTTAGAAATTTCTGGATTCTGGATTAATTAACCCTTTGGTTCGGGGTGCATTTTTCCACGAATCTCGTTGAGAATCTCAGGAAATCTTCGGAAATCTTCATGCAATCTCTGGAGTGGTTAACCCCTCGGTGCCCACCGTACCTTTTAAATTTGTTTCTTCCCATTTTATTTGTTTTCGGAACTTTCTTTTCTTTATTTCATTCGATGTTGGTACTGTACCTTTTTTCTTTTCCTATCTTTTCCATCACGACTATTAGGTCAGTGACTAGGTGGATAAAAGGTGCAAAGACCCTAGTGGGGTATAATTAATGGATAGACGTCCCTATTAAAAGTTAATTAGATCGTCTGCGGTCACAGTAGGTGGCGAACCGAATAGCCACGCTCTACGAGTCTATGTATCTTCATATGGCGATTTCGCCATTAGTGCGCTACCTCTTATTTTCATTATTAACGTTGGACGAAGTGATATATAACATGAAATTAGTAATGGGTTTGGTCATTGGTCTGGGTCCTACCAGGAGGTGTATTCCCTTTCTCGAACGCCAGCAAACCCACCCAACTAACACCTTCAAACTTTATTGTAAGAAGATAAGGCACGCCATGATGCAATATACGGGGAACAGTTCTTCTTACAATAAATTTTGAAGGTGTTAGTTGGGTGGGTTTGCTGACGTTCGAGAAAGGGAATACACCTCCAGGGTCTTGACTAGGCTCAGTCGTAGAGCTAGTGTCGGTTGGCAGAAATACTCCGAATTTCACCTAAGTGTATAGCCACATGAATTTTCTACCTAATGTACTGAAATGATTTTTTCGATTTCAGCTGTTTTATGTTGAGGAAGGGGTTCATCTTGAAAACCATTGGGGATTTGAGGGATCTACGTTAGTTTCAGCCAATAGAAAAAATTAAAAATAATTCGCCGCGCACAGTACTAATCGAGGGGGTAATCACTCCAGAGATTCCATAAAGATTTCCAAAGATTCCCAACGATATTCATAGAAAGATGAACCCCGAAGGGGTAACCACTCAAAAAAATTCCAAGATTCCCTGAGATTTCATAAAGATTTCCATTGATTCCCAACGAGTGGTTAACCCCTCGGTACTAATCTTATGGGCGGCACAAATGCATCGTCAGCATCAGCAGAATCCCAACTTTAACCATAGGTGAATGAGTGAATCGTTTTCAAATAAGATTAGGTAGTATTTCTTCGGAATCTTCCTAACAAGACGGCCATCCCGGGACGGTCTTATCGTCTCCGAGGGAATACGCGTCCTCGATACAAAGTACTATTACCGGTTCATAAGTAATGTAACATAGACATCCTAAATGCATGGCGACAGTGTCGACGAAATGACTTGCAGGTTTCCTTTGCTCAAGGTGTCTATCATCACAGGTTATTCCTTCTGAATGTGATTTTGCTATGCTCTGTGACGTCAAATCACGCTGACGTAGCAGAGTGCTTCGTTTTTAAAAGGTAAGAGGTTGTAAAATTTGATAAAAGTTGATATCTTTGCTGGAGCTCGACTTTAAGTCAAAGTGGACGCAACCTTCTTGGTAGAAAGGCCTTGGCAGAGCCCTATACACTATGTGTTCCTATAACCACTATAACGGGAGTCCCTCAAGGATCTGTTCCCTGCCCTCGGACTAAAACCTTTTATCCTGTTGATAACAAATGAATGGGTTTCTCATTTGAAACTTTTTAAGGCCCAAGTGCTTCCAGGACTGTTTTTTTTTTTTTTTTTGTTTTTTTTTATATGGATGGGTCCTTAATCGACATGGATTTACGAAAAATGGAAAATTGCTCCTCATTTTGTTGCTACTATCAAGTGTACCGGGATTTCTTCGTCAGCATAATATGTAGAGTGGAGACAAAGTAGCGATCGGTATATTAGAATTCAAGTGGATTTTTTGAAAAGGGGGGCGATGTCGAGAAAAACGACTTAATGATAAGAAGGGTATAAATAGATGGAAGCACCCTCTGCTGTAATAGGGTTCGTCGTTTTAATGATCTTGTGGGGATTTTAACTGCTTCGTCTTCCTGATGGCTAAAACAACAAATTTCATCTACTAACTGGGGCTGCACCACCAGGGATGAAATAAATAACCTGCTAATGGTGTTTATTCTAGCGGTGTTGTGGGAAAGAAGGAAATAATCAGTTTTGTTAAGAGGGCATTTATTTGCGAGCTTATTCCGGCAGGCCTAAGGCGAAAGGCTTATAACAGAAACACCAACGAAAAACTGAATCTTTTCTACCGTTCGAAACATGACTAATGGGTTGAGTGACACCAGCAGATTGTCACATGGGGTAACAGTCTCTAGTCAGTTGTGACTTATTGTGTTCCAGGACGCCAGGTGACATGTTTACGTAATATCGCATTGGTCATACTCTACCTTCTATACCGTCACCGAGGGGTTAACCACTCGTTGGGAATCTCGTTGGGAATCATTGAAAATCTTTATGAAATCTCAGGGAATCTTGGATTTTTTTTTTTGGAGTGGTTACCCCTTCGGGGTTCATCTTTCTATAAATATCGTTTGGAATCTTTGGAAATCTTTATGGAATCTCAGGGAATCTCAAGAAATCTCTGGAATGGTTACCTCCTCGGTTCAGTAGCTAAACTTAAGAAGAGACTTTAAGGGTATGTTTAAATTTTTTGTCGTTAAAAGGACGCAAAAACAGTTATGCCATCAGGTATATAGGTAAATAATTATGAAACTTTTGAACTTTCTGAAACATGGAACCTAGGTCAAGATAGATATAGATATAGATAGATAGGTAGGTAGATAGGTAGGTAGGTCCGGCTACATGTCCACCAGGATATTGCCGAAAAAACAGTATTGTATATATTCTATGGGTTACTACTGAATGAAAATGTAAACGAAAGAAGAGAATACAATACACGTTTATTATTATTATATTATTATTATATTATTATTATTTTAAATTAAAGGAAACTGTTGAAATGGGGTCCTCCTCGAATGCACTCTTAAGGTAAGTGCCACTTAAATGTGCAATAGTACAAACCTCTTCTCACAATGTGTATTTAAATCTCTTGTCAGTATAGCCACTATATCTGCGCAGAAAAACCACACTGTGGTATATCATAAACTCTCATTATTCTCAATACTCATTGTCGTATAGCACAACAATGATGCATGTTACTGGTAACATAGAAAATGTAGGCAATTAAAGAAGCTTTAAGGCCTAGTAATTGTAATGGGGAAGAACTATGAAATAGTATGGGAATGGCTATACCTACAGTGTTATTATCTCTATTACCATCATTGAAGGCATTTACTGTGCAAACGACGTAAACTATGAAACAAAGAAAAGTCCACGGCCACGGACGGACATATTAAAACGTAATTAGAAAGTATTTTGTAGGTTAGAGTAGAGGCATGGCTTGCAATTGTCATGGTGCCTTTGCCCTCTAGGTTGCGCCATAGGTAATCGTACCGAGGTACATCAGGCATCTAATGGTGGAGAAATAACCGGTAAAAAAAAGTTCAAAAAAAGGCCCGGGTTTACTGCAGTTTTGGGCCGCCACAAGTCTCCTGTGCTGGGGGACTGCAACCGAGATCGTGGAAACAAGCTATAACTAAAAAAATTTTTAACGATATTAAGGGCCGCCATACATTCGATATTTTTTTACGTTGGACTTCAAACTTTTTGAGAAAACTATCTAATATTTAAATATTCTTAAATATAATATGTCTTTTTAACGTCATTACTCATGTTGTGATTTTATGATCGAGTGATTTTTGTCACCAAAAAAATTGTCCAAAATTAACCGATCGTGAAATCACAACATAGCCTCATGAGTAATGATGTTAAAAAGTCATATTATATTTCAGAATATTTAAGTATCCAATAGTTTTCTCACAAAGTTTGAAGTCCAAACGTAAAAAAAATAGCGAATGTATAGTCAGCCTTAACGGTAAGTAGGGATTTACGTTTAGCGGCACAAGACGTGTATGTGACACGAGTATTTATTATGAATATTGTGATACAAATAGGAATTACTATTTTGCGAAGATGATGCAGCACTTTTATCGTGCCGTCAATCATTATCCATCATTATAATCGTCGGATCATAAAGCCCGTTAGCGGCCACGGACGTTGCTCCGTAATTAATATTGATCTTCCTACACCTCCGGGATGTTGTTCATCAATGCGGAATTAATCACTTTATTAATTCATTTGACTTATTATGCTGACTAAATCCAGCCGAACAAACGCAAGGTGATTTTTTTTGCTGATTTACTGAGCATTCCCTTTTCGAATACCTACATACTTTTCCTTTCTGTTAAAAGAACTAAGAAGGTTCTGTTTACCCTTGATTGTTTAGGGTCCGAAAGGCCACTGGGACCAAAGTTGGCAAGAAGTTACTTTGCGATGAAAAAAGCAGCGGCAACAAGTAAGCAACGAGTGTGGTGCTTTCAAAGGTTTCGCTGACCTTTGTTCCTTTGTTCCTTGTCCATTGCCTAAGGCCCGTTCCCAGATTTTAATTTAACCACGCTTGCTTTTAACTTGTGTGGTAGGTAGGGCCTCGACTCTCGACTATGTAAATTATTTGGTTGAAAGAAATTTGCCACTAATCACCAAGTAGTGAACTAGTGAGATTCGATTGTTGTGTCCGTAATCAAGTAATTTTACCCAATTTTTTTGCAGGCCTGATTTCTTTCTAGACAAATGTTATTTACGCCAGAATTTATTTTTTTCAGGCGTGGACGTTACAGCCAATCAAGATGAGATTTCGGACCATGAGACTTTCCAGCTCGAATTTGATTGGTCAACCAAAAGATGGTACATCCGCACCATGCAGGACCGCTACTGGACCCTTGAGACTGGAGGTGGCATCCAGGCATGCGGTGACAAAAAGTAAGTAGGTACTTACTGACGTAGGAAAAGGTCAGCGCCTCTTTGTGTCAGAGGATAATGGAGTGTAGTGGAGGATATACATATTTATATTTATTTATGAGGTGCTAGCCAATTTCATGAAAATCTATCAAGTAAAAAAGGCACTAGTGAAGGGAGGGATGGACATTAGAGAAACTTTACCCGACTTAGGGAATCCCTTAGCACTACTTCACATAATTTTAGGGCTAGCGAGAAAAGAACACACATTCTTTAAGATATATTTCGATCATGGTGGAAGACTGCAGTAATTTTGTCTTGGTTGTCTAGGTCCTCCAACGCCCTGTTCGACTTGGTGTGGCAAGGGGACGGCTCCCTCTGTTTCCGCGCCAATAACGGGAAACTGGTGGCCACCAAGCGGTCTGGACATCTCTACGCCAACAGCGAGGTGGTGGAGGATACTTGCAAGTACTTCTTCTACCTCATCAACCGGTACGGAAGCTGACCTTTCAGTATGGGATTATACAGAAAATGAGGTTAGGTGGTGGAAAAGGGAAGGTTGTTTATAAACTGTTGGATTTTTTTTCTGAAATGCAGACATATTTTCAGTACCGCTAGTGAGTTATGTTAGAATTTTGTCCGTGAAAAAAAATCACTCGCTCATATTTACTTTTTAGTTTCTTTTCAGATAATTTCTACAGAATTTGTCTCCACTCTTGTACGTTTGGGAAGACCTTAGGTGATAGGTAGATGCTATACCTTACTTTTTTATGTTCCAGGCCTATTCTGGTGTTGAAGTGTGAGCAGGGCTTCGTGGGTTACAAGTCAAACTCCAGCACCAAGTTGGAGTGCAATAAGGCGACCTATGAGACGATACAGGTGGAACGGGCTGAAAAGGGCATCGTCTATTTCAAGGTGAGGTTATTTCTTAAGATTCGTTGTGTGAAGTGGAAGGAATGAACCTTATAGGTTCAAGGTGGGAAACGTGGGAGGTCCGTCCAATGTTAAGGCAGTTTTCCCCCCTGTTGTTCCTTCACGGAGGCTGGAATCTTCCAGTCGACTATAGTATGTAATATGTTTCCCGAAAAAAAAGTGTCAGATATCTAAGAATAATGCAACCACAAAAAACGCTGAATTCCGTATTAGTTGACGTATATGACGCCGATTTGTGAATTTTATTACTCCACCCGGTTCCGTTCTACAGAGAAAGTCGTGGGGTTGTAGAATATTGTTGAGGCTTACCTGTTTTAAGGGTGTGCTAAAGGGAGAGTTCGATCGTTGAAAATGGAAGAAAATAATAAAAAACTGATAGCTGGTAATAAATAAAAATTATTTTGTAGGTGTAAAAGAGGTAAAAGCACGAGAGCCTTTTGTTTTTTGGCTCTCCGTCCATACAGTGTGCTTCCTGTAGTAAATATGTGTCTGAAAACTCAATGATTTTACACTTGTCAGTGGCGCCGCCTTAACACTATTGTATAGTAAAACAGAACGGTTATGGAATCTAGAAGTTACCGTATGACTTTGACTTTGTTTAAAGAAACAGTAAGTACTTATCTATCATAGCTACCTTCACACTGACGTGCAAGAGGTATGAAATTAAAATGTTCCTCAGAAGGTTACTTTGTTTAAAACATGCCCTTGATTGAAACTTGTGTCATGACTGATGACACGAGTGAAGTATTTGGGGTGCGTTTCCTCAGTTCTCAAAGCTGAAAAAAATTCTGAATAGAAGAGTTTGTAATGGGCAGGCGGGTAAGTGAAATTATCTATCATGGGTATTGTTCTATTGATTTATTGAGTAAGCATGGAATTTATTAGACAGTAAACAGGAGATGAAATTTTCCTCTTTGTGTCACTATTGAACCTTTCAGCCACAGCACATCCGGTGACAAGGATGATTTGCTGGAAAATTAGGCAACTGAAAATGGATTTTTCTGTTTTAGGGGCAGAATGGCCGTTACTGGCACGTTGACAGCGAGTGCGTAACTGCTGACTCCGAAGTACCCGAAGGGTTTTACCTGGAGCTCCGTGAGCCAACCCGCATCTGCATCAAGTCTGCCCACGGAGGATATCTGGTCGCCAACAAAAATGGCACTTTCCGTTTGGGAGACTCTGAATATGAAAATGCCACCAAGTGGGAATATTAAAACTCTGAAGAACCATGACAACGATAAAGTAAATCAGTCCTTTAGATTTGGAGATAGAAGAAAGTCAATAATACAGGGAATTTTAAAAATGACAGCGAAGTTTTAGAGGGGCAACAGGAATTAATGAAAAAAGGTTATTTGTAGTTTTATATAACCGAGTTTTCTAATGTTGTTTAATGATGTGAAAGAATTCAGCAATTAAGTAAAGGATTCATACTTGAAAGAATCGTAGGCATTGAGCGGAAGGAGCGTAAATTGTAAAATCGAAACAATCCGAGATTTGGATTGTAAGAAAAAGTTATGATTTTGACTAAACTTATTGGCTTCTCTTAGTAAGGAAATGGCATCGTCTGTTTAGTTGTGTTTTTGGGTCTCCTCGAAATTGGGGGAGAACGGGAACTGCCATTTTTCGAAAGAGTTTTTTTTTTAAGTTTCTCAATTTTATTGCAAAAACGTAGGATCATTTATTTTAAAAAATTAACTTATTTTCTGATGTGAAAACTGAAAACGTCGGTGGTATTCAAAGACTTTGCTTCTCATTTTATTTGTAACAAGGAATTGTTCAGACGATCAAGTTTAGAACTTAAAATCTTAAATTGTGAATGTGTTCGTTTTTAGCGTTATAAACTTACAGATGTTTCAGAAAACAATGATTTCATCAGAAATCTGTACATAATTTCAATTTTTATTTCGTTTTTAAAGTCAAAGGACAGAGGAGGGCACGTTTAGTGTTTGCCATCATAACGGAATTTTTTCACCTAGTCCTCCTATACATTTTTCCTTCAAAATTAGAGTCAGCTTAGAGTTGAGGTAGTTGCGTTTTTTTAGACACAAACATTTGTTGTAATTTTGCTACATTGTTAGACAAAGTCACAAATTGAATTTTGATACGGAATTGGTGTATCTGGATAAATGTTTATAAATATGCTTTTGACTTCATAAGTCTGAATGTTACTAATGAAGTTGTTGTACTCCTAGAGTACCTACTCGTTACTTAAAAATTACGGACAAAACTAAAGGTTGTTTTTAAAAGCGCACTTTACTGACTCATCCAAATAATATTTGCTTTAGGTCAATCTGTCTTTTTGCACTATCATGTACCTATTTAGTTAGACATTCGGACCAAAACCGTCAATCTTTTTATGAAATTGAATCAAGTGCAAATTGCCGGTCAAAAATTGGAAAAATTACTAATTTTTATATGTTTTAAATTGTATTCTGATTTAGCTTATGTGAAATTTTTTTATTGTAAATCCCGAAGTAAAAACTGTTAGGGGAAGTTTCGAGCCAAAGACTTATTACCTTATTGTGACTAGAGAAATTGGTTGAGGTGAAACTATTTATTTATTTTATTTATGCATATTAGGGCACAAAGTCGCTTTATCTTGCTTAACCGTCCTGCACGTCAGTTCTTTATTTATATTATTTATTACCACATTATTTATCAGATCCTAAGTAACTTAACAAACCAGTACGGGGCAAATTTTAATTTACTGCAACTTAATAGTGTGGTACCTACCATAGCTATACCCACAGGGAGCAGACTGTTAAAATATCGTTACATCTAAATTATTGACACTACATTGACACTTATTGTAGGTTATAATTTTTACTTTATATAAGTACTTAATAAGCTGATGGATATTATAAGTAGGCGTAGCGATTTTATACTGTAGGTTGGTGCTTTTTTACTATAGGCATTAATGGAAAGCACTTTTTTTTAATGTAAAGTACCGTTTGTATTTATTTGTCGATGTACCTACCTTTCTTATATTTGGAGGGTTTTATTGCATTACACGTGTAACCAACTTTCCTTTTGCCATGTTACTGTATGTTATGCATTTTCATCCACATTCCTGTCTCAAAAACCTCAAAAGAGTGGATTCATATCTGGATGAGTTTCGTAACCAGTTTTAAAAACTAAGAAAAGAAGGTCATGTCAGTGAAGCAGAAAGACAGTTATTCAACGAAAGTATTCAGCATGAAATCCTTGGGCCATCATGCATTCCCTATTTTTTTACGTTCCGATTTCAAACTTTGTGAGAAAACTATTGGATATTTAAATATTCTGAAATATAATATGTCTTTCTTACGCCAATTATTTTATTACTCATTACTATGTTGTGATTTTACGATCGAGTGATTTTCGTCACCAAAAACATTGTCCAAAATTAATCGATCGTGAAATCACAACATAGCCTCATGAATAATGACGTTAAAAAGGCATTATTATTACCTATATTTCAGAATATTTAAATATCCAATAGTTTTCTCACAAAGTTTGAAATCGGAACTTAAAAAAATAGCGAATGTATATTCAGCCTTAAGTTGTTTATGACATAGGTATCTACTGTTTTTCTGAAAATATCCTCAATTTCCTAACAATTTTGAACAACATTGTGTGGACGGCTTACGTTTGAATTTATTGGTCTTTTGTATTCCAGATTATCTTTTCATAAATATATCCACCCGTTAATCGCTGTTGCTCTATCTATACGATCCGTATAGAACATGGACCCAATAGATAAGTGGGTACCTATAATAGATGACGTTGTACCTAATATCCTTTGTGAGTTGCTCACTATATCGGACTGGATTATCCAGCGAATATTGGAATCTTGGCATTATTAGAAAGCTCCGGAAATCCAATAGCGTCATCTCCGTATAAATTCCCAAAATGTCGTGGGACATAATGCTAAATAAATAAGATGGGGTAAAGCCTTCCCTTCCAGTATAAAAGGCATTGTTTCTCCTTGAGTGGGTTGAGTTAAGGTTGCTGGATTCTAGAAGTTTTCCTCTTTGAATACGATTTTGAGGGATTTCAAGTTTGTTTCTGACGTTGACCAATCAAAGCTCTTTGAGGCGAACCCCTCTTACCGGTAGCCGTCAGCTTGTTGACCTGTTTCTCGATATGCGGCGAACCTACCTTTATAATCCAGCTCCCTTCGTTGAGGTACTACCCTACATAGTGGAATGATTTATTAGCTAAGGTGCCCTGGTATTTATATTTTGTGACCGAGAACATTTTCGTTCGATTGTTTAGGCCGCTGAGGGAAAAGGGTACAAGGTTTCATTTTCTCCTGAATATTTTCTTGGTATTTTCATTGGCCGTGGATAAAGGGGTTAAAATGTGGAAAATCCTGCGCGGGCTGTGCTGAACAAAATAAGTACCTAGACCTAAAGAATACCTAAGTATAGGTTGATACTTGTCTAAGTACTAACTGGACTTGCTTCAAGTTAGTATCAGAAGTCAATCACGGATATTGCTTAAAACCTTCAGTGGTGAGGTAGAGCCTTGAAATAAATGACTGAAACTTGCCTTTGGTCAGATCAATCCCATTGGCTTTCAGTTTGTGCGGTTCAGTAAAAGTTTCGGAGTCTACTTCTCCCTTTTCTAAGGGAGTCTTAAAACCCTTGGAGGTATTAACCAAAACCCCCGTTCCATTATAATCCCCCGTCAGGTCCCATCAGGCCCTTCTACCTAAACTACTATTAGGTTTAGGCTGTTTTCAATACGAGGGGTTAACCACTCGTTGGGAATCTCGTTGGGAATCTTTATGAAATCTCAGGGAATCTTGGAATTTTTTGTAGTGGACGGGGTTCATCTTACTATAAAATCGTTGGGAATCATTGGAAATCTTTATGGAATCTCCGGGAATCTCAAGGAATCTCTGGAGTGGTTACCCCCCCTCGTCTCAATATTATAGGTACCTACTCGTATACTGGTTCCCAATTTGGACCCGTATCCTAACTTCTACCTTATTTAGACCTCACCGCAACTGAAACTTTTAACTTAGTTTGGTCCCTCTTTTTGCCTCAGCGCCAACGGAAATCCCAGATGCCTTTCGCGAATTCTCCGAATTCGCGGACGTAGTTTTCAAAATTCTTTAAGGGAATGTCGTCGCTTAACTTCGATTGCCGATCTTCGATTCTTCGATAACCAATGTTCTGATTCTATTCCAATTGTTGGAGTCCAATGTGCTGAGCACTGCTGTTTACAACTTTCGAAAATATGCTGGTGAGGTACCTATTGAATTTTTGAATTTATTTTATTTTCCCACACAGCGGTAGCATCGTGAACACTGCCATGATATCAAAGACGATTTGATGCTCTCTTATGGAGTACCGCATAGAAATTTTATCAAAATTGGGTTCCACGATCCAAAGTGTTTGAGATCCGCGCCCCTATGTAGTCTTAGCTCACATGTCATGTACACCGACTTTGGGATTACATAATCATGAATCTGCAGGCGAAGTCCATATAAACGCACAATCAGCTGAGTCAGTCGATTCGAGCAAGTTAATCTCCAGTCAAATTGGGCTGTGAATCATCGCATAACGACCATTTGCCCTAATCAATTTTTTTTATCTTTTGAACCACCAGAGAAGTCGTACGTGAAATTGCTTAAAAGTTAAATGGTTACAGACTTCGGGTGTGCATGTGCATGAAGATAAATATGTGTACTAAAAATGAAGTAGTCCAAACTGATAAACTGCTAATGTGGAGGCCGCGCTCAAGGTTCAAAAATTTTAGAGGTGGTCTTGTCTGGCTCGTAAGAAGGGTTCCACAATGGCGGAAAGGCACACTTAACGATTAGAGCAGTTGACCTTCAATAGCACACAAACTCTGACTGACCAGCGTGATATGATGTCATCGGGAGACCCTACTTTAAATTGAAAAGATAACCTCAAAAATTTCAGATCTTGCATCGCTCTCTATCTCCCTCAGTTTATTCAGGGGTGCTAAGCCATGAGGATTAAGGGGTGACCGTCAGCATTTATTATTTTGATGTCCTTTCTAGAACAATGCTGGCCAGGTCATGCCTTGTTTATCTTGCACTGCCCCTTTATTTTGTCGTTGGTTGGAACCCCTGACCCCCTAGGTCGATCTGGGAGTAAATCCGAGAAACAATGACCTAAAATGTCACAATGACACAAACCATACCACCGAGCCACCAGCATTTTCCGTTCAGGAGCTTCCCAATGTTTTATGTGGTGTACTAAGTAGGAAGGTAGAAACTACCTTTTCAAAATACATTTTGACCACTCTTTCGCAAAATACTGCAACTAGAGTCTAGAGGTAAAGCGAGGTGTTTTTCCTTGACAAATAATCTATGCGCACATAAATAATTGCGGCGCGGAGAAACTATACTCTAATCGTCTGAAAAAAAAAGAACACTTTTTTGGTACCTAACCGGTTTGAGTGCTGGTAAGTAGACACTGAGGGGGTAACCACTCCAGAGATTCCTTGAGATTCCACTGAGATTCCATAAAGATTTCCAAAGATTCCAAACGATATTCATAGAAAGATGAACCCCGAATGGGTAACCACTCAAAAAAAAACGAGATTCCCAACGAGTGGTTAACCCCTCGGTAGACACGGAAGACCCAAGGTTTTAAGAAGTAAGCTGCAGTTGTTATTTTCCAGCCAGAAAATGGTAAATATCAACTCTCTGGAAAAGTTGGATACGAAAGGAAATAAAATCATTTTTCGTTTCCTTCATAAAATTGAAATTGAAAACTACCACTGACGGGTATTGGCTTCTCTTCTTTCCATTTTAGCTCTGGTAGGTACAGAAGTGTTCTTTTGTATTTCACACTTGAAAGGACAGCCTCCGCTGGCTGTGAAACCTTGTATTCAAATGATGGAAATCAGTAGAAATGAAAGCGAACCCTAAGGTCTATTAATTTTTTAGTATGCCTCGTTTATTTGTCTCTCCGTGTCGACGGAAGGTCCCCCCGATAACGGTACCTGTCACAACCCTTGGCGTAAAAGCTCTCAGATTGGTCAGTGTGATGTGACGTCATGCAGTTCCTTCTTCTTATAAAAAGAGCAACCTCTAGTTTGTGTAGATCTTGAACGAATCCGAAGAAAGGCACCGACATTATAAAATTCTTAACTTTCTTTCGTCTTGAATTATTGCGCAATATTCCAGGTCGGCGCACAAGGAACGTATAAAATTATCTCGAACTTTAATAATCACTTGTGCATAGTTTATGTTAAAACGTTGAGGAAATAATTAGATTTTTCTTCATCCTGTATATAAGTAAGTAAGTACCTACCTACCGTCTGCGTTCATGCGGACGGAGGTTTTTTTTCGAAAATATCAATATGATACAGATAAAAACAAGAAGGAAAATTCATCGTACAAAATTGGAATCTCAATTTAGTAGAATTAGCAATAGATTCTCTGAAATCTTCATCAACTTTTAGTTAGGCCTTCCTCTCAAGATTTATTTTTCATAACATGTATAACCGTTCGGTGAGCTATATTATCTTCCTACCTACTTTGGTAGGCAAATGCAATGATGAGCAGCCCTCTTTGATGTAGATTATCTACAAACTTTTTTCGTGTCCGCGATAAATTATTATTCTTGTTGACAAGTCACTAGATTTTAATTAATAAGTTAAAGCTGAGAGAATAGCTAATATTAACGCTGATAAACTCACTGATGGAAGTTGGATGGTAAGGGGGGGGGGGGGGGGGAGCAGTGGCGATGAAAAAGGGGATGGGATCTTGAACGTATATAGCAATTATCATGGTGGCGTCATTCGGAGGGGGGTGCCGAGTTCCCCATCTGCTCCCCAAGATTTTCTTGGTAGGTGGCGGTATAGGTTACGAAATAGATAAAAGTAAGGCTTCTCGATTTTTGGCGTCCCTCCTCCCTCCCAGAAAAAATTAAAATGAAAACCCTGAATGTTAAGAAATTTTCTTTAAATTTTCATTTGGTATCTGCTTGGCTCTAGAGCAGGAGTCCTATTCGAGTCTCTTTTTTAGAAGGATATGACTTTTGAAAAATCAAGTAGTGCATGTAAAGGTGGCCATTCACGAGAGGGCTAGACGGCTCAGGGCCATTGGCCCGAGTCCATTTGGATCGTCCGGCAAATGCAATCGGGGCGCGAGGTGGCGCGAAGCCACGCCACACACGGTGGATTTTGGACTGGCCCGGGGCCATTCGGCTCGTTGGCCCTCTCGTGAATGGCCGGCTTAAGTTAATTATAGCTTTAAGGGTACGTCACACCATGCTCGGTTACGAGAAAATCGTCGGTTATCTCTTACGCTGACCATCATGTTTAATTTCCAAGAAAATCGGCGTTTTCTCTTAACCGAGGATGGTGGGACTAAGTTGACAAGCTGAAAAATACTGTCTCCCCCTTGAAAAATGTTCACTGCCGCCAGTGGCGGGGAGGGACATTGGTGTGTGTTAATAATGAGAACAGCGAGACGAAGGGAATTAATGGACCAAGTTTTTGGTCCCCGGTGCTGCCTTAATGAGATTTTTTGTTTCTTTCCTTGTTATGTCGTAGGAAATGGATCATGAATGCAATTTCAAACTTTATTTCAAGTTCATTTCCGTGAAGGACCAAGAAGTTTTTAAAAGATGACAGTATAGAAATTATGTTTACCTGAGCATTCAAAGTCAGTGAAGAAGTAAGGTTTTGCTCTTTCTAATGAATTTTAAGTTCACCAACAGAGGTTTTAATATAAGGAAGCAATGGTTACTTTACAGGTTGGGCTCCGAGGGGTTAACCACTCGTTGGGAATCTCGTTGGGAATAATTGGAAATCTTTATGAAATCTCAGGGAATCTTGGAATATTTTGGAGTGATTACTCCTTTTGGGTTCATCTTTCTATGAATATCGTTGGGATTCTTTGGAAATCTTTATGGAATCTCAGTGGAATCTCTGGAGTGGTTACCCCCTCGGTGGGCTCCAATCCACCACTGTTCGACTACTCAAGTTAAATGGAAAATCTAAGAGGAAAAATCTTGACCCGTCTGAGTTCGAACTCTCAGAGTCCTGTCATTAGTTAACCGCTAGACAGTGGTAGTAGGTACGATACCTAAAGAAATTTTTTCCATTTTTTCTAAAAGTCAAATAATTAATAATGGTTGATGTGGATTCCCACCTTCTCAATTTTTGCTAAAAAGTTGGAAAAGTTTGATTTTTATTCATAAGCAGCCCCTGAGAAGTTCCAAATATTTGAGGTTTCCTTTGTAAAGGTTCCCTTTGAGTGAAAGGAGGGTGTAAAACGGGGGCGGAGGAAGCATTGTTCGATACAGTGTTTATCGTTTTCCGTTTCTTGACTTTATTTTTAGCAAATAAAAAAGGTTCTATAGAAAGTTTACGGAGAGGCGGAGAGCTATCGAAAATAAACATTCCATTAAAAAAGGTTTTCTTTTACGATAGGTACCTACTCCTTCTTTCTTCGAGCTGTGAATAATGGATGTAACATTATTTGTGTATCTACCATCAGGTCAGGACAGAAAGTAGACATCCAGAGATTCCTTGAGATTCCACTGAGATTCCGTAAAGATATTCATAGAAAGATGAACCCCGGAGGGGTAACCACTCCAAAAAAATTCCAAGATTCCCTGAGATTTCTTTTAAAGATTTCCAATGATTCCCAACGAGATTCCCAACGAGTGGTTGCCCATCGGTAGACATTGTTGTAACATAACTCCATGCAAGCAAATTTGAAAGCTATTTTGCCGGCTCTGTGTTAAAAATACACCAAGTAATAATTTTATAAAAAACACTTCATTCTAAAAAATTACTTACGGGGAGAAAATCAAAATGAGAAAGTTTTCCAGCTCTAACATAGACTTTTTCCACAGTCTACTATAATAAGCTCAAAATGGTTCCAGGAATTTGGGTTTCATTTTCCCAGTTTTGAATATTTTCGATGGGAATGGGAACCCTGGGAAGTAAATAGACTGCTCTTCGTTGTGAAATATTCCATCTGCAGACTGTACTCATACCGTTCGGAAGTCGAAACAAATTTGATTCGGGTTCCGCTGGTAGCCGAGGGCTGGCTGTGGGAAATCGCTGCCTGGCAAGAGAAAGTTTCAATAAAGTTCCTACGAAATTTTGTTCTGCATGTCTCTGGCACATATTCGAACTGGCTTATTTTGGGGTAATAGAGCCCTAGAGGCCCTTCAACGAGATAGGTATACGAGATGAATCTTTATCAGAAATGAAAACGAAAAGGAAAATCAGTTGATTTTTTATGGAATTGGAGAGGAAACTTCGATAAAAATTCTCCTGTATTTGAAATTTTTGCGAGATGTCCATTGATGAAAAATCCGTCGAACGAAAATGAATACAGTCAACAGATACAGCCAGCTTCGTCTGGAACTCCTTTCAAGGATCTGGGGATTTTTTTTGTCATCATAGCAGAGGGGTAAACCTATATAGATTGCATAGCGTGGTATAACTGCCAAACGAGGGGGTAACCACTCCAGGAGATTTCTTGAGATTCCCTGATATTTCATAAATATTTCCAAAGATTCCCAACGATGTTCATGGAAAGATGAACCTCGAAGGTGTAACCACTCAAAAAAAAATTCCAAGATTCCCTGAGATTCATAAAGATTTCCAATGATTCCCAACGAGATTCCCAACGAGATTCCTGGAGTGGTCAACCCCTCGCTTCCAAATCTCTTTGACTTCACCAAATTTGGTAGTCCAGTCTCACCGATTAGGACATTCCCCTCAATCCCCCTCTTCACATCAAATCCTTCGGGACAGAAACCAATACATCATACTGAAGAGTCTCCTTTGTGATACGAACCCTTGCTACTGAACTTCTCATTACGCGACTATGGTAGAGGAGAGTTGAAGTAGAGCTTTGTATACTGAACAGCTCATAGTGCAGGGCGCTGTATGAAGATGAACCAAAGAGGCTTGAAGTGGCTTGGAGAGGGTCACGACATGGAGAACAGGGTGCCTATTCTAGTCGTCGGTGACTCCAGAGTCATGACAGTTTACGTATGTTAAGCATAACAACATCCGTCTCTCACTGGTCATTTGAATAGCCTGCCTACTCGGCACAGAAAGGCTGGGACTGTGGCCTGCAGCTTTATTGTTAAAACTATCTCCCTATGTAATTTGCACAAAGACGTTAGTTCATAATTTGCTGAAAGTGGGTTGGGAAACCGTTTTATAGTTGGGAATTTCGTTCTGGTCGTTTATAAAAAATGTTGCCTTACCGAAAAGTGAACGCTTCCGTTATAAAACCCAAAATACAAAGAAAAATAGACTTTCAAACGAAATTTATTTCTAAAAAACACTTAAAAAATAAGATTTTCCATCGACAGTGATAAATAGTGGGTCTTCTGATCGCTGTGCCAGCGACCTATCCGTGGCTGTAGATTATCCAGCGATATTAGCTCGGTCAGCATGTTGGACAACCGTCGGGGTCTCCCTTTGGCATTCTGGAAGAAGAATTAGAAGCAATTTTGGTTAGAGTGAGGACCTAATAAAAAAGAAAGCTGCAGATGTAAGGGGGCTCGAGTTCCATATAGGCTTTGAGTGCCTCTTTTCTGTTTTTCTTATCTTCAAAGCAAAAATCCAAGCTTTTTGTTGTTTCTTTTTTGAAATTTTTTGACATGGAACGGGAGACTAATGCTTACGAGTATTTTCATTTTCTTAGATAAAGGTATTGTTAGTAAGAAACTTCATTTATATTTCCTTTGCCAAAAAGTCACATTAACGGTCCTATTAGGAATCCTTTTCTATAGTAGGCTATTTTTTGTGATATATCGTACCTAGTAAGTAAATAAAACAATCTTTGTTCTGGCCTATGGCATACGCTCAGGAACTTAGGTACAGCTTCAGTATATCTCCCTGAAAGGAGTGAAGATTGAAATTCTTAGGCAAACACTTGTTATCTCTTTAGGTGGTTAAGCATTGAATAGGAACAATTATAGGGGAAAAGATACGACATGGTACTGCGGTGCAGCAAAGTTTGTAAAATCGAATTCCTGTTGCAATTTACTGAAATGTCTGTAGCAGCATGCGGGGATCCCAACCCCTGTGCCCTATAGCGAGTAGAAACTTCAACAACCCCCTCTCTTTCGCTTAACCAAATGGCTTCTAATTTGCTGAAACTGTTAAAAAATGTATACCCCATCCTTGACGAAGGATTAAGGTACGATATACGAGAAGACCTTACCTACCTCCTTATTTTTATGGTTTACTCAGTTACCTTTCAGTGTAATTTTTACCTAAGTAGGTAGCTAATGCAAGTACGGTCTAGGACCACAGAATTCCTCGACTGAGGATTTTCTGGTTACCCAAAGGTTCGTTTTTAAAGTGAAAAGTTTCGAAGTACGAAATACCTACAGCCGATAATTTAATGCCAAAGCTGAATCGCCCTGTTCAAACATTTTCCATGGGCGACTTCATTCCATGTCGGGATAAAAGGGGGAAATTCTAATATTTGGCCAGTAAAAAATTATTGTAATAATCAAAGTGGACTAGGCAAATACCTACACTTCCCTCAAATGTGGAGGGAATTTGATTTGAAACTGCCACCCATCCATGCACTCGGCTACAGTGTCGCCCTATATGAAAATACCAGAAAAAATTATTCTTTCAAGTTTATTTTGGAAACTATAGAACTTACTTCCCGCCATGGAGGATCCTGGAACGGATTTTCTTCTTCTGCGAAGTCTGCTGGTAGAGATTCCAAGTAGTGCTCCACGCTCCTGCAGCTGGATGACCTTCGCCCCAGAGGTGATGTTTCATTGATGATGGTATGCGTCGGGAGGTCTTCGGTGGCTACCAAAGATTCACAGCTGAAAAAAAAAAAGTTACGAGGACCATAAGCTCAACATAGGGAACGTGTGTTACTGGCCGCATAATATGTCATAACAAAATATGTCATGTGGGTACTCAAAATACTCGGGAAGACTTTGTCAGGATAGATATCTCGTCTAAAATTTTTTACGAGGGCCCTGAAACCAATATGATGGGAAAGTTTGTGTGACTATTGTCGCACTCCATGTTTTGTTAGGATGTTTGATTTTCCACCCAGAACTGTGCCGCTTGTTTTGATTCGGCCATTTTTGTTTTTTCCCTCCATCCCCAGGTTTTTCCCCCTAGGGAAAGCAAACGTCATTTATTGGAAAGTGAAAATTGAACCAATATTGCAGTTCCCGATCCAGGAAGGAAGTTATTCTCTCTATTGGATTTTTCATTTACTATGCGTGACTGAAATAGTGAAAAAGCATCTTCATCAATGTCCTAGTAGACGAGACCATATCAAAAAATATCCACCATGCTTAGCTGGCAGAATTCCCAAATTTCATTCGTCAGCCGATGGGGACCTACAGTTTTAGCTGGGTTCTGAGCCGGGATGATTTTGTAATTGTTGGTTCAAACATTTTGGAGGGAACATGATAACGTTAGCACAGGATTATAAGTACCCATCAGTCGATAATTTACAACCATGCCTTCCCATCAGTTATCTACCAGATATTAAGAGTCTGCGTTAAAGTCAGGATTAGGTACGGACAATTGAGTGATCATGGGGAAAGCAATTTCGGTTCGCCTTACCTCTGTTAACATTGAGAACCTTGCTTCAATACCCAAGCATCTTCATCCCTTCAACATCGCTTCGTTCGACTGCAAATTAAGTTTCCCGGAAACTAATATAAAAACATAACCTGTCACGGCAGCTCAGCAGTGGTCTTATCTCATTGAGTTCTGACATCTCACTGGCCGACATGCGCCCAAGCCATCATACCTATCAATTGATTTATCGGGTATTTTGCAGTTTCAGAGGAACTGCTGATTTTTTTAAAAAAATTACTCAGGGGTGTAAATTTAAGGTTCAACCAGGTTCCACTGTAGGTACTTATAGGTAGTGCATTTGTGTGGTCATGGGTCTCCAACGAAAGGAAATAAGGTATTATCGAAAGAGCCAATTAATGGCCTCTTTGAAGGGAGGCATTCCCAGAAAAGTTCTCCTACCAGGTACTAGTTCCCCTATAGGGGTCAACCACTCCAGAGATTGCTTGAGATTTCATGAAGATTTCCAAAGATTTCCTGAGATCCTCAACGAGATTCGTGGAAAGATGCACCCTGAAGGGTTATAGCTACTCCAGAAATTTCCAAGATTTCCTGAGATTTCATAAAGATTTCCAATGATTGACAGAGATTCCCAAAGAGATTCCCAAGGATATTCCTGGAGTGGTTAACCCCACGCAGTTCCCCTTCGTGCTGCTGTGGACAGTGACAGTGCAGTGCCATGAAAGGCTGGCAAAAACTACCCGGTAACATATCTGCAGCTCGTTTTTTGTTATTTCTGCTTAGGTATAGGTGTAGCATCCGAACCATTTAAAAGTTCCTTTCTATCTTTTTCCAAATCGAGACCACTGAAAAAAACCATTGTTCCGAGTGCTTAAGTTTTCTAATTACTTAGACCATCCCACGAGCTCATCTTTGCTATAAAGAGAGTAAAAACGTAAAAGAGTAATTATACTGTAAGTTGTTAATAGCCTTCTTTCCTCCTCCCCCATGTACCCTCTGCCATTATGGAACCAAACACTGTGAAAGCGGTTTAGAAAAACATCCCTCCTTTTAAATATTAAAGAGCTTTTCACAAAAGACGGAGATAACAAAATATAAAAGGAGCCATAAAGAAAACTTTACTTGTGTGCTTTAAAAATTTATCGTGCGAGCTGAGTAATGGTTTATTTTGTTTCTTAATAATTAAATAAGTACTGGATAGGCATATATCTTTTTTTACGGCCACTTGTTTTAACTGTTAGTGGGCATAAAATTTGTAGGTACATTGGGGCATTCAAACTCTGGTTGGGACCGAAAAAAATCCGTGAAAACGAGCCTTGAACCTGGGACTTAAGTTGTGAGAGCCTGACCTCTGGGATGCAGGAAGGCCGCTCTAATTCTTGTTAAGAGGACGCTATACCTGAGGTGCATTTTTTGCCGCCTATAAGATTAACATTGCGAGCGGCGATTCATTTTCAAGTTTTACCCTTGGTTGGAAAGACACAAAATTTTGCCTGTACCTAGCCCTAACAATGTTCTAGGGAGTGTTCGAAGCAGATTTCCCAATTTCTCACTGGTTTCTTTTATTGCAACTGTTTTGCAAAATGCTAGCATCGCATACCTCAAGAAAATTGCTGTATCTCGAAAACCAGTAAAAAAATGGGAAATCTGCTTCGAACACTCCCTAGAACATTGTTAGGGCTAGGTACAGGCAAAATTTTGTGTCTTTCCAACCAAGGGTAAATCTTGAAAATGAATCGCCGCTCGCAATGTTAATCTTATGGGTGGCAAAAATGCACCGTCAGGTATAGCGGACCCTTAATCATTGCCTTCAAAGACTCATTTCGTAAGGAAATGGGTGAAGTTTTCTCTGGGGACGTGCAAATAATGAATGGCGAAGGAAACTGCGGTTTCATGGTTGACTTGTTACTTACTTAATGAAAAGACAGTTTCTTAGCAACTGTGTCTTTGCTGGAGCTCTATGGCCAGTGTCTTTGAAAATTTCATCCTGTCCCGCCTGAAGACAATCTACCTACCCATGTTTTTGGGGGTGAAAATCTGATATTTTTCCAAGTCCCAAGGACTGTATTTTTAATTATATTTAATTTTTTTTTTAAACATCGGAAACGAATTGACTGATTTGGATCTCACAATCACACACACACCCTAGTTCTCACGTGTTTCTCACATGGGCACATACACATGCAATGTCACACGTCCGGAAGGGTTAATTACTCCAGAAATTTCCAAGATTCCCTGAGATATCATAAATATTTCCAATGATTGCCTGAGATTCCAAACGAGATTCCCAACGAGATTCCTGGAGTGGTTAACCCCTCGTGTTCTCAGCTTGGAGTCTCTTGTTCTATAGTGAAATAATTGGAATGCTGGGTTAACGTCAACCCAGCTAATCCATAAAAAATTATAAAGTTGAAAAAATTTTGCTTTTGTATACAGTGAACCAATTACGAATGAAGATAATAATTATTTTGAAGGCAGATACAGCTGCTCTTCGAAACGAGCTCATCCGGGAGCGCAGGCATTGCAATGCTGAAGGGACACGCTTTACTCCGAACTTGGATTCTCGTTTCGGAAACCGGTTGACCATAAAAAATCATATTTAGGAATTTTTTTGAGTATCTAGAAAAAATACCTTGGTGTGGGACAACAAAAAGACGTATTGGTGTACCTTCAAATGATTTGTACCTACCTAGCTAGAGGAAAGGTGATTTGTGATTGGACCCCAGTCGGCTTGCTGGGCTTTAATTTGGAAGCTGATGGAACTCAGTTCGGGTTTCAGCTTCGAAACTTTAAATTTGAAGTCCGTGCCCTAAAGTTCAAGTTTGGGGTAAGTTCACCTGGCGTGAACAGCGGGGGTGTGTGCGTACTCATTATCTTGGGTACAAACTTAGATTAACCTCCTTATTAAGGCCCTGAGGCAATCGAGCCCTTAACTAGGGCCAATAAATTCATGTGTTGCTAATTGTCGGGCCACCAATATGAATATAGATGGTTACTTTAGATTTGTTGTTGGGACGGCCCCCTACAGCATTATAACTTATAACTGTGTTCCCCGTCGTAATATTCATTAATTAGTATTCATTGCTATGATTAGCTGCTTTTCGTTTGGTGTGTAAGAGACACGAAAGTTTACGTATCATGTCTACGAGGGGTTAACGGCCACCATACATTCTCGACGAACTCCGCCAAAACCACTGTGCGAAAGTAAATATTCGACAAAACTAATGTTTACATATGAGTACAACCGGAGACTGGTAATTGCAATATCGTATGGATTGTGTCTACTCTAAAAGCTAAACATAGTGTGCTATTTGAACGTGAAACGAACGAGTAAAAGTAGGACACTATGTTTAGCTTTTACAGGAGAAAAGTAGAGAAATGCTGTTGAAATTACCCACTTCCGTAAGTGAAATAAAAATTGCCAAAATGCAACATGGCTACGGTAAATAGTACAAACATTTATCAAGCTTTTCTACTAAATGTGACGATAAAATCATACTGTTTTAGTCCGAATCGTTACAAAAAAATATTTCGCGTGAGGTAGTGTTGTGTTTTCGCGATCTGTCAAAAAACATGTGGACTGGTAGTTGACTGTTTAAAATCGCTCCTGTGGGCTTATTACTCCATTTCATGCAAAAATACAACACTACCTCACGACAAAGAGTCTCAGGTTTACATCCCCCTATAAACACTTTCCACTCGCCCTGTAACTTCGGAGTAGGGCTTGAAGTACTTAGCATTGCGAACCAAGTACATGTAGTCGAAAATAGCGAATGTATATTCAGCCTTAACCACTCGTTGGGAATCTCGTTGGGAATCATTGGAAATCTTTATGAACTCTCTGGGAATATTGGAATTTTTTGGAGTGGTTACCCCTTTGGGGTTCATCTTTCTATAAATATCGTTGGAAATCTTTGGAAATCTTTATAGAATCTCAAGGAATCTCTGGAGTGGCATGTCTATAAGGAATTCACCCTATTTTTCTCGCTTATGTTCTTAGGAAAGTGAAGAAAAACTTCCCATGCAGGTGCAGATAGGTACATATTATTACGGAAAGAGTTATGATCGAACTATTAGAAATTGAGTTTGACATTTGAAGTTTCTGATGATAGTTACAAGAGTAGTTAGTTTAAAAAATGTCTCAATAAATAAATAAAAATTCCTAGGTACACCAAATCAGCAAATAAATTGTCCTGAAATAAAGGACGAGGAAATGACAGAGTTCAAGGGGAAGTCTTATTACTCGAGTCCTCGAGCGTCAGAAAAATATTCATTGCTGACTGTCCGTAGAGTCCTTATGAATTTTCATGCGTCAGTTTACATGTATTTACATTTGAGGAAAAAATATTTGTTTCTTCACGAGGATAAAATGGAGCGGAGAGTGAGGTCAGAGCGAGACGCACCGCCACTGCTGAATTGCTCTGTTTCAGTTATTAAAACCTAAATTTGCATAACACTTACAAATGCTCCAGTTATAAGTAGCAGATTTTATGCAGGTACATTCTGCTGTGAAAAACTGTAAGTACCTATAGGTATACGTCTAGACTTGCAGATTTCTACTTCTATGGAACGACGCGTGACGACCAAGGTCGGAAAATAGAAAATACTAAACATGAAAAGAGACGTCAGCAGTCGTTGGCCAGTGTTGTATGTATACCTACCTATAGGTATATTAGGAGGGGACAAAAATTTTGGGCGAAGTATAGAATCGCCTTTTTTCAGGCGGAAATATGTCGCTTTAGAGAGCTGCATTCAGCGAATGCGAAGAGAGTGAACCTAATCTAAAGAAAGATAAGATAGGCGTCAAAATATGTCCGAGTGGTGACGCCTTGAATCATTGCAACAGGTAGGATAGCTTGGGGGCAAGCCGGCATACTCCCTCCATCAACTTTCAACATAAAGCTGAGCAAGCAATTGTAATGGCCACATTACTTTAAGTAACCTCCCTTGTAACATGAGAAGCCACGTAAATGCTTGCAAAGTGCAATGGAGCAAAAAAAAAAAAACCTGGAAAATATTGCCCACGAGATACGTAGGGCGACACTTCGCACTTACAAGATGTAGGTACTCGTACATATTTTGTGGGTCAAAGTTACAAGTAAAGTGGGATGGGTTGAGTTTTTGAAGGTTTGCAAAATATGTCATGTGGGTACTCAAAATACTCAGGGAGTCTTCCTCATGCTAGTTATCACTTCTAATAGATTCTCCGAGGGCCTTGAAACGATTAGGACGGGAAAGTTTGTGCGACCATTGTCGTACCCCTTGTTGTACTTGACAAGTGTTTCCCTTGAAAAAGGTCACTTTATTACATAGTCTTCAACTAATGATCAGACAATCAAAGAAATACTCGTTGTTCCTAACAATTCTTAGTTTCTTCCCTAACTAGTTGAGTCAACCAGTTTCGGGAAAATAGTATTTACTTTACGTTCTCGAAAAAAGAATGAAAAAAGCGTTGTGCATAATAAAAAATTCTTCGGTCAGCCAATAATCGATCAGCCGCAAAATTGTACCTAATTAAAAAAACTTTCAGAACTTTAGAGCCATGTTTATTGAAAATCTGAATCTTTTAATTGGTGCCTAAGGTAAGGTAAAAGGTACGAAAAAATAAACATTGCCTACGACTGGAACTTCGTTCAAGTCTATTGATTACTTTCTCGCAATTTTGAAAGATAGCCTGGGAAAGGTTTATAGAAATTCTCTAATCAGCCAGTAATTTACCTATGTGTCTGTCTCTTCACAAATTTTACCCTAATTAAATGAAACTTCTATACATTTGTTGACTGGAAAGGCGAATCTTGTAATTGCTGCCTACGGAAGAAGCCGAGATAAAGTCAACACATCTCACGGAGAAATCAGACCTGGGGCCCCTTCCTCTCAATCTTTAACTTACTTTTACTTAGCTGCCTCTGTTTACTGGTTTACGTCTCTGTCTGTACCTACACCCTTCCTGCACGACCTTTTCAGACATTTCTGACTATAGGGTTAATCGAGCTAGCCTCCGTCGACTTCACAGCCGATTTGTTGGCTTTCTAACGCTGAGCTCTTTCGCGATTAGCTTTGAGAATGTTCCGTGTCTATATACTTCTTTTCTTAACCAGTTATGTATACGAACTATAGCGTCATCTTACTCGGCCTTCCCCCGCACCCAAATTTTTAGAATAAAATCCTAACTTCTCCCTTATCAGGGAAGTTGTATGAGCTGGAGTTATGAAAGAGGGGAAGGAGGTATCAAACAGAAAATAAAATCCCAAGGGCCCGGGCGGGAAATGGCCATTTATATTTATTGGTTGCTTTTATTATCTGTTTCGTTAGTTGAGTCTTAAGGGAATTGACGCACAATGAGTGAAAATGTTTCTGTCGTACTTACGGACATACAATTTTTTACTTTCTCGCTAGCCATATATGGCGAGAAAGTATTGTTTTCGTGCAAAATTTCGAAATTGAGATTTTGGGTTTCCCATGATCCTGGGGGTCCCCTGAGTCCAAAAAAGTGGTTTCTGGAAAAAGTCTGTCCGTCCGTCAGTCCGTCAGTCCGTCAGTCCGTCAGTCCGTCCGTCAGTCAGTCCGTTCAGTGCTCTAGCGCCTATACCGTTCATCCGATTTTGATGAAATTTGGTATGGAGCTGTCTAAAATTACTGCCGAGACACATTTTCAAGGATTTTTTGATTGGTCAAAAATTGCGGCCGCTATTGTCAAAAAACCGCCAAAATAATTCAAAAATCGTGTTTTTGGTTAGTCGGACAAGCGCCGACGGTACACTTTTCAGTCTATAACACTGAAAATTGGTAAGTGTGTTGACAAATAGATGCTTCGAGGTCATTTGCAACTAAAATTGGATTGGTTGAAAATTACGGCCGTTCTGGACCAAAGTTCGATCGTTTCGGCGCCATTCACATTTATTGACCGATTGTCATGAAATTTGGAAATTTGTGTAGAACTATGTAACTTAAGCATCTGTCGAACAGAATTTTGTTATCTTCAAAATTACGGCCGTTGTAGTCAAAAAAGTGTCGAAAATGAGTTGAGAATGAGAAACCACGTTTTTGAATGGTCGGAACGCATTTGGGACTAAAGTAATAGAATGATAGTCATGAGATTTGGTGTGAGTGATCTCAGATAGATGCTCGTGGGTCATTTTCAACCGATTTTGGATTGAGTGAAAATTACGCCCGCAAAAAAATTTCAAAAAAATCTGGAAAAAAAAATGATATGGGGCGAGAAAGTTAAGTGCGACTGTTGTCGGACCCTTTATTTTCCACAACACAATTTTTCAAAAGGCCCAACCTAACGCATGAACCTAAGGGATGAATAGCCTACATTACGGCGGCCAGGTACTGGTCCTTTATTTAATGACCAGCTAGTTGTTTCCTGAGAAAGCAAACTGCTGTTCAGCGATTTTTTAGTGGGTACTGCACGTTGCAAAAGGGTGGAAAACAGCTGAGGTTGCAGCCTTTCTAAATTGTCCTTTGTCCGTTTCCCCTTTTATGGCATTCCCAGTAATTCACCAATGAATTTATACATGGCTCGATATAAATGGGGGGGGGGGGGGGGGTCCTCACAGATAACAATTGCTGATGTATTCATGGAATAAATTGCTATTTCACATTTTGTTTTGTACCTATACGGTTGATTGAGTGTAGGTATAGGGTGCCTATTTATAAAACAGTTAATACACATAGGGTGCGTCCCACCATAATTGGTTAACGGTTAAACTCCAGTTAAAGCCAGTTTTACCATGCAATAATTGGATTTTAACTGGAGTTTAACGTTAACCGAGTATGGTGGGTGGTGGGACGCACCCATAGTATCTATCGCAATTTATTGGAGACCAGCTTCTATCTAGGTATATATAGGTAAGTAAGGTAAATCTGTGACTTACAAAGTACCTAACCTTTTAAGGCATGGGTAAGTTGGACAAGTTAGTAATAAAGTGACTTTTATAGTTCTGCAATCAGTTCTTAACTCGCTGTTAACGCTATTGCCGCAGTTTTGTGAATAGCCCATTCATTAACTTGTTCAACGATTTATTGAACTTCCTGCCTCGTGTAAAAATGGTACAACAATTGCTTGGTAACATCACATCAGCCTCTTCTTCTTCGAGAGCCTCACATAAAAGTTATTTCATCCATTAAAAGTTTAGGACTTGAAAAGTAATATAAACTCTGGCCATTGAACTGATTTCAGAATGGAAAGAAAACAAAACGTAAAATCTTAATTTGAAGGATACTCAAAGAAATTGGCTACCATAAACTAATTTATTCATTAATTAATGAAATAATTTGAGTTTATGGGGCAATGAAGCGTTTCTTAGGGAATAATCACGCCAATGAGCGCAAAATTACAACCAACTTAAGCTTAGATCGGAAAACTTCCCAAGAACAAAAACAGCCAAGTTTAGTGTTTAGTTCCGTTATAAGGGGCCACTCGTGGGCTTTTACTATTTTATTTTCTCTCTTTTCTCCCATTTGAAACAAAACCCAGATTTAATTTCTGTGATTACGAAATAGGTATATATCTAGGTACCAACATTTTATACGTCATATTTACGTTTTTCTGACCATTTTTTGACGCCAGAAATTACGCTGTGATTTCACGGTCCATGGATTTTTGTCAATAAAAAATTTGTCGCAAATCACTCGAAAGTAAAATCACAACAAAGCCGTTAGGAAGACATATTATATTTCAGAACATATTTATAATCTCCAAAAATTTCGGGAGAAATTCGCCGATTTTTCCTTGGGTTGCAGGTATTTAAAATAACTTACCTATCAGTCTTGCAGGGTTGGTGGGTCCGTGTGTGGAGGTGTACACAGGCTAGTATGAGCGACCAAAACGCGAAATTTACTAAGCAGGTCACACCGATGATTTCCAAGACCTCATTGGAGTTATAGCAGTGTGCGTGGGAGCCCAGAGACACCACAGAGATATCCAAAGATGAATTCGCACTGAAAGAGAATAATGAAGATAAGGTGGCTCGAATCTCACTATTTGACAGTTCTCTCATTCAATCATCCAGTGTGTGGGAGACACTTAGGCGTAGCAAGGGGGGGGGGGGGGGGCTTAGCCACCCCCAGAAACCGTTTAGCCACCCCCAGGGTTTTTCTGACCCCCCCCTTTTTTTGTACAATGAGTTCTGCTAGAGGCGTAAAATGCAGAAATAAGCTTGTTCTTTAGAACCCTACGAACCCTGGCATGTGTATTTATTTCGTTAAGTTTCTGAGTAATGAGTCACGTTATCGGTTCCTTCGACTTTTTGGAACTCGAACCTTTGTCGAGGAGACATCCCGCCCACCCCCTGGCAGGACTGGGAGGTCGGGTGACTTTTTAATGAAGTCTTGCTACATCGAAAATTAATAAACTTGGAAAAATTGCACGTCACTGCTACTGAGATAGCTTAAATGACAAGCCCGCGGGGAAAAAGATTCCCTTTGAAGGAAATCCCAGTTGGAAGTCGTCTAATGGTTTTAAACTGAAAAAAACTGAGAAAATCTCTTGTGACATCGTTACAGTAGGGGGAGGGGGCTCGATACCCTGCAGCTTGGGGCTGTTAGGACAGACACAATCTATATCTCTACAGTTGCAGGCTGCAAGCGGATATAGACTTTTGAGCCTTTTATTTTTCATCTGTTTCTTTTTTTGTAAAGCAAACTTTTTATTTAAAATTAAACTCAGACTTTTTTTTTAAATAGTAGGTAGGTATCTACTTACCTACTATTATTATTTTCAGTTTTTATACACTTCCTTCCATCCCCTTCCTGACGATCTGCCAACGTAATATAAGTAGGCCTCACTGTTTAAGCACTCTCCGCACCATTCTTGTCCATAAAAAAATGTCGCCATCGCCCGTGAATAGATACGCAGAGCCGAGGGGTTAACCACTCGTTGGGAATCTCGTTGGGAATTATCGGAAATTTATAAAATTTATGAAATTTCAGGGAATCTTGGAATTTTTTGGAGTGGTTATCCCGAGGGGGTAAACACTCCAGAGATTCCTTGAGATTCCACTGAGATTCCATAAAGATTTCCAAAGATTTCCAACGATATTCATAGAAAGATGAACCCCGAACGGGTAACCACTCATAAAAATTCCACGATTCCCTGAGAATTCATAAAGATTTCCAATGATTCCCAACGAGATTCCCAACGAGTGGTTAACCCCTCGGGTTATCCCTTCGGGGTTCATTTTTCTAAATGAATATCATTGGGAATCTTTGGAAATCTTTATGGAATCTCAGTGTAATCTCAAGGAATCTCTGGAGTGGTTACCCCCTCGCTCAGAGCTATGGTTTACCTTAGGTAGGTACCTAAGGTATAGGTAACTAAGGTATAAGGGATAATGACAGACTAGAAGTAAGTACCTACCTAATACCGACTGTATTCAGTTCAAACTCAGTGCCAGACGTGAAAATTTACTACAGGTATCCATCCAAAATTTTATGAAAATATCAAAGGTGCGTTTGTATGCACTCTTCGCGTTTCTAAACATTGCTGTGATTAAAAGGGACGTTAGTAGGTACAGATCCTTTGACAATCGCTGATCCATTTTTGAGTGGATCCGCTATTCACAGACTGGAATAACGAGGGATTATTGTTATCTTTTCTCTTTTGTCTCTTTGTACCTACCCATTTTCTTTTTTATTATTTCTCTTGTTGTATACGGCAAGAAGATTCTGTAAAAGTAAAAAATATTGATTTTGAGATTTCTGTTTCTCATGATGCTCTCCTAAATAGCAAACGTAGTTTATGCTGGAAAAGTCTCCATTTGGCTGATTTGGATGAAGGTAATATGGAAGGTAATAATCTAGACTTCTTTGTAGGACTTGAAAAACTAAACTTAGAGTATGAATTTGATCCAATGTCATAACTTATACCTAAGTAAATGGGTGCCGTAGTTAGCCAAATTAGAAAACAGAAACGTGTCGGAAATAATTCGTGACAAAAATGAGACGAAAATGTTCGTGATGCGTCAAGATTTGAGCAATTTCGTTGGTAAGTAGGTACACTCTCATCAACTAACTACAAAACTTCTTTATCACGATTTCATCTGATTGTTTAGAAAAGCTGAAATCTCGCTTACAACTGAGATGAAAAACAATTATTAGAGCTGGATACTTTTCTTAAATCATCTAGCATGCAACCAGTTTCTTTGAGGTTATTCTTCGATAACTTGAAGAAGGAAGCTGAACCTTAATTTATCTTAAAACTAAGATAATACCTGGTTGGTTGAGGCACTGTAGCATTCTTGTTGGGCAGCTGTAGGTGCCTATTCCTGTGTCGCCCATGACGAATGGCGTGTTCCTCGAGACTACTGGGAGTGCTGACGACCTGAGCCATAGTCAGCAACTCCCTCATTGTAGGTCTGCAATAACAATAACCAAGTAAGCTGTAGGTATGATGTAGGTATGATGTAGGTATGCTGTAGGTATGATGTAGGTATGATGTAGGTATGATGTAGGTATGATGTAGGTATGATGTAGGTATGATGTAGGTATGCTGTAGGTATGATGTAGGTATGATGTAGGTATGATGTAGGTATAATGTAGGTATGATGTAGGTATGATGTAGGTATGATGTAGGTATGATGTAGGTATGCTGTAGGTATGATGTAGGTATGATGTAGGTATGCTGTAGGTATGATGTAGGTATGCTGTAGGTATGATGTAGGTATGCTGTAGGTATGATGTAGGTATGATGTAGGTATGCTGTAGGCATGCTGTAGGTATGATGTAGGTATGCTGTAGGTATGATGTAGGTATGCTGTAGGTATGATGTAGGTATGCTGTAGGTAGGTGCTTCTCGTATACTCTCTCTCTTTCTATCGACAAAACTCGTTTTGTAACGTAGCCCCCTTTATCTCTCTAATGAGATTTTTTCGACGTATGCCAATATGGTACTTTTACTTTGCAGAAGGGCAATTCCCGTAAAATACCTGTGATCAGTCAAACACAGAAGCCCAAAAGGGAAACAAGTACGTTATAAGTACCTAAGTACAACCTTCACTTGACCGTTTGGATACATCTAACTGACCTATAAGAAACGTTTTAACAACCCCCAGTCTCAGAAATAGTATTAAAAATAAACAATATAATAATAATAAATGTTTAAGGTGGGTTTGTCCGTTTTAGGGAATGACATTTTCTTTGAGTTGCAGTTAGGTATAGGTACCTAAACGCAAGAGGTATATACGAGGGTTAACCACTCGTTGGGAATCATTGGAAATCATTATGAAATCTCAGGGAATCTTGGAATTTTTTGGAGTGGTTACCCCTTCGGGGTTCATCTTTCTATGAATATCGTAGGGAATCTTTGGAAATCTTTATGGAATCTCAGTGGAATCTCAAGGAATCTCTGGAGTGGTTACCCCCTCTTATAGATGTAGTTGTGTCTTACCAGCTCTCGTTCCACACAGGCTGATCAGATTGTTTCAGGTGAGATTGATGATACCTTCCCTGTAAATTGGCTCTGCCTAATTATCTTTCTAGACGAGGTAGATGGGGTTCCCTCAAGTTGTTTCATCACTGTGTATTTAATTATTGCTTATTATTACTTAAACTAGTTTCCCTCCAAAATTGGTAGAAATCTTTAATGGGTACCTACCTACTCACAGTTCCACAGCTTGAAAAGTTTCTATCATCTAAATTTAAGGGCGACCACACAATCGTATTTGTTTACGTTTTTTCTGCCCCTTTTATGAGGAAACTAGTGGATATTTATATGTTCTGAAGTGTCTTTTGAACGACCTAAATTAAGAGGCTATGTTGTGATTTTACGATCGAGTGATTTTTGTCAACAAAAAAAGGTCCAGAATCAGCCGATCGTGAAATCACAACATAGCCTCTTAATTTATGACGTTAAAAAGACAAAATATATTTCAGAAAATTTAAATGTCTAATAGTTTCCTCATAAAGTGTCCATAAACAAATGTAAACAAACACGATTGTGTTATCGCTTTTAAGGACCTATAATTGCGGAACGTAGGTATGGGTAGAGTGAGAGTGTTAGAGAGGACAATACAGAGAACGGAGTCAGCTCCCTAATGACAGTGCCTATAGTATTAATTGTTAATACTGTATGCCAATATAATCTGTGGTCACAGGCCGTGCAAACGGTCCCCCATTAAATAGACAAGCCAACAGCGAAACGCATTAACCTGGTTATACCACATGAGTGAATTTAAGGGAACATATACCAACAGGCGTTACAGCTTCAGAATGGAGTTTATCATGTTCTTTTATTGAACTAGGTAGGTACCTAATGGATATTATCATTCGCATTTGTTGGTAGGTATAGGGACACAAAATTAACGATATTGGCTCTTATTGGTCTACACAATTTCCGTCTGCTTTCCGTCTCCGAGTGCTTAAAGTCAATATAATAGACGTAAATACAGGTCCGTTTCCCTCACTATCCCGAAGCAAAAAATTGAAAATTTGCTCTGTACACCACACGAGCGAGTTGGTTAGACCACTAAAATATTGAATGGGCTTGACGCTTCGCTCCCATAAGTATATAGTTTACTTTCATTCTCGAATGACCGGAATGAACCATCATATGTTTATTTTTAATTTGTCTATAAGCGGTTTGAAAATAATTTGTAGAAAAGCAAGAGACAACCGAGAAAAGGCGACATAACTCTCGCATATTAGGCTGCTAGAAATTTTACCGATTTTTCACAGTTTTTTTTTTTTTCAGTTTTTACAAATTACATTGAGATCTAGAAAGGCTAATTAAGAAATAAAAAAAAATCAAACTGAAAACTCTCTTCTTGCCATGCTTAACTCAAATTTTTATACGAATAATATCCAATACGTTTCCTCAGAAATTGGGCCAGAAACGTTAAGGGGAAATACACCCATTTGGTTCGCAATGCTACGTACTTCAAGCCCTACTCCGAAGTTACAGGGCGAGTGAAAAGTGTTTATAGGGGGATGTAAACCTGAGACTCTTTGTCGTGAGGTAGTGTTGTATTTTTGCATGAAATGGAGTAATAAGCCCACAGGAGCGATTTTAAACAGTCAACTACCAGTCCACATGTTTTTTTGACAGATCGCGAAAACACAACACTACCTCACGCGAAATATTTTTTTGTAACGTTTCGGATTAAAACAGTATGATTTTATCGTCACATTTAGTAGAAAAGCTTGATAAATGTTTGTAATATTTACCGCCGCCATGTTACATGTTGACAATTTTTATTTCACTTACGGAAGTTCGTAATTGCAACACCATTTCTCTACTTTTTCTCCTGTAAAAGCTAAACATAGTGTCCTACTTTCACTCGTTCGTTTCGCGTTCAAATAGCACACTATGTTTAGCTTTTAGAGTAGACACAACCGATACGATATTGCAATTACCAGTCTCCGGTGGTACTAAAATGTAAACATTAGTTTTGTCGAATATTTACTTTCGCACAGTGGTTTTGGCGGAGTTCGTCGAGAATGTATGGTGGCCCTTAACAAAGCGCATATAGTCTTAAGGGTCCAGAGGCTATAGGTATATAAGCTAACTTAGATAAATATTATACCTACCTATACAAATTTATCTTGAAAACTTACATATATACCTAAGCTTCTCACCCCTGTCAGCTTATTTATAGAGGCCACAAGCAGCTTAGTCTTAAAGACCGGCCGGGAAAGTTGGGAGGAAGTTATGAATAGCCAAGATTATGAATGACACCTTGTGGCAGTCTTAAGATCTTAAGAACATCAGCATCTTAAGATGATCAAGATCCTAAGGTGATAAGGCTCCTCCACCTTCTCCATCACTTCATTACTGTCTCATTCATCTTGATTCAAGATGGAAGAAAAGATGAGATGGATTTTTCATTTAAGAGATATTGATGCCGTGATGTCTGCTTCTATTGAAAGGGGATCATCCTTTTTGTATCTTTTCATTTAGGGACTTTAGTATTAACCTGGTACAGGGTCCGTCGTTTGAAGAAAATTCACCCTTGACAGCTTAAGAGTTATTCATCCCCCGTCGTGAAACGCGTGGCAGCAGAACGATTTTTTTTCCGTTTTGAGGAAACTGTTTGATACCTATTTAAATGTTCTGAAATATAATATTTCGTTTTACCTAATCTTTTCCACGACAAAAATTATACGATTTTATCCGGTCGAGTTGTAGGTACAATTTTTTATTGACACAAACCTTAAAAAGACTCTAGGTCCTATTGTATTTCAAAACATTTAACCCAAAAAATGGAGACCCTGTGTGGTGACTCTTATGTCTGACTCAGCCTAAAAAAGTCAAATTTAAAAACTTGATTGAGTATAGTTACCTACCTATTTCCTCATCTCTCTTAGTACCTACCTATATACCTATATACCTACAAACCTCAGTAAAACTATCCACCGTTTAACAAGGAGGGGACAACTCGTACCCATTTCAAATCAAATTGGATCCCTAAACAGGTACCGGTAGAATAAGATAAAGTTCTGAGCCAATTAGCCATTCAAAAAGAAAAGGAACTCTATATACCTACCTAGGTACCTATACCTACTATTTTTCTTCTGAGGATTCATCAATTTTCCTTAAAATACGAGGGGTTAACCACTCTTTGGGAATCTCGTTGGGAATCATTGGAAATCTTTATGAGATCTCAGGAAATCTTGGAATTTTTTGGAGTGGTTACCCCTTCATCTTTCTCTGAATATCTTTGGAAATCTTTATGGAATCTCAGTGGAATCTCAAGGAATCTCTGGAGTGGTTACCCCCTCGTTGAAATAGTTCCTATTGAATTAAAAAATGAATCTCTTACTATGAATTACCTGATAAAGCGGACCGATTGGACCGAATTACTGGAGTCTGGAAGTTTTAAAAGCTTGTGTGTGAAAATCCCGAAAGTACTGTTTCTAGCGCCGTTATCTGAAACCAAACCCGAGTAAAAATTAATTAAAATAAACGTCAGATTAATTTTTCAACCTTCCTCAAAAGGATGTTGCTGGAGGAGTGCAAAATATTTTTTTAATTACTTTTGGAAGTTTTGAGTGCGTTCCGTATACCTCTACGGTAAATAATGCAGTGATATTCTTCGACTCAGATTTGCCGAGTATTTTTGTGTGTAGGAAATCCTGGAAATCCTACGTAATGATCCTATAGGTACAATAATGAAATTTTCTATAATGTTTCAGTGTAGATAGGTACGAGTACTTAGTTATTGTGATTTAGTAGGGAAGGTATAGGTATAGGTATACTCGTATTAATTGTACAACTTGTACCTAAATAGAGAGGGTTCGCTATAGAGAGGCTTCGATCGCTATAGAGAGCCTTTGCTACAGAGGGGGTTTGCCATATAAAGGGCCATACCTATCTACAATTCTACCTATACATAATTCTAAGTCGCGAAAATTATTTAACTTATTCAATTATTGGTTGTCATATATGTCGCGGGCACAGAGGGGGTGAGTTGCCATGGTGACGATTTCCCCCCATGCGAAACCTGCCGTGTCAAAATATCAAGATTCGAGACAATATTCTCCATTACGGCAGTTGCGCTGAGGCTGTAGAATACAGATAATATCCTGTTAACAAGGCACGTATTTCCGATGGAAGATGAAAATCAAGAACATCAGGATTCTAACTTATATCTTATATACCTTATCTTATCTCAGACGTTCCAGACTTTTACTTTCTTGTTAGCCAGTATAGCAAGAAATTTCTTTGAGGAGCAGGACCTACTGCTATACATAGTTGAAAACATTGTATAGGTACATTATAGGTAGGTATGTTTGTGTACTGAGAAATTCAGATATTTAATAAAAACTTTCTGCGGATTTGATTTGAACTGGGTGCCCTTCTATAGTTGGTTAAAAAAGATGGAAGGTGTTCTGGTGTGACATGAAGGACTCAAAATCACGACTGAGCAACAAAAGGGCGGATTCAGTGCGGGGGCATTGTATCAGTCCAGTTCGAAGCGGAATTGAAATCAGCAGAAGTGGAGGGCGTCATCTGGCCGTGACAGATCTCCACGAGAAATACCACAGCCATCCCTCATATTTACCCACATAATTTTGCATATTATTGTTATTTTATTTGCATTTCTTTTATTGACATATTGAAGTTCAGACAGCCTGAATGTCAGCGATATCTTCGATTCAGAATTTATAGAGGGAAACAAGATGTTATCGAACTTATGTGGGTACCAACTCTCTGACTGTCAAATAGATTTATTTTCGGAGGACTGTTGAAATAGACTACTCCTTGAATGGACTCTTAAAATGAACTATCTCTATTTTTTGGGACGGATGGGGCCCGAACATAGCAAAACTAAGTAGTTTCAGCGAGCCAAAACTGACGCAATCTTAAAAGGAAGAATGACAGCCTCGATAGCCGAGTGGACTAAATGGTCGACTTTTGAGGAGCAGGTCACGCCGGTTCGATCCCAATCCTGCCAAAAAGTTTTTCTGATCGGCATTCACCTCTGATATGTTCAGCATGTCATGTCAAATCGAGGCTGTGGTGGTTCGGAACCCACCTAAAACTGTAGGTCCCCATCGTTTACACGATGGCTGGGGAGCTGGTATTTGGTAGTGCTGCCAGCTGAGCACAATGGATAGTTCTTGAAACGGTCTAGTTGCTGGGCTTGTCCCCCAACCCTCAGCTATAAGCTATATAAAAGGAAGAATAATCGATCACGTAACTTTTCCGAAACGTAATCTGAACAGCAATTTCTCCTTTGTCGCCTTTCGAATCAAAGCTTTCTAAAAATACCTGTCGATGAATATAGGGTGGCGCGGTGACGCACGGATAATAAATTCATTCTAGCACTCAGCGTTATATCACCCATCACCCATCATCATAAAAATACCATATACTCGTACTCACCTACCTACACGTTATCGCTCGTCAGTTCCCAACGTTAGAGCCAGTCCCACCAATATTTCCGAGGGGGTAACCACTCCAGAGATTCCTTGAGATTCCACTGAGATTCCATAAAGATTTACAAAGATTCCCAACGATATTCATAGAAAGATGAACCCCGAAGAGGTAGCCACCCCAAAAAATTCCAAGGTTCCCTGAGATTTCATAAATATTTCTAATGATTCCCAAAGAGATTCCCATATTCCCAACGAGTGGTTAACCCCTCAAATTTTTCTGAACAGTGTGTCGATAGGTACAGGAGCATAGTGTGGAGACCATTATACCTATACCTATACATACTAACTCCCTAAAGTAAATAAATAAATGAGAAAATGGGTTAATGCGTGGTACACAGAACAGGTACCTGAAAAAGGTTCCAATAAGGTTCCTTCCTTCTCCTCAGGATCACCAAGGAAATAAACGCTACGAAAATTTAGAAAATAACGAAGGAAATTGTTACATCAGTTGTAATTTAAGGAACAACGGGAAAACTTGACACAAAGAATTGAGAGTTGACGGAAACGGTGATTGGGTCATTTCCGGAAGACAACCGGAAACAAGAACTTCTGCGGACGCACTTAAATCTCGTAAAAACTAACACTCTGTTTCCACGAGGACCTTTCTCTGTTAGAAGACCGAAGGGAACCATTATACCTACCGAAACTCCGGAGTCCAGACTCTTGGGGAAACGTGGAATCGTTAACGAGAATTGTAACAACAGTAAGTAATAATTACTTGAATTTGTCGAGTGACAAACTCAAAAGCATTTGCTCCAAGCACTCTACCATTGGCTGACTCTTTCTCAGAGGCTCCGTAGTAGAGAAATAAGGTATTTGAGAACGCTTGCTATCACACAATATTGACAAAAATGGGGTTATAGGAGGCCACACAAAAAAAAAAAGAAAAAAAATGGAGTGACCATTGACTGCCAGGCGAATAAATGACCGCAAATACTTGTGCTGGGCATGCTCGTAGCAGGTCCAAAAACCTGGGGGGTAGGCATGGCTTTATGTGACGTTATGTCAGAAATATCCTGGGGGGGGGGGGGGCTAAACTGTTTCTGGGCGGGGATTAGCTCCCCCTTGCTACGCCTGTGGTGCTTGGACTCGAACCCAGACCTCTCCAGACTGGGTAGCTAATTTCCCAAAAATCTCCGAGTTCTGTGTATAGAACGGCATTTTTCTTAAAAACAAAAATAACTAAAATCCGCCTTGTAGGTAAGTATTGTAGGTAGGTACTTATAAAAAATAGATACCTATCTAACGACGTTGGGACATCATTCTCTGAACTCAGCTGACAGGATGAAACGATTCAACAGGAAATGGGACCGAGAGGATGTTTTGGAAAAAGAAAGAAGAATGATTTGTGGCTCAGTAAAAAAGAAAATATGACAAAATCTCAAAGAAAACGTGACGACATATAGGTATTAGAGAGGAGAAGAGGGTAGAAGAAAAGTAATTCTGCTGTTGTCTCGACCCACCACATGTCAAACAAGGGATAAATGAGAGTGCACAACAAATTCCAAGCGTCTATACCGAAAGCAATGTCCGCGAGGGGACACACTTTCGATCATCGCTGACCAAGGTCTCACACCAATCAGCTTCATCCTGAGTCCTGAGTCGCCAGTCTGGTCTCTGATTTAAGGGGTACGTTACAGTAAATTGCCTAGCCATTTTTCTTATCATTTTATAACCTTTCAACGAGCCTTAGCCATTATAGATTATGAGCAGAGACGTCTCCTGAGGGGGGTAGGGGAGCAGCTGCCCCAGGTTTCCCCCCTCATACGTCATGAACATGAGAAACGATATATTTTTTCTGTTTTAGATTAGCACACAGTATAAGTACAATTCTTTCATGGTTTATTAAACAAATATTTTAATCGTCTATGTAGCTTCATTGTCGTTACTTTAGCGTTGAGATCTAAATCTATGTATAGGTAGGTAGCATAGCCGTATCCACGGGGGGGGGGGGGGTAGGGGGTTAAACCCCCTCCCCCCATGGATGGAAAATTAACATGGTAATGCCAACGTGAAGCTAAAAAATATAGGCAACCCCCCCCCCCCCCCCATGACCCTAAACCCCCCCCCCCATGACCGCTTTCTGGATACGGGCCTGGTAGGTAGGTACGTAAAAATATTTTTAAATAACATTGCTTCATTACACGCGTTAGCAGTCATCCGTTCAATCGAGTAAAATCACCCCTAAATTAATATGCCGTTACCAAAAACATGAGGGTAGCGAGAGGGAGGGCGTGGATTTAACCATAATTTTCGCAGATTGCAACCGCAGTGGGTGTTTACTATATGGATATGTTTGAATCAATACATTTCCGAGCTCTACCTCTGCCCTTTACCTACTAACAGCTCTTCGCATTTCAACTCTGCTGATATTTCAAGTCCGATAAATGTTCCAGTCAGCTCATCAGAACGAATGGGTTATTGAATGAAGGTAATGTGAGCTTCACAGTATATGTACCTACAGGTGCATATGTACGTTTGTAGCAAACAGAGCTCCAGTATCAAGCTCGGGATAGGTTTGGTTGCGGGAAGTTTTCGGTTCAGTTCCCTGTTTTCAAATTTGCATTGAGAAGCCATGTATCGAGTGGTATCCATATCGCTAACTATGCCCACCTGTTTTACATTTAGCAGTGCAGGTAGGTACAAAGCTAGGGGGTAACCACTCCAGAGATTCCTTGAGATTCCACTGAGATTCCATAAGAATTTCCAAAGATTCCCAACGATATTCATGGAAAGATGAACCCCGAACCACTCCAAAAAAAAATTCCAAGATTCCCTGAGATTTCATAAAGATTTCCAATGATTCCCAACAAGATTCCTAACGAGTGGTTAACTCCTCGGTACAAAGTGTAATAAGCAGAAAAGGGCGAAGGCCGTAGGTCAAAATGCGTTATAATAGGTAAACAGGGAAACGAAAAAAAAGAGCAGGTATAGGTACAGTCAGGGCTGTTTTTTTTCTATACCTATATAATATTTAGTATTGACCGACCAAATTTGTTTAACACTTGTATTAGGTACGTAGGACTGGTATAGGACTATATCACATAAAGGTAGGTACTTTAGACAGGTAGATAGATATGCTTTCACGAGAAAGTAACAACGAACTCAAGAGGTACGTAGTAATTGAAACATGTCAGTAGTAATTGAAACATGTCATTCCGACCAAAAATAAAATAGCGACCCAAAAGTCGCTGTTGTTATACGTTAGTATAGGTAAAATGTTTGAAAGCGGTGGGAGTCAAAGAAATCGTAGAAAAGTGAAGAAATATAGGAAACCATTGAAGGAAATGGGAATGTTTACTCTTGGCCACTGAAATGTCCATCCAACCTTTTTTGAAAGGCAAACGTAACCTTTTTGAGATGGAAACCAACCGCTTTGAAAGCCCGTCAATAAGTCAGCACTTTCAATTCGGCGAAACCCCTGAAAAACTTACCTTTGAATAATAAATGTGGAAGGACAGATTTTCATAAAGACTTTTTTGTGTTCTCTACATATTGTTTGTCTATAAGGTCTATAATAGGATAGCGTGAGTAGGTAGGTACCTGTATGTTCCTACAGCAGAGCAAAGAAAGAAAAATGAAACATGATGGTCAATATTGTTATTGAATTTTCTTGTGAGCTATTTATTTCCCACTACGTCAATTCTTATATAGAAAAACATCAAAGCCATAAAAATGCCGTATCATCCAGGGACTACTTATAAAATACCTATAGAACCCGTTCAAGCTGAATCAATTCTCTGACGTTGACTCCTTCAACCCATACAAGATGTACATGAAAAAGCTCCGCAGAGCTGTCTCGTTCATATAGGTAGGTATACATGAATACAAGATTTATAAAAAATCTCTAGAATTCTTTCATTCAATGCATACAGTCTAGTCTGTAGATATAAATTCCCCACCGCTGGTTCCTTGGAAAGCCGCCATTTTGGTACCTATGAGACCTGAGATTTAAAAAGCTGAATGCTATCTCAGCTCCCTCTTTACCCGCTTATCGAAAGGTTTCAAAAAATGCTATCGTCTGATAAAAACACAAAGGCTCCGTTGGGAACGATGCTTCAGTTCAAACCAGCCAATTTTCTCCAATTTCCGAAGTCTCGCCTTATTTTTTATTAAAAAGTAAAAAAGGAGAAAATGGCATTTAGCTATGTCTCACAGACATGTTTTTTTTTTAAATTATGAAAAAGACTTTCGGAAAACTGGTGGAATCGAACCTGGCACCCATAAGTAAAGCCCACCATACTCGGTTACCGTTTAAACTCCAGTTAAATTTGGGCTTTACCGCAAAATAATTGTAATTTAACTCGAGTTTAACGGTAATCGGGTATGGTGGGACGCACCCTTACTTTGTTTTTTAAATGTTTCAAATGCTTCTCGCTACAATACTATGTCCAACCATACCCATTAACAGTTAAACTCCAGTTAAAGTTAGTTTATACCTAGCAATAATTGGAATTTAACTGGAGTTAAACGTTAACCGAGTATAGTGGGACTTAGGGTGCGTCCCACCATGCCCAGTTAAAATTAAACTGGAGATTTAACATAGGACAAAATCTCCAGTTTAATTTTAACTGGGCATGGTGGGACGCACCCTAAAATATTTAATTTTAATCCTTGGCTCTTATTTAGAAATTAAATCCTAAGCACAAGATCCTCCTTGAGTGAATGTTTCAAATTTCAATAACGCGTGGATATGGATGGTATATTAAATATTTCTTTGAAGTTAAAAAACATGGCAGCGTTACGGGAGTGTTAGGTTTTTTGTTTCGCAAAACAGGGGAAGATATTTCTCTCGAAAGCGGTACTCTGATGCTATGAATAAATTTCCACCAATTCATGGGATACAAAAAAATAGGATGAAAGTGTTGAGAGAGAAGCAATGGAACTGGGGATAGGATCGCTGCCCTAGGCTACAAGTGTAAATAGCTACTCTCACTGCTGCGTATATCTGAAACAGGCTCGGCAGCCTTCCGTGGAGCCGAGATCAGTTGGAGGACCTGGTCCGAATCCTGCTACCAGAAAATGTTTTTACGTTAGAATTCATGGTAACACAGTTTGGCTATAACCTATCAACAAGCCTACTGAAGTTCTACGCATTCGGGTTGCCAGACAAGGTCGTAACAGTGCTTATATAGGACCTCAAACTTAAATAAAGGAAAAAAGTACATTTTTTTTTTTCATGAAATAAGAAGTCAGGTACCTGAAAACCATGATTAGGTACGTAATTAAAAAGATGATGCTCACATACTTCACTGCGCCTGTGAAGTCGTGATTATGTAATTTGAAAATGGGTGTACACGTAATTTCACGACGCGACGCCTGCAAAAATCATGATTATGTAATTTGAAAGTGGGTGTACACGTCCTGCACCATGCTGCAATAATTTACTTGATCAAAGTGGCAGTGCTGATAGAAGTTTTTATATCATGGGGGGGGGGGGGGGCCAGACCTTCTCCTCACCTGGGGGGTAGGCATGGCTTTCTGTGGCGTTATGTGTAGGTCAGAAAAATCCTGGGAGGGGGGGGGGGCTATAGGTTAAATTATCCGAATTCAGAAGGTAGAAAATAGGTGCTGGAAGAGACGACACGAAGATTGAAACAACGATGGGCTGCCAGATGCATGTTTTCTGATGTGCAGCATAAAACTTAAAAGCAGAGACACTATAGTGGAGACAATTTGGGAGATAGCTGGGATAGGGGAAATTGAATCTTGATGGCAAGGTCCTAAGGGGCGTTCGTGGGAGGGCAGAGGGGAGGGGGAGGGGGATGAGGGGGAAGGAGCCACTCCACAGGGATGCCGTATCCGTTTCCTTTCCCGCCAAAAAACCACAGCTTTTTGTTCCATGTGAAACAACACTGCGAGAACACTTGTTTTTGTGCTGAAAAGGGTATTATATTGTACATTCCTATCTTTGTCCCAGTATCTCATTCGAATTTCAATCCTACACGCCATTTGCGACAAAAAATAATCGAAGCAAAAAAAAATTATATTTTTCTCTGTATGTGACATGCTGGAGGAGATTATTGACCAATGCAGTTGGTTTCCAAAAGCCACATATACCTAGGTATATGAATGCAGACGCACCACTGGAAGCAAGTGGAGTTTTTTTTTTTTTTTTTTTTTTTTTTTAACGCGAGACGTTTAGAAAACATGAGTTGGTTGTTACATTTTTTTTTGGCCGAAGCCGAAGACGAAGTGGCCGAAACCAGTTTAGGAGTGAGCCGAAGCCAATACATCCATGTCGGAAGCGGAAAATTTTTCTGTTCCGCCTGGATTCGAACCCGGACCTCTCAGGACACAAAGCGGACCCCTTGACCACTCGGCCACTGAGAAGCACCAAGTTCTACTACTGTTTTACTTCTTATTTAGGTATTTCTTTTTTCTTTTTGGGAACACAAATTCTGGCAAAATAAAATTACTCAAGGATTCCTCGAGCTTTTAGGTTCTTAACTTATAGGTAAGAAACGTCGTGACAGTGTTAGGTAAACACTGAAATGTTGGCTATTCATATACCTATGTTTGCGCTAAAGCTGGAGTATCAAAAAACAAAGAAAACGCCCTGGGGGCAGGCACCTCGTTAGACAGCTCAAATTGTCATGTTTTTGTGTTTTGTTTACCTTCAACCTTTCGTTACTTCCACTTTCTACACAATGCTTTCTTGATCCTTTTACTTTATGGAGACTCTTTGCATGTTTACATACCTTAAGGCTCTGCTTTACCTAGTGATGCATTTATGCCACCCGCGGCTGAGATAAAGCAGTAAATAAGGAAATCGTCTAACCTGGTGTATTTTAAGACGAATAAAATCAAATAGGCACCTCCGTCTTATTTATTGGATCCTTTCCACTTTCCTGCACCTATCCGTCTTCAATATGTTTAACTTCCTAAAGCACTGATGTTCCAGAAAACCCATTAAGTTGGGCTTAAGTTCGGAGATCTGCCGTTGCTACTTTTTTTCTTTGAAATTCTTTAGGATGTTGAGGTTTTATTCAGACTGAAAATAAATACTTTTTATGCACGAGCATTTAAAATTTATCATTTTAAAATAGATCCCTCTTATCTATTCATCAAAATGACCGAGGGGTTAACCAATTCAGGAATCTCGTTGGGAATCTCGGTGGGTGGTCGGTCTTAATTCAAACTTTCACTCTTATAAAACTCGGTCGTGTTAAAATATACATGTAGGCAAATTTGCTACCTCCCTTCGTTTGAACAGTCCTCCGATTTTAGGTGTTCGTCTATATAACGCTCTCCCGGTTGAAATTAAATCTGAAGAAAGTTTAACGATTTTTAAAAAATTGCTAAAATCATATTTACTTGAAAATGTTTTTTATAGTTTAGAGGAATTTCTAAATTTGTAATTTAACTGGACAACCAGGCGTTTTATACTTTAGTTCCACCTATTTTTGGTGGGACAAGGTCAACAAAACGTAAAAAAAAAAAAAAAAAAAAAAAGAATTATGGGAAATCTTTATTAATTTTCAGGGAATCTTGGAATTTTTTCGAGCGGTTACCCCTTTGGAGTTCATCTTTCTATGAATATCGTTTGGAATCTTGAGAAATCTTTATGGAATCTCAGGGAATCTCAAGGTATCTCTGGAGTGGTTACCCCATCGAAAATGACCATATATTATCTGATATAACTTGTAGAAAATAGGTAGGTAGTTGTTGTCTAACTAACCGCATTCCAGTCCTTCCGCTCTTTTTTTTTCTAAAAAAAATATAAAAATTAACCCTGGTTAAGTTTCTTGGATAAACAAACTCTCTGAGAACCTTTCATCTGATCCACTTTGGATTAATTACCATAATTAGAGTGCAAGTAGGTTCTTAAGTTGATTGCATCTCCTTTAAAATTTAAAAGGTTGTTTTAATCTTCCGGGGTATAAAGGCTAATCCTTTGAAAGATTCCAAACGTTCTTGTCGCTAATGGTAGGATAAGCACCATTCCGTCATAAAGGGGCAAAAATATCTCTCTTTTCTTGAACGTTATCCCTATATAAAATTTTCAAGTGATTTTATGAAGATCCACTAGTTAGTTGAGACATAGGGGAGGGAGCAACCAAATATTCATAAGTGCATGTGCTCAGCTGTCAGCATTACTACTTATACGCCAACACCACCCATCCGTCTTAAGAGAGAGTGGCAAGCACCTGAAGTTTTCGAAATGTCCTTATCATTCCTAGTTCCTAGTGCATGAAAATGTCGAGAATACCGTTCATAAATTCTCCTAAACCTATTTCGGATCACTCGGTTGTCGCATGTGTTCAACAATTTATGCTCAGTGTCAGTCATTCCAGCTTCCAAACAAAAACAAACTCAAAGTATGTGATAGACATGACTTTAGAAATAAACTACCTTAGCTAAATGTTTTCAAAGTTGGGAAAATTCATAACCGTAACAATAACCAGAATACTCTTGAACTTGCCTTAAACGAGACGTAAAAAAGTGTGTTCAAACTTTTTCATCAGAACTTTTTACTTAGAGGATATATAAGTTGAAAGAAGATTGAAAAAATGGATCTCACGTTTGTTTCGAATAAAAGAACACATTTAGCTTTAAGAGAGGGATATTATACGGTGGTGGCTATTGAGAGGGTTTACAATAATCGCACAACTTTCCTGTATTTATTTAAGGGCTGTCCGCAAATCGTTCGGGAGTTTGTAAGAAATGGCACCTCTCTTCTTCCTTCCCCTCTTTCTTTTTCCCTGCACCTATACCGAACATGCTCATAGTGGGGTTCCTCATGCACAAAGCAGAAATAGCAGAGGGGTGGGGAGGGGCATTGGCGGCGGAAGGGGCAGGAGCTGACCATGCACCCCCCAGAAAGTTAGAAAAATAGTAACTATGAAAAAGCCTCATCATAACGATATATGAATAAATTTACCATACGACAATAGGAAAAATATTCAACCTTCTCCCGAAAAAAATCTAAAGGGCACATGCACCCCCCAGGAAAGTGGTCTTCCGCCGCCTATGGGGAGGGGGCCAGACCAGCAACTAGCCTATTTTAAGATATTAAGAATTATTCGTCGTTCTCAACTGGCGGTACTACCAAAAATACCTACTATTGTACCTTTTCAGCCGTCATGTTTTAGTGTTTTAGATCTATGTATTTTTTTATGTGGTCTCTACCACCACAGCCTATAGATATAAATTTCACATGACACATGACATGCTTATAGGGGTGAATGCCTATTTCAGAAAAATTTCAATAAGATCAGGATCGAACCGGTGTGCCCGCACAGCTCGTAGTGTTCTTCTAAAAACAACTACTCGATTATCAAGGCTGTTAAACTCTTATGGAGCAAATAAAGTTAGTATAATTAGGCATGAAGGCGGGTAAATTATGTCTTCCCTAAAATCCAGTAATTATGTCAGGTTTTCTCGGGAGCAAATTCGTTTCAACAGAGGAAAGTTGAAGCCGGACGATGAGGTAATTAAACGGGGTGAGATAACTGTTATCAGAGCCAGGGGCGCCATCTTGGGGGGGGCAGGGTCCAGTTTGCCCCCCCCCCCGAAATATTCCGGGGGGGGGGGGGGGGCACTGCCCCCCCGGAAATTTGGGGGACAATTATTTTTATCATGTCAAACATTTGGCGTTAACTTCATTATCACGTAAAAAAAGCAATAAATAAATAAATAATAATTTTCGCTGATTAATTAAGTCCAGATTGCCGGTAAATTTGGACTTAAAAATTAAATTTATAAAAAACGAGAAAGTAAAAAATTAATTGTAACTTTTTAAATTACATTACATCCATGCCTTAAGCGGAAAATATTCCTTACACCGGGATTCGAATCCAGGTCACAAGTCGAATGCCTTGGACGCTGGGTCACTGAGAGACTGATAATATCAGACTGATAAGAGTGATAAGTAAATAATGTTTACAACTTCTTGCCCCCCCCCCCCCCGGATTTTCAAAATCTGGCGCCCCTGATCAGAGCAACCCTTCCCTTTTCTGCATTTCCATCTTTAGTGTAAACATCTTCACTCGCGCAGTTTAGGAAGATGAAGCTATATTCTCGATGCTTGCTCTTATACTATGGTGGACCCCGGAACTTTTTACACGACTGCTACCTGTAGTAATATTATATATACTATTATATTATACTATAATATTATATAGATTCTCATCCTATATAGTTCCTGTATACGCTAGAACGTCATAGTGCCATATAGTGGCATTGGTGAGCGAGATGAGTTGAACCTATAAAGGTTATGCCTTGTGGCATCACCATTATAATCGTTTTCCGTATGAAAAGTTCTTTGGCGGCTATTTTTGAAAAAGTGATGATGAGGGTATATTGGAGCCACAGATTTTGAAGAAAAGTCAATAACTTGCAGAGAGGTTCAATGCGGGGGAAGGTGGGATTTCGAACTCGATCTTCGCTTGCTTCATCTTGGTTCTTGATGTTCCTGAACGGAGTGAATAGAGCCTTTTGTGAGGATCCAATCTGATCGAAGATATGGCTTATCTATCGCTGAGTAGCCCATAACCTTTAATATCCCTCTATTGAAAATTCGAAATACAATAGTACCTCAGCTCTATTCTCGGTTTTACTTACCTACCCATTTATTCGTCGAAGAATGATGGCTACCATTGGTCATGGGCGTAGCAGGACCAAAAACCTGGGAGGGGGCTAAGCCCCCCTGACCTTCTCCTAACCTGGAAGGGTAGGCATGGCTTTATGTGACATTATGTGTAGGTCAGAAAAATCCTGGGGGTTTCTGGAGCAATAAGCCTCCCCCCCCCAGACCAGACCCCCCCCCCCCCCTAACTATCCCAGTGATCTCCCAACTATAAGAATACACTCACAATGGAGGTCTTGAGTTTGAACTGCTCCTACCAAAAAACTCTGTCGGTGAGTTAAATCAAAGCAAAGTTACTAATCCAATAGATTCCTCAGAATATTTTGGAGGCCTATGCAACCCCACCCAAAAACAAACAATCCTATAGGATGAAAAATTAAGAAGAATACAAAATTAGACAGACTTGGGAAGAGAAACTTTTTGAGAAGGAAAACTCTCACAAGTTGGAAACACAAATATCAGCTTAAGGGAGAGGCCCATACATTGGAATTTCCACACCGCACCACATGAGGAAAATTTAAGAATTCAAACTTCGGATAACTTGAGAAACTTGTTGGAGTTTCCAAATTTACATTGAAGTATGTATAGGACCTGAAAATTAACCGAATAGCCTCGGGGTGCTATGCCTAGATCAGTCCCGAGAACGTTACTAACGAGGGGTTAACCACTCGTCGGGAATCTCGTTTGGAAACATTGGAAATCTTTATGAAATCTCAGGGAATCTTGGAATTTTTTTTTTGGAATGGTTACCACTTCGGGGTTCATCTTTCAATGAATATCGTTGGGAATCTTTGGAAATATTTATGGAATCTCAGTGGAATCTCAAGGACTCTCTGGAGTGGTTACCCCCTCGGCTATTAACGTGGGCGAAAATTTAGAGGACTCTTTTCAACCAAGGGAGAAAATGTTAAGTAATCTTATGGATATAAGAAATATGAATCATCAACTGAAGAAGAGTTTTGAGAATAAAAGTAGGGAGCAGGCAATGCACTAACAGAATTTTCCAGGCTTTCTTCGTTTCCCTTCGTTAATCCCTAAAGCCCTTACTTAAGCAGGGGAGGCGGGTGGGAGAAAACGCGCACTGATGTTTGGGGGATGGTTGGGACATCTGACACAAATACGAGATTAGAAACCCTCATTTGCATGCGGCCAAAGCATGGGGGTGGGGATGGAATTAGAAATCAACCTGGGGCCAATGTCAACCATGCTGACTGCTGACACTGTTCACCTCATTTCACCTAAAAAACAGATTCCGAGGGGGTAACCACTCCAGAGATTCCTTAAGATTCCCTGAGATTCCATAAAGATTTCTAAAGATTCCCAACGATACTCATAGAAAGATGAACCCCGAAGGGGTAACCACTAAAAAAAAAATTCCAAGATTCCCTGAGATTTCATAAAGATTTCCAATGATTCCCAAAGAGATTCCCAACGAGTGGTTAACCCCTCGACAGATTCGATAGTTGTCGTAGTTGATTTAGGGTGGATTTCATCACTTTTTAAAGTATTCTATAGTGCAATTGCACTTGTCATAAGTTAAACATACGAAAAGATCAATCTGTTCATTAGGAGACACTATAGAAGTGGTGAAAGCCAGCCTTAGCTACTTTTACCTATGCACCTTTTTATTTTTCTTACCCCTGAATAGTAAGGGGTTAAATTTAAAAAAAATACATAGGTAGATAAGGATTCAAATAAAATTGTTTTAGTACCTACCTAAAAATTTTCATACCTATATACTTAAGTAGCGACCCGAAAAACCACTGAAACAATGCATATGCAGAACCTATTGTTCTGGCTAAAACTCATGTATAGATATGGCCAGGATAGATCCTCCACTGTCCTTTAGTTCGATGTTGTGAAAATATGAAATTGAATCCCAAATGCTTTGAGCTTTTAAACGGATTAACACGTGGATTATTTGTGAAAGCTTGAAAATTAGCACTATATCTACGATATCGATCGAATCCCCTATAGTCTGCAGTTTTGCGATATGTGAAATTTTATCTTCGAAGGTAAGTCCTCTAGGCCCCTATACTTAGTTACCTACTATAAATTAGGTAAAGTGTATAGTATGAAAGTCAACTGTTAAGACTTTTACTTCATTGGGGTTAACCACTCCAGGAATCTCGTTGGGAATCTCGCTTTGGGAATCTCAGGCAATTATTGGAAATCTTTATGAAATCTCAGGGAGTCTTGGAAATTTCTGGAGTAGTTAACCCTTCGGGGTGCATCTTTCCATGAATCTCGTTGAGAATCTCAGGAAATCTTTGGAAATCTTCATGCAATCTCAAGCAATCTCTGGAGTGGTGACCCCCTAGCATTTACTCTTCTGTTTAGCTGACTTAGGGTGCGTCCCACCATGCCCAGTTAAAATTAAACTTTTAAGTTAAATTTAACTTTTAAGTTATAAATTTAACATGGTAAATCTCCAGTTTAATTTTAACTGGGCATGGTGGGACGCACCCTGAAAATATCAGTTTTGAAATATGGATGAATATCAGTGAAAAATGAGAGCGGTCTGTCGCTGAACGCTTTCCCCACTAATTGGTCAATCCAGCGGACACAAAAATAAATCTATTTTGTGTAAAATAAAATATCAACATTTATTTTGATTACGCCCATTAAAAGTGAAGTCCTGATTGGAATGAAATGATTTTCAAACCATTCAAGTCAATTATACACAAAACTCCAGTTTAATAAAAAGTTTTTTCATTGGCTCTCTGTTTGCGGAGCGAATATTGCTTTTTTATAGGGTCAAGAGCTCCTCAGTCCTCACTGGCCATGGCAAAGTTTTCCATTTCAAAATTAAGTGTGCTTGAGAACTAAGTACCTACCTATAGTGGGCAGGTATAGGTAGGTAACCTTATTAACTTGGCTTATTCTATATACCTAATCTACCATTTCAATTTTACAGATGCAGCACTCAATAGACCGTCTAGTTTTTCCATCTTGTTCAATTATTGTAAACGAAGTGTTCGCAATAACTTAGTTTAAATAGCGCGCCGACCCCGTATCAAGTCAAGACTTGCGAAGCTCCAAGCTGCTGCCACGGAACTGATCAGCCATCTTCAACTTTAACCAAGTAAGGAAAATCTCCCTATCCAACATTATGAAAACTGTGAACAAAATTTGGTCTTATCGAACCGGATCAGTGAATCAAAAACAAAACAATCAATAAATTTAATATCTAGTGAAATACAGTCCACGACACGTAAGTTATCAATCCTTTCCCGATTATTATTATAGTTTATCCTAACCTAACCTTGTATCACCATGCCGGATGGAATTGCAGCGGATATAGAACCATCAATGGAAGAACTAAAAAATGCACTCATATCGCGAAAAGAACATATGTTTGCGGAACTAACTAGGATGAACGATTCTTGTGATGGATTAAGAAGCAGTATCAAAGCGGAAGTCTTCATCAGACAAGTTACGAGAATAGAAAGAACGTGGTCACAACTTGAAGTCGAAATTTTGACCTTAAATGCCCAATTAGGGGAGAAAAGAAATGCTATATCTACTGCAGACTTTGAAACTATCGTTTTGTTAATTAACTCAGTACTTGAGAAATGCATTAGAGCTCAGGTTAGTGAGCAACAGGAACGTGACCTTAGGGCACCAACTCGTAATCCAGCCTTCAAGGCCAAACTGGATCTACCTACTTTTGATGGATGCATTGGAAAGTGGGCAGAATTTCATGCTTTATTTGAATCACTTGTTAATAGTAATGATCAACTTACTAATGTAGAAAAGCTTACATATTTGCGAACGAAACTATCGAAAGAACCACTCAGCATAATATCGCACTATGAACTCAATGCTGAATCTTATGAACTAGCTTATAAGGAGCTTAAGAGCAGATATGATAACAAGAGACGTCTAGGCTCGTACTACGTGCAACTGATTACAGGCTATAAAGCTGGTAAAACTGGAAAAGAGAGTACTGATTTTCTGGAACAACATAGAGCTGCCACTAACGGTTTGAAAGCTCTCAAAATGGACGATCTGTCTGACTTTATATTGTTTGAGTTGTGTTATCAGAATCTTCCACTCTCACACCAGAGATTATTTGATCGCGGGCAAGATGACACCAAAACTCCGAAGCTAGCGGACCTGTTGAAGCAAGTCCAGAACATGGCGAGATCGGATGAGCTACGTGCTGACAAAGTTACTGCGGCACCGAGCCCCGCGAGGGAAAAACCCAAGAACGAGCCGCGAAGTTACCCGGGAAAGCCGAGCAGAGCTTTCGTGGGAGCTGTAAGCAGTAAGCAACAACAAACTCCTTCAGCGCAGGTATGCAAATATTGTAAGCAAGAACACAAGCTCTACCAATGTCCAGACCTGCAAGCGCTTTCCGTTACTAAGCGCATCGAAGCAGTCAAATCGTTAGAGCACTGCACAAACTGTCTAAACTACCATGGTAACAGACCATGTAAATCTACCTATGAATGTAGGACGTGTGGGTCTAAGAAGCACCACACTCTCCTTCACCTTCAGCCCGTCGCTGACCTCACCAGCTCGGATAGCAGATCGAACCCTACAGTGGACCGACGTGACTCCGACAACCAGCAGGAAAAGACGGCAACATGTAACTCTTGTACTGCACCTCAGAAGCAAGGTAAAGACAAGGTAATCCTAAGCACAATCCTTTGTCAGGTCAAAGATGTGTTTGGCAACTATCAACCTATTCGAGCAGCTTTGGATAGCTGTAGCGAGACAACTATAGCCACTACAGCGCTGGCTAGACGCCTAGGACTCTCCAGGCAGAAAGTCACCTTTGACATTCAAGGTGTCACCAAAGATATCAAACCAACTAAAGGCAGCATTCAGCTGAACCTAAAATCGAACTATTCTCAGGACACGTTTGACGTGAAAGCTGTTGTCCTTGATGATCTCGACGACTTACCTACATGTGATGTATCACCAGAAATCGCTAATCAATTTAAAGAATTGCAGCTCGCTGATCCCCATTTCTACAAAACAGCACCAGTGGACCTCCTGCTGTCGGCCTCAGTATTGGGGGAATCTCTCTCCGAAGAATATCCGTCTACTATCAAAGGGCGGCCTGGAGCAGTACGCACCATCTTCGGGTGGGTGATCGTTGGAGCTGGCGAGAACAACAAACAGCGGAACGAGACGCACGACTCAGCTGCTCCCCTCGTTCTCTTCACCAAAGTCGCGGCACTAGATCATCTGCTGACTCGCTTCTGGAAGGCGGAGCATGTAAACTACAAGCCCGCCGTGGACCCCGTCGATGAGCAGTGTGAGCAATTATTCAAGGACACACATTCCAGAGACTCCACGGGACGGTATGTTGTTAGACTCCCTGTAAAGGAGGATGCGCCGCCTATGGGCAGCAACAGAATTGTCGCGGAGCGCTCGTTTCAACAGCTCGAAAAGAAATTAAAAGCCAACGATGCATTGGCTGATCAGTACGGTGCCTTCTTAGAGGAGTACCTGAGCAACGGACACATGAAGCTTGCAGAAAAGCCTGCGTCCTATCTTCTTATCCATCATCCAGTGTTTAAAGAAAGCACATCCACTAAACTGAGAGTCGTTTTTGACGGTTCAAGAACTGACAGCACGGGGACGTCGCTGAATGATCGACTCCTGGCGGGGCCGAAGCTCCATCAAGACATTGGAAACATTCTTATGGCCTTTAGATTCCATGAGGTGGCCATTAGTGCTGACATCAAGATGATGTTTCGTCAGATTCTTGTCCATGAGGATGACCAACACTATCAACATATTCTCTGGAAGCCCAAAGGGGCAGCCCAGGCTCAAGAGTTCAGTCTGACCACTGTCACCTACGGTCTGACGAGCTCACCCTATCTAGCACAACGGTGTCTGCAGCAGCTGGTCGCAGACGAAGGCACAGCTTATCCAGCAGCATCGGAGGCGGTAATGAAACACTGCTTCATGGACGACTTCGTGACTGGAGCGAACTCTATCGACGAAGCCGTAGAACTACAGCAGCAGCTAATCCAGCTCCTCAGCAAGGGCGGTTTCGACTTAAGGAAATGGTCAAGCAGTCACCCTGAGCTACTGGAGCATCTACCGATCGAACATCGGGAGACACCCATCACCCTCGACTCTGGTGACCCAGGAGTCAAAATCCTCGGACTCATCTGGGAACAGAGAACTGACAGTTTCAGTTACAAGGTAGTACCTTTCACTGATTCAGCTATCACCAAACGCACGGTACTTAGCTATATAGCAAAAATCCATGACATCTTAGGGCTTTTGAGTCCTATTGTATTCACCGCAAAACATTTCATGCAACAGCTGTGGCTGGCACATCTACAATGGGACGACGACTTGGACGAAGACCAGGTCAAGGACTGGACCTCGTTCACCGCTGATCTTCTGAACATCACCCACCTGCGAGTTCCACGGTTTATCTCCACCGGTGGGACCTGTCGGCTCATCGGATTCTGCGATGCTTCGGAAAAGGGCATGGCAGCGGTGGCTTACTTGCAAGTGGAAGGCCAGACTACAGATGCAAGGTTGTTAAAAGCAAAAAGCCAAGTAGCACCTCTCGAGCGCCTAACGATAAACAGGCTTGAGCTGGGTGGCGCTCTTCTGTTAGCTAAACTCATCAGTGGTATCATTAAAGCCTCTGACATCAATTTTGACTCAGTTCACCTGTTCACTGACTCACGAACAGTTCTTTGTTGGCTAAGAAAACCGACTCATTTGCTGAAAATATACGAAGCTAATCGCGTGACTCAGATTCACGAACTCACGTCCGGCTGTACCTGGCGTCATGTGGCGGGGGAAGAAAATCCTGCTGACCTCAATTCTCGTGGTGCTTCACTTAGCGACCTCATCAACTCCAAGCTGTGGTGGGAAGGCCCGGACTTCCTCAAGACGGCGGCAAGCAGTTGGTCAGTAGACCTAATCTCCTCAGCGAAGAGGGAAGAAGAGCAGGAAGCCGATCCACCTGCTACTTCGTTATTGGTAAACACCCACGAGCCCAACACCTTAGTTGATCTTATCTGCAAACACTCATCTCTATCAAAGCTGATGCGCGTCATGGCATACGTTCTTCGATTTATTGAAAACTGCAGAAGTCAGAAAAAATTGAAGTCAACGCTCAGCGCTAAAGAACTCGACAAAGCTCTTCTCTGCTGTGCCCTACTCAGTCAGAAAGCAGACCTCCATGAAGAGTATGAAGCCCTCAGACAAGAGAAGCCTTTATCAAAACAGCTTCAAAAATTGACTCCATACCTGGATCAAAAAACTCAGCTCATTCGGGTGGGCGGAAGACTAAAACGCGCGAACTTCCTTCCCGAAGCGACAAGACATCCGATCCTTTTGAGCAAAAATTCACATCTCTCTTACCTTGTGTGTGAATACTATCACAAACTCCTCCTCCATGCTGGACCGCGGACCACGGAGGCCGCGATCCGAAGAAAATTTTGGATCACATCACTGCATTGTCTCGTGAAACGCAGTATTCACCGGTGCATTCGATGTCACAAAATGAATTCGAAGCCAGTTCAGCCGATCATGGCTGACCTTCCTACTCTACGCATGGATGGAAATTACCCTTTTGAAAATGTCGCACTGGACTTCGGAGGTCCCATCTACACAAAGGAGTCTAACTTGAGAAAAAGTACTGTACACAAATCATACATTTGCCTCTTTGTGTGTTTAAAAACTAGAGCTATACACCTAGAAATGGTGACGGATCTTTCAACTCCAGCCTTTCTAGCGGCTTATCAGCGCTTTACTAGCCGCCGAAATGTACCAAGAAAAATCGTTTCTGATTGTGGGACTAACTTCCAAGGTGCTAACCGCGTACTTAAAGAATGTACCGCCTTCTTGAAAGAAAATGAAGACACCATCTGCTCAGCTGCCGCTGCAGTGGGCACAGAATGGATCTTTAACCCTCCTTTCGCACCCAACTTCAACGGGATGGCTGAAGCTGGAATCAAAAGCACCAAAAACCTACTCTACCGTCATGTTGGAACGCAAACTCTCACTTTCGAAGAACTTTCAACACTTCTGTGCAGAATCGAAGCGGTGCTCAACTCACGCCCTCTTACATTCATGAGTCCTGATCCAAGTGAAGCGGATCAATGCTACCTAACTCCCGGACACTTCACTACGGGCAGGATGCTTCTCACTCCCCCGGAGGAAGAAGTGGACGAAACTCTCAGCACCACCACCCGACAGCGCTGGCGCCGCGTTCAGCAACTCTCTCAGCAGTTTTGGAGGACGTGGTCTCAGCAGTATCTACACCAGCTCATGCAGAGGGACAAGTGGACCACCGCAACGAAGAATCTACTGCCAGGAGACCTGGTTTATATTTCTGGGATCAAGACATCTCCACTCACGTGGCCTCTAGGACGCATCCAAGAAGTCTACCCATCTCAAGACGGAGTGGTAGGTACGCGTTGCAAAAATTCGCGTCGGAAACGGGTCACTCACTCGACCCATCAACAAACTGGTCAAGGTTCCTATGGAGAAATAGTTACCTTCCCTACCCATCCTTTTTATTATTTTTTTTCTATTGTTATATCCTTGTTCATCACTTGCCGAGTAGCAGCGAGTAACTGCTTCCTTAATTCGGAGGAAATGCCGAATTATCCTTCCCTTACCTTATCTGTTAATTATCTTTAAAATTAATCCTGCGCATTAATTTGGTGGGCGGTGTTCGCAATAACTTAGTTTAAATAGCGCGCCGACCCCGTATCAAGTCAAGACTTGCGAAGCTCCAAGCTGCTGCCACGGAACTGATCAGCCATCTTCAACTTTAACCAAGTAAGGAAAATCTCCCTATCCAACATTATGAAAACTGTGAACAAAGAAATAAGTAGGTATTTAATTGGTTATCCACTTACGTGGGTATATTGAGGGTAGAAAATTCACATGGTAATGTTAACGTGTAGCAAAAAAATATTGGCGAACCCCCCCCCCCCCCCCCATGACCGCTTTCTGGATACGGGCCTGCATATATCTACTCAGCTCCTGTTCCTATGGAGGGAATTTATTGCCATAGCATAGCATAGCAGAGGGTTTGGGGGGACAAGCCCAGCAACTAGACCGTTTTCAAGAACTATCCATTGTGCTCAGCTGGCAGCACTACCAAATACCAGCTCCCCAGCCATCGAGTAAACGATGGGGACCTACAGTTTTAGGTGGGTTCCGAACCACCACAGCCTCGATATACATTTCACTTGACATGCTGAACATATCAGAGGTGAATGCCGAGCAGAAAAACTTTTTGGTAGGATCGGGATCGAACCGGTGTGACCCGGCTCTCACTGCTCCTCAAAAGTCGACCATTTAGTCCACTCGGCTAACGAGGCCTAATTTATAGCCATAGTTGTCGGTATAGTAGCTGGGAGGAGAATATTTTTTTTTTAAATCTGGCTATGCTACAGCTCGGTATTACCTGGAAAAAATAATAAAACTCTTTATTCCTTCTTTGGACCAAATGGCCCCCTTATGGGAAAAATAACAAAAAAACAAACTGTATACAAAATACTTCTACCATATTTTCCTGTATATCAGGCCGCAGCTAAACCTATATATAGGCTAATATTTGGCTCAGTGTTCGGGTTGTAGGTACGGTAGTGATGTTTACAAAAACAAAACCTTGCTCTCCCTTGAATGCCTGAAGGCATCAGGAGGTATAATCATATACAACGAGAAGAGAGGGGAAATGCTTTGAAGTGGCAAGTGCCATGTTTTATGTATGAATCACACCTTTAGCTTTGTGTGTAGGTAGGTACACACGGTGTTCATCTCGCCTCCATCCCCATGGCACTTTTCTAAAACATTTATGGTTAGGTACTTCTTGTTTTTGAGGTTCATTCCGTTTTTATTTTTTGTCACTCGTGACTGTCAGTGCTATTCACTGGGTGCTAGGGGAAATATTAAATAACTGGCCGAAACAGAATACCAACAGAAATTTTGCTGGTGCCGAGCCCTCCATCGCAGAAATTTGTAGGAAAGCTGATGAAATTATTTTTATGACAGTTGGTGCCTACCTACACATGCAGATAAAACTGCACAAAATTTTTCGTACTTCACACTTTGTGAGAAAACTGAAATTCTGAAATATAATATGTCTTTTTAACATCATTACTCATGAGCATGAGGCTATTTGTGATTTTACGATCGAGTGATATTTGTCACCAAAAAAATTGTCCAAAATTAACCGATTGTGAAATCACAACAACTTCATGAGTAATGACAATGACTAATGACGTTAAAAAGACATATTATAATTCAGAATATTTTAATATCCAATAGTTTTCTCACAAAGTTTGAAGTCCGAACGTAAAAAAATTGCGAATGTATATTCACGGTTAAAAGGAAAGTTTTTTCGTGGAAAGGGTAGGTATATAAGTATATAGAGAGCAGAAAAAGAGAGAAAGCTGTAAAAAGGAATCTGCTGGGGAGGGAAGAAAGTGGAGATGGCAACACCAATTTAACCAACAATTAAAATCCAAGCAACCAATCTTCCAATAATAGATTCAATTTGTCGGTTCGTTTTCATTTCTCCAAACACGAAATTGATATATTTTCGTCATTTTTGCTGTAAATAAAGAACCTTTCTGGTTGGTGGGAAAGAACGGCTTGCTGTTTAGCTGTGCCTGACTACGAACTTTTCTTGAACTTACCGGATGGAGAGGATGGATTTTCCCGAACGCGAGAACAGTAGGCGAAGCTTGCCGTAGACAACCAAAGTGCCAGAAATCGGGTTAGCGCGCCAAGAGGGACCATTCCTGGAAAATAAGATCATGACAAAAATAGAAACAAATCGAACCTGTCCTAGTTAGTTAGTTAGCAGAGGGTTGGGGGGGACAAGCCCAGCAACTAGACCGTTTTCAAGAACTATCCATTGTGCTCAGCTGGCAGCACTACCAAATACCAGCTCCCCAGCCACCGAGTAAACGATGGGGACCTACAGTTTTAGGTGGGTTCCGAACCACCACAGCCTCGATATACATTTCACTTGACATGCTGAACATATCAGAGGTGAATGCCGAGCAGAAAAAACTTTTTGGTAGGAGTAGGATCGAACCGGTGTGACCCGGCTCTCACTGCTCCTCAAAAGTCGACCATTTAGTCCACTCGGCTATCGAGGCCATTGAACCTGTCCTAAGGTAGGTGTCGTAGGAGAGTGAAATATATAATACCATAGGTAAGTGCCAATAAGAAAAACTTAGATAGGAC